>CM062643.1:13332983-13822983 GCA_025617555.3 Puccinia polysora
AGGTTTCAGCTCTACTTAAGCAGTATGGCTTAAATGATGCAAAAGATTTTTGTACTCCAATTCAGTCTAACATTTGGTTAAAAAAGTCTACAGATGAAGAGAATCTAGATTTTTTTCAATATGGGAATGATTATAGTTCAGCTATTTAATCTTTGAATTATTTGGGACAGTTTACAAGGCCAGATATTGCATTTGCAATTGGTTTTTTGTCACAACACTTAGAGAGACCTAGCAAAAGGCATTGGTCAGCGTTTCAGAGAGTTATGAGGTATCTTAAAGGAAAAATCAGTCTGGGACTGCATTTTGCAAATTCAGCAAACTTTGACTTGGTTGGTTATTCTGATGAAAGTTGGGCAGATGGTAAATGGTAACACTAGGGAATCAACAAGTGTTTTTGTATTCTGCTTCGGGAATAATTTAGTGTCATGGATGTTCAAAAAGGTGTCAGCAATAAGTCTTTCATCAACAGAAGCAGAGTACAGAGCGTACCTGTCAGCTTCACAGGAAGCAAAATGTTTGAGAAAGGTCTTAGAGGATACACATAAACAACGATGGTTTGCATTGTTTTATTCTGATAATCAGAGTGCCATTGTGTTGGCAGAGAACCAATTGTTCCATTCAAGAACAAAACACACTGATGTTCATTATAACTATATATGTGATGCAGTAAACTGCAAAGAGATAGTGTCACGGTACATGCCCACTAGAACAATGATTGCAGATATTTTAACAAGGTGTTAGATAGGAACAAACATCAAGGTTTTTGTCTATTATGCAAATGGCATCCCTTTCAAATTAAGGGGGTGTGTTAAAATATGGATGCACTCAGTTAATGTGCATATTAGTGTGTAATCCAAATGGGATGCACAAATGGGCCTCCACGGCCCATTGGAAATCATGTGGGCCACATGGGCCTATGTGGATTTTATTGGTTTTGGGCATTTGGGTGCCAAAACACATTTTCCAAGTCAATTCAGAAATGGGCCTTGATGGGCCTGTCAGGGAGGATGGTCCACCGTAGCCAGATGGGCTTATCTGGGCATTTATGGGTCCAAGAATTATTATGGACATACTTGGCCAGACGGGCTGGCCCGCCAAAGTATGTTTTTTGGGGTCATCAGGCCTTGGCAGCCCGTTGGGGCCGCCACCCATGTTGCAGCCCGCTCAGGGCCACTTGTTTCTCACCTGGGGCCCTTTTTGGGGCCCAACGGCCCAAGCAGGGCCATTGTAGGGGGCAGGGGACTTTTTTTGGAGTCCCCCCATCCGCTGTGCGCAGGGCTGTGGCCCCGGTGGTGGTGGCCAAGTTGGGTTGCAGCCACGGGGGCTGGTGGCCCCTGCCTCCCTCGCTCCCCTCCCTTGGTTGCAAGGGGGAGGGAGGATGGCTGGTCCCTCCTCTACCAGACCAGCCACCAAGACCACCCAGGCCGGTGGGAGGGGATTTCATCACCCCCCCACCAGAGCAAGCAAACAAGTGGGGCACTCTCCCCCCCCCCCCCCCCATTTATCAAGGGGGAAGCGCCAAGGGCTGGGGGGACCTGATCCCCCTCCAGCCCACTAATTTGTTGGTCTGCCAGGGGCAAACCTTGTCCCAGGCAACCAGCAGGGGATTTGACCACCTCTGCTTTTCACCTAGGTAGTAAAGAGGGGGGGCGGCATGTCCACCAGTTACAACCCCCCCTGTGCGACTTTGAGACCAGACCCAGATGAGTTCTGGGTCCCACCTGGCCCATGTGTGGGGCCAGGGGCTGGTTGCATGAGGCAACTAGCCAGTATGTGAGGTTGAAAGGGGTAACAAGGCCGGTTGTAACAGACAACCAGCCAGGATCTGAACAGCAAGGGGCTGCTGGTTCAGCCCTGTGAGGGTGGAAACACCAAATTTGACCGGTAAAGGCTGGTCAAAAGGGTTTAGAACTAATTCCAAGTGGGCTGAGTAAGTCCAAACCAAGTAATAGGGCTTTTAGAGCCTGTAGAGCACATTTGGGGCGGAATTTTTGCCTTTTTCTTGTCATTACATGAGCTCCACATGAGCACCATCTTTTGTATTTAAGTAGCTCTTCTCCCTGTTTTTTTCCATCCATTCATTCATCAATTCATTCACATTCACAAGTGTGTCATTGCCTCTGCCTTGGATTAAGGATCAATCATAAGACATGATTGTCTCAGCATTTTTTTCGCTTTAAATACTGCTCTTTGACTAAGCTTATGGGCCAAAAAATCTCACAGACTGGATATTTAAATTGTTGGAAAATCCAAGAAAAGTTTGATTTCATAAAGCCCCTGATAATGTTTCTTTAAGTGGGAGTTCAGTTCTTTTGAAGTTCTTAATATTTATTTTTTGAAATCAGGAGTATTTATTAAAATAACTTCTCAAAATAATTTCCTCTTGGTTTTTACATTACCTTATTGAATATTCAGGTTGAGGAAATTTTTACAGACAATTTGGTGTTTTGATGTTCCCATCAACTTTTCATTCAGGAGGGGATTCAGTACTCCAAATTTGTCAATAATCATTTTCATAGTTTTATTTATTTATTTAAATATCTTACTTCAAATTTTGATGAATTGTTGTTTGATTTTTTTCATGTTTTTAGTCATGCTGTACCCCTTAAGAAAATTTTTACTCATGCTGTATTTTTTCTTTCTGGTTAGTAGCTTGTCTAGGTCATACCTTGATGCCACTCTAGTTTCTTTTGAAAGTTGCTGTTGGGGCTGTCCTTTGGTTTATTCCCATGGCTGGATGAAGGTCACCTTCCTGGGACTGTGTGCCTGTTTGTCAGCCCTGTGCTTTGTCATTAAGCATTGACAGCAGTTGCATCCAGATGCGTAGCTTCTGTGGCTGCCTGCCGGACTTTTGCCAAAAATGATCTTTGATCAATAACTCCCAAAATATACAGAATTTCAAAATTTTGACTTAATCTTAGATGTGAAAGCTTCTCATGGTGTTTAGTGTGGAATGTTAAATTGGCCAAAAGGGTGGATTGGTGGTGCCGTACAATTTGGTCCATTTTTCATAATGGGTCAGTGAGGGTAGTCAGGGAGCAGGAGTTCAAAGCTAGGTTTCTTGAGTGAGACTACCAAAACTTGGGTGAGGGAATCCAAATCTTCAATAATATTTTGGATGTTCTTACCCCATAATGTTAGTTTTTTTTCTCTTTTTGTTGATTGATTTTAATTTTGTTATTTTTTTGGGTAATGTTAAATTCACGGCTCATTGAGCCGTGCACACGGTTTGATTTTTTCCACATGGGCCAATTTGAGCCGTGTACAGCCCTCCACGGCTCACAGAGTTGTGCGGCCTACCCAACCCGGTCCGCCGCCGTGTGGACTTCCACATGAATACATTCAAGCCATGTGGAGTTGTACACGGCTCAAATGTAGTTGTGTGGCATTCCACACGTCACCAGACTGTGGTGAGAAAAAAAGAAAAAAAAAGGAAAAGGAATGAAAGGGTACTTACACAACCCATAAACTAAATAAACCTTCCAAAAAAACAGAAATCAAAAAAAAAAGCAAAGAATGTTCATTTTTTGGTTAAAAAAAAATAAAATAAATAAATAAATAAAAAACAAAAAAAACTGGTAGTATCCAATGGAATAGCCCTAAACTAAAAAGACCCAAAAAAACACAAGTAACTGGAATAGCCCTAAACTAAAAACACCAAAAAAAGACAATTAACTTGACAATCCCTAAAGTAAAAACACCAAAAAAAATACAACTAACTTGACAAGCAAAACACCAAAAAAAAAAGACAATTAACTTGACAAGCCCTAAAGTAAAAACACCAAAAAAATAGAACTAACTTGACAAGTCCTAAGGTCATTTCAACTTGACTAGCCCTAAAGTAAAAGTGCCCAAAAATTAAAGAAGTCTTATGACGAGCCCTAAAGTGAAAGTGCCCAAGAAAATACAACTCTTTTGACAAGCCCTAAAGTAAAAGTGCCCAAAAAATTATAAGTCTTTTGACAAGCCCTAAAGTAAAAACACCAAAAAAAAACAAGTTCAACTTGTGTTAAGCTGATCCCATTCCAAGCTTAACATAAGTTACGCTTGTGATGGAATCAGCCCAACACAAGTTGAACTGACTTACCATTAAACTCTCATTCAAAACACTCAATATAATGATGTTAACTCAAAACACTCAAAATAATGATGTTCAAAATGTGACAAACCTTTATATTAATAGAACTTGTTGGCTGCATTAGAATTATAATTTATATGAAACCCAATGATGAAATGAAGTCAAAGTCTATTACAATCTAGAATACATTTGCAGTTGATCTTTGAGATGATCAACACAAACACAGGCTTTTTTAGAAATCAAGGAATGTGGTTTTGCTACAATGGGCATGATTGGAATCATTTCTCCCTCAAGTACTAATAGAACCCAGTGGTCATTTTTTACAAAGGAAATGAAAAATGGATCTGATTGATCAGTGACACCATTTTTCATTTGATTATAAGTATCACATGACTCCAATGAAATGAAACATATAGGTTTGGAATATGCATCTGCTATTATTTGACCCATGTCCAATTTAGCCAGCCATTTTGAGGAGGGAATCTTTTCATTGATGTCTTCAACAGCAAGTCTTTGTTTAATCTTTTCAACCTCTTTTGCACTACCAAGAATCTTAATTTGGGATGCTTTATGTTTCTCTAATGTTTCAATCATTTCCTTCCTAACTTTAAACCAACCATGTTCTTCATAACCAAGAGATTTAGCAACAACTCTAAATCCACAATTCCCATTTCCAATTGGATCCCAAACCTCACCCAAGAACTTATGGAATTTCAAGGGTATTTGATTGTGTTATTTCACTTTTGTTTCCTATCATTAAAACTGACTTGGTGTTCATTTCTTTAATTGGATCAATGAAATGAAAACTCACCAAAGATGAGCTTCTGGTTGGGCTTTGCTGCATGTTCTCTTCCTCTGAAGAGGATTCTGGTTCCAAATTAAGTGATCCCAATTCACTTTCAGTCTCTTCCTCTGAACTATGAAATTCAGATTCAGATTCTTCCAACTTTGACTAACAATTCATCATTAGTTAGTAACTAAGTTCATTAAACCCAAAGAATGAACATATCTCAAAAGAAAAGACTTACAATCTTTTGTCTTTTCTTGTTTGGAGCCCTTCTAGTTCTTTTTTCCCCCTTGAGTTTTTTTTCAACAAGCTCAAACCAAGATGGTTCTTGCCGCTTATCTGTCAATTTTGGCCTGCCCCTGCTTGATTGTAAGACTTTAGGTTCAAGTCTTGGCTTGGATCAATATTTTGTAATCTTCTGAATGATATACTTCAATAGGCCCCTTTTCTCATGATCTGGAGATTCCAAGGTCATTTCATTGACTTTTTCACATAACTGAGTAATGCTTAGAATTTCATCAACATCCCACTGGAAAAATTCAAAAGGATCAACCATTAGTGAACTAGTTAATCAAAAGGCATTAATCACATAGTGATTTGAACAATCCAACTTAAGCCAACTTACAGAACTAGAACTTCAAGGGTCATAGTCCAACCTCCACTGAGGATGAACATCTTCAGGTATCACAGATCCTCTGAATGCTAGATGGTCACCTATTTGGTGGGAACAGGGCAAACCCATAGTCTTGAAATATTACTTGGTGCAGACTTTGCCATTTTGATCACGTTTGAACTTCTCAAATTGTTCCCTAACAAGATGGATTGCCTCTAAAGACAATTTGTAACCCAATGGTAACAGTTCAGGTGGAAGAACTGTCCCTAACTTAATTCAAGAGTTATAGAGTGATTCATGAACTGATTTAATTTGATTCAAAACTGTTCCATCAAGGCTTTTCCAAACATCCAACAGGTTTCCCAAAGAGTTTTCAATGAATCGTTTGAGAGTTGCATGGGCCCCTTCAACCCAAGATTTTGTTTTGTTTCCAAAATCTGGGTTTATACAAGTCCAAGATTTTACAAAAATCTCTTTGATAGGGAAGATGTTATTTTCCATATACTTGAATACATCCTCATAGTCTTTCAAGAAACACTATACAAGTCAAAAGGTCAGAACCCAAAACTAGGAAGAATAAGAAGCAGTGATTCAGACCTACTCTGAGTTCTGCATCATTTACCTCTGCCTCCTCCTTGGTCTTTGAGGCCCCATACTTTTCCCAAAGATTAATAAAGCTTTTCCATCCTTCAACGTCAATAACAAAGCGCACTTTACAGTTTGCTTGTATGTTTATAGACAAGTGCCAAGTCCAACATTGTCTTGATGACTCTGGGAAACTAGTTTCAATTGCACAAATCAGAGCTTTTTCACAGTCTGTCACAATGACTTTTAGAAGTCTCTCAGGATCATAAGCCAACTCCTTTAATGCATATACAGACCAACTGTAGAACTCAAATGTTTCTTTTGTTATAAAAACAAGAGCTTTTGTAAATGTTTTGCAATTGGCTGTCATTCCTACAACATGCAATAGTGGGGTTTTGTACTTACTTGTTTTATAAGTACAATCCAACATAGCAATATGATGGAATTGTTTTGAAAGCTTTACTGCCTCTGGATGTGCTAAGTACAGGTCCTCCAAATGAACCTCTCCACTGAACTTGACCAGTGAATCCAACTTGTTTCTTCAAGCTGTTCATAGAGTACCTCCATAACACTTTTTCCCTTTAGTTCTGCAAGTGTTACCTTCCGCTTAGTGTTCTATATTGTTTGGTAATCAACATAATCCCCCCATCAATCTTGCTCAATTTTCTCTTCAGTTGTAACATATTGAGCCCATCATTCATGCCTTCTACTAGATTTTCTAAGGCCACCCCCAAGATTCTCCTCAGTTGGGGATGCACAGAGGGATGTTCAGATGGTTGATGGTTATGTTTGGCTTCTTTGTAGGAGAGGCATCACAAGGGGTCTGCCTTGGTTTGACTTTCATGGATTAAAAACTTGCACCCAACCTTCCTTTTGTGATTTTGTCTAGACCGTTTGGTAAGAAGACTTCCTGAATAGGAACCATGTCTATCACAGGCTAAATCCACATATTGGTCACGCTTTGAGTTGAAAACTGTTAAAGCGTAACCATGCTTCATTGCCCATGTTTGAAAATGGTTTTGTGCCTCTTTCCTAGTAGGAAAAGCACTCAAGGGAGGTGGGTCAAGTGGATCTGCCATAGTTACATAGTTATATTGATGGCATTCATTCCATCAGTTTCAATCAAATTAAATATGGCAAAGACCAGTAACATAAAATGTTACTCACCACCAGCGGTCATGTCCATTTGTGAAACATTTTGCTCCTCAATTGTCACCCTTGATGAGGATGCAATTGGGGCTTCCCATGTTTCATTACCCAAATCCTTTTTTTTCTTTTTCCAAAGCTTTGTTGATGGCACTATCAATGTAGACCTTCCATGCAGCCATGTCAGAAGAAGGAGGGCTTGCCACTGTTCCCATGCAAAAAAATGCAATGGTATACTTCAGTATTCAATCCAAATTTCAATTGATCAAACAAAGTTTGCTCACTTTCTATTTGAGAAAGAATTGTTTGCCAATTTTTATATGATTTATGATTATTCACTTTAATTTCACTAGGGTTTCACTTTAATGTCTCTTTGGGATCACTAGGTGTGAAACAACAGTCCCACAAAGTATGCGTTAATCCCAAATTTGGGTTGACAGAACCCAAGTGTGGTCCAGGGGGTGCCCAAAATTCTGGTACGGCTTCCAGGGGGTTGTGCACCCCCAAAAACGCCCAATTTGAGCCATGTATGGGGATTACATGGCTCCTACACAACCCCCTGGGGGTTGGGCGTGTTTGAAATGGCCCTTTGTAGATGTCTTTGGGCCCCCATGGCTCATTTGAGCCGTGTAGGGCCCTACATGACTACCACAAGGTTGGAGCCATGAATTCAACATCACCCTTTATTTTATTTTATTTTATTTTATTTTTTGTTACTTTGTCAGCTAGCTCTGACATAGTTGCTGGCTGAAAATGTATGTACAGTGGGTAGACAGAAGTTCTGGGACTGATTCTTTAAAGTGCCCACACCCAACCTCCTTGCGCAACTTCAAGTTTTGAAGGACATCAACAACCTCACTCTTTCCAATCTCAATTGAATCATTTCCATCCCTTCTTTCCACCTCTTCCTTTCCCTTTCTCTCATGAACTCAACACTATGACCATATCAAGTCCATTTTTTTCCTCTTATTTTTTTTTTTTTTTTTTCATTGAATTTCTGATATTTTTTTTCTTTTGCTTTTTCTTTTGGCCTCTATATTAGAAATTCAGATTAAAAAAAAAAAAAAAAAAAAAAAAAAAAAAAAAAAAAAAAAAAAAAAAAAACCTTACCAGACAATACAAAGGCCAGGATGGTTAGCATGTATGAAGCAGGGGCATTTTCAAATGTGATTGAAGTTGAGTTGAAGATACCACGGAGAATGCTTTATAATGTCCTCCAGTGGTTCAAGCAAAGAGGTTCTGTTCAAACCACAAAACAACCTGGAATACCTTGAAAATGAACCAATTGAGATCCTTGGGAGCTTGGGTGTATCATCAAGCATTCAGGCAAGATGAAGGCTCTTGTGATTTGCAATTTGATGTTGAAGGAGGTTTCAACAAGGATGATCCAACAATGAGCCCATGAAATGGTTTTTTTTTTAAAAAAAAAAAGGGTGGCTGCCAAGAAGCCTTTAATGAATGAAGATCAAAGAAGACAACAACTTGACTTTGCCTGTGATCATCAATGTTGGACAATCCAAGGTTGGGAGAAGGTTATCTTGACTGCCTGATGAGTCCAGCTTTGAAATTAGTCAGCGATCCCAGCAAGTCATTCGTCTGGAGAGAGCCACTGAAGAAAAAATTTGAATCAGACTGCTGGGCACCCACATCCAAGAGTGGGAGGTCCACTATCATGGTGTGGGGTGTGTTCATTGGCAAGTGAACCTCCGCTCTTGTTATGATGCCATAAGAGCAACACACCATCAAAGGATTTTATCAAAATGGTGTATGGATGAGCGTGCTCTTGGCCCATTGATCAGGAATTTCAATCAATCCAATATTGTTTTAGAGAAAAGAAAAATGGAAGATGGGGTTGGCCCCATTTCAGAAGGCAAAGATGAGCAAGGACTGGTAACACTCCAACAACTTCTTCCTCCTTCTTCTCCTCCTCCTCCTCATCATCATCATCATTATCAAAAAAAAAAAAGAAAAGAAAAGAAAAGAAAAGAAAAGAAAAGAAAAGAAAAGAAAAGAAAAGAAAAGAAAAGAAAAGAAAAGAAAAGAAAAGAAAAGAACAGAAAAGAAAAAAACAAAAACAAAAAAAGAAGGAAGAAAAAGGAATAAAAATAGATAAATGGGAAAAAATGGAGAAAAAATGGGGGAAAAAAATGGGGAAAAATGGAAAAAAATGGAAAAAACAAAAAACAAAAAAATGGGTTGGTCAGCCCAGTCCCGGGATCTCGACCCGGTCGAGGATGTCTGGAGAGTCTCAAGAGAGACGATCTCCGGGCAGGTCCACCGACCGAACGAGTGAATCCCAGGGATGGATGGAGAGAAAGGATGGACTCCAACCGAGTACCTGGGACTGGGAGGACGTCGCTCATCGAACGCTCAAGACGTCGAGTGCATCGATGCCTGATCGCTGGCAGGCCAGTCATCAAGACCCATCGAGGCTCTATCCAACGCTTCCAATCCATTCTCTCTCTCGATCTCTCTCTTTTGTTCTTCATCCCTGACCATCTTCTTTCTGTCTTGTGAAACTCCCATCATGTTTTGATGGTATGTATGTACATGAACTCATCGACCCTTTTTTTTTTTCTTCTTCTTCTTTTCTTCTTTCATCTTTCATCGATTTCAAGCCGATTCGTAAAACCCAGCCATCCTACGATTCGAACCTTTCGGTTTAATTTTTTTTTTTTCTTTTTTTCTTTTTTTCTTTTTTTTTTTTTAGCCTCGCTTGTTGTTGTTGTTTAAAAAAAATACCATGGGGAAAAAAAAAAAGAGAAGACATGGGTCGAACAAAAATAAGGGCATCCGTCCCATTATTTTTGTGTACCCACTGTACATACGTACATACATACCATTTAATCTTTCTCGCGCCATCACCCCAGGCGCTTTCCTCATTCACTCATCAATCGAGCATCTCACGCCTATCTAGCATCTCTCCAAGAGTCGTGAGGGAGCTTGGGTCGTTGGCACCCACCGGGCGTACTTGGTACGAGAACTGTTGGAGATCCGGAGCCTGAGAGCTGCGCAGAAGAGGATCACAGACCAGGATATGTTGAGATTACCAGGAGAGAGAGGTCGAGAGACATGATGTAAAGTTACTACGAAAAACAAGCACCTCCGTCGAAAACCGACTCGGTCGAGATGGTGACACGGGTCCCCTTGCGAGGATCTCATACAGATACATACATACACCTCCTTATAAACACAGAAAGAATAAAAAAAAACCAACAGGATCAAATAAACATAGAACATCCTGAACAGAAGATGCATACATGCGCCAGATCCGATGACGATCATCCGGCTGGTTAAATTACACGTCCCAAAGCGCAACGAATGATGAAATACTTCCGATAAGAATCTTGATTTGCACTAATCTAAAGTCTTTTCTTGTTCAACTGTTAAGGGGTATGTCGCGACACCTTCGATACAACACGAGGGTCGGAGCATTAGAACTCGAAGCGACAGGCGGGGAGATATGAATCCCCTACAACTCCACACGATCTGTAGATGCTTCCAAAGGTTTTCCCTTGGTCTTGGTAATAAGAGAATGAAAACCATAGGGAGAGACCAGGAACCGAGGATCGTGGGCACAAACGTCGACCTAGAGAGCCGGTAACATGAAAAAAAGTCGGTACGGGGGTCGGCCCCCAAGTACGTGGCTAGGAAGCATAGAGATGATCGAAAGGAAGCAAAGGAGCCCGAAAGAAATGGATGGATTATTGTGGAGAGTCGGGCGAAGTCCGAGGAAGAGAAAAGGAAAAGCATCGATAGATTTAGATAAAAAGATTAGTTTTACATGGCTGGAAACACGCCAAGTGCTGAGACCAAGAAGCCGGTATAAATTGTCCATCGGGAGCCAAGGTGAACAAACGATTGCTTGATAAGAGGGCCCCCCACCGGCAAAATCCACGGCGCAGGCTTAGTTGTGAGGCGATGGGGTCAAAGATGGATCGATCAGAGATCACCCTTAGAACGGATGGTCGCTTTCTTCTTCTTGTGAGGTCTTGTTGATACACGAACGGAGGAGTTGGATTCGAGGGCATCGGACGGATCGACGATTCGTTTGAACGATGTCGTCGAGAGGTGAGATGGACGATGAGGTTTGGATTCCGAAGAGATTCGACGAGAATGGGTCATGACGATCGGGTTCGAGTTGTCTATCGAATCGCAGTCGAGTGGTGATGCTGGCTGATTCCAAGGATGAGCAAGATGATTGAGATCAGCCATGGTCATGGCTGACGTCGACGGGTAAATCGAGGGATCGTCAACCTGATCTCGACTGGGATGATGAGCAATCGATGATTCGTTCATGGCTGTGGAAGCCGTCATCCAAGCCTTCCGACCCCAGGTGGAGATGAATAGGATCCGTTTCATCTTTCGGTTATAGAAAAAGTAATGAGAGCTCCACAGTAATCCACCGGCCGATTCTTCTTCAACGGTCGAGTCGTATGAGCTGGCTAAAGGCGAGAGGACTGGGACGGAACGAACGATACAGGAGTGGGAGGGATCCTGACGATAAGGATTCTGATCTGAGCTCGCTCGACCAGGCGCTCGAGAGGGATCCGAAAGGCCGCCAAGGGGGGATCCGGTGGTCAGAGGTGATGAGGGAGTACTGATGGAGCGAATCGGGAGGCTAGAGGATTGACAGGATAGGTTGGTTGGATCTGCGTGGGATTGAATGTAGATGGGGGTCTCGAGACCTTCGATCTCCCACATGGTCTCTTCGGTCGAATGCCTCGGACAAGCCGGTTGAAGGATTTCGGGGCGGTTTTGACCGTAGATGGAGGATGCGACGCTCTCGATCTCTTCATCATCCTCATCCGAAACGACGGCGTGTGGGTCACTATCGGGGTCGGGGGAGTAAGAGTAAACTTGACAGTTGGATAGATCGATGACGGGATCGAGGACGTCACTGATGAGAGGGTGGATGCCGTTCAAGGAGTCGGGCTTCGAGCGAGGGTATGGATGAGAGGTTGAGGAGAAGTGATCGGAGGGATCGACCGAGTCAGTGGGAGCACAACCGGGGGAAGTCGAAAGGGCGCCGAGGGTGGAAGCAAAGTTGGTTCGGGGGCCATCCTGATGGAAAGCTTCGGATAGCTTGAGTAGGACTAGACGGGGCGAGTCGGCGTGAAAGTCTTGGACCTTGACTCGACTGAAGTCATGATCGGGGTAGGCGGCGTTGAGGGTGGCGATGAGTAACCAGAAGGTCTTTCGACAATCCTTATTATCCAGCCTACCGAAGGGGGATTGAAGGCTGAGGAGGTGGGGATTTACTCGATCTGGGGATGAGGAGGATGGAGAGTTGGAGAGTTCGAGGTCGGAGGTGAATTCTTGATCCAAGGATTTGATGAGTTTACGTTCGCTGGCGACCGACTTGCAAGAGTAAGCCTCGATCCTGGTGGAGACTCGAACGGGTTGAGATGAATCGGACAACATCGAGGCGAGCAGTCCGAGCTTGAAGGAGAGAAGACGGAGAGCGAGAGCGAGAGGTAGTGATGATATGTAGATATCCGAGTGGTTAATATCCAAACCGATGAGTACAGGGATCACCAGGGGGTATACAAGTTGCCGGTTTGGATGGATGAGGTGGTTGTGATGGGGGAGGCAATCGAAGTTGAGTAGGAATTGAGTAGATTGTAAGTAATCAGATGAGACTGGAAGTGAGTGAGTGGACTGACTGACCTGGGGGAACTCGAGGAATTTCATCGTCTATAACTCTGGCCTTGAGTGGAAGAAGGACAGGGCTATGGCAATGGTGGTGGTGATGGTGGTGGTGATGGTGGTGGTGGTGGTGGTGTTGGTACCGGGAAGTGGTGGTACCAGACAGTAGCAGTGGTGGTGGTCGTGGCTGAGTGTCACGCCTCGCACTTAGGAATTATTGTCTTCATCACTTCGACATGTCCTCTCCTCAGTACCATCTACCTCAGTCTAAAAGCATGACACAAATAAAGCACAACATCAATGGTGCGATCCGCTACTTCCTCTGGCTCACATTGACCTTCCAATCTTGGCAACCAACTCAGTATATACTTGCAAACTTTGCGGTTAACTCCATACTGGTCGACCATCCATTACGAGATCCAATCTCCTTCCCTGGCCAATCAACAGCCTCAGACTTCCATCTTTGGTCATGCACTGTTTGTTAGTTTGCATCTACGTCTAACTAAGCCATCATTACTGTACAGTTTGCAATTGGACTAGTCCCTACCCTGCATACACTATTACTTCTCATTTGCATTACCTTCAACGTCACTCGCTCCTGTCCCAATTCGTCATACAATTGTACGCTCAGATTCTATTGTCTTGCACTTACGCCATGACCTCAGATATGGTTGTACTACTGCTTCATTTCCTATCCCATTCCTGTCATTCATTGCCTCACCGCTTCAACTGTAGTTAGCTCACCACCAGGTTGTATCTAGTCACTTTGGATTACTTTATAAGGGCTATCCCCTTGCCTGATGATTGTCTCCTCAGTTAGTTAATTTCATACGTTCTTGCATTTTGCTAAAACCTAGTTATCACATCGGACTCAGGTTGAGTTTTCCTTCCTTGGAACACATTCCATTCCTCTTGCCATTTGTTGAGTGGCATAACCAAGTTTGCACTTTGCAACTGAGTCTTGCTACTTGCACTTGCCCTCGCACTCAGAATTCCTTCACGCTCACAATCATCTAAGAATTGCCCTATAGTACGTGGGGTGGGTATGTGACACTGAGGAGTGATAGCAGTGGTAGGTAGTGTTAGTGGTCAGGAGCAGTGTGAGTAGTTAGTAGTAGTGTTAGTGGTCAGGAGCAGTGTGAGTACTTAGTAGTAGTGTTGGTGGTCAGGAGCAGTGTGAGTACTTAGTAGTAGTGTTAGTGGTCAGGAGCAGTGTGAGTACTTAGTAGTAGTGTTAGTGGTCAGGAGCAGTGTGAGTACTTAGTAGTAGTGTTAGTGGTCAGGAGCAGTGTTAGTACTTAGTACTAGTGTTGGTGGTCAGGAGCAGTGTGAGTACTTAGTAGTAGTGTTAGTGATCAGGAGCAGTGTTAGTACTTAGTAGTAGTGTTAGTGGTCAGGAGCAGTGTGAGTACTTAGTAGTAGTGTTAGTGGTCAGGAGCAGTGTGAGTACTTAGTAGTAGTGTTAGTGGTCAGGAGCAGTGTTAGTACTTAGTACTAGTGTTGGTGGTCAGGAGCAGTGTGAGTAGTTAGTAGTAGTGTTAGTGGTCAGGAGCAGTGTGAGTACTTAGTAGTAGTGTTAGTGGTCAGGAGCAGTGTGAGTACTTAGTAGTAGTGTTAGTGGTCAGGAGCAGTGTGAGTACTTAGTAGTAGTGTTAGTGGTCAGGAGCAGTGTTAGTACTTAGTACTAGTGTTGGTGGTCAGGAGCAGTGTGAGTACTTAGTAGTAGTGTTAGTGATCAGGAGCAGTGTTAGTACTTAGTAGTAGTGTTAGTGGTGTGGTACTGCCTCATCAATCCAAGCCAAGCCAATCCAATCCAATCCAAGCCAAGTCAACCAACCAGTTGATCTACTGCAGGATCAAAAACCGGTGGGGGTCAATATAAAAAGTCTGGGTCTAGTCTTGATTGAGTGACAGAGACCACCAAGCAGAGAGTGACAGTGACAGCAACAGTGACAGCAACTCAATAAGATTTTCACAAGCATCATTATCTGCACAAGTATTTAATTAACAACAAGCCCCAAATCCCCCCAAAACAGCTTTGACTTCCTTTTTCATCAAAAATAAAAAAGCTAACTTGGATCCCTTTATCCACCAGACCCTAATAAAGAACCCAACCGGTGATTGCTTGCAGGCCAATAGCTGAAGCGGGATGAGCAATTGCAAGCTCCCAATGAACCAAATTACCAAAAGCTGGGTGACAACGCACCAAATCAAGGTGCAGGCCAGCCAAGCCTCTGATACGCATAACTAACTGCCCACCAAACCATATCATGAGTTGGACCCTTGTGATGCCTCACAAACCGCGCAAAGGGACCCTGGCCCCTCAGAAATGCTTGACTGCTTAACAATGCTGCCAATATCAAGCAAGCACTTGCAAGGTGCTCAAACCTTGACTGGCAGTTGTCATTCACTCCAACCCACTCAACAAAAAGTACAACAACAAGCTGCCAAAAAGCCCCAATCATATGTACATACATACAGAGAGCAAATGAGGCTTTGAGGGTAAGAGATGAACCCAAAGCTCCAAGGGGAATTGCTCACAAATGATGGCAGCCCATGAGTTCATGAGCTCAGGAAATGTTGGTTTCTACACTAAGAACAAAGTATTTACATCAGAAGTGACTAATTGAAAAGGAGCATCTTGGGTCCAAGCAGGTACACACTCAGGTTTGGAGGCTGCACCAACCAACCAGTTGGTCCTTGTGCATTTCATTCCCAAGGCATTTGATCCATCCTCCAATCACAACAAGGCAAACTTGGCAACAGCAAACCACTTCAACAAGGAAGACTTGTTAAGAATTGGATGGCTGTCAGGAAACATGCACCCAGCCAAAGCAAAAGCCAGCTTGGTAGTTGTATTGTTTGAAAACCAAGACCTAGCTGAGCAGGTTGTTTGTTCAGGAGCTTTCTTAGATTATGACTGACTATGGCAGGGTGAGAGTGCATTCAAACCTTGCCTGGCCCAATGCTACAAGTGCCTCAAGATGGGCCATTGCCAAAGATTGTGCCACCAGGGACTAAGGTATGACAGGGAGGGATCATCTTCCATACCACTACCTCACCACCAACCCCCCAAAACCCCAAGCCAAAAACCTCTAAAAACTTAAACATCCTCAAAACAAGGAATCAATCCTTCTCATCCCCTATCTCCCTGGACCATATTGTCCCTTTCTGCCCCCCTGACCCTCCACCTGTGGAGGGAATCATTGACAAAGGAATGAACATTGAAGATGACTTGCCATCAACCCCCCAATCAAAGATGGTGCTAGCAGTGTAACCTTGCTATTGATGTGTTTAATGGCTGATAAAAACAATTATAACATCAATGGAGAGCTGATCATAGGCAAACAATGCTTGACTTGCTTAAAATTCTGGTAAGATCCAAACAAAATCAAGACAAGAAGCTGCAGGAAATGGCCAAGCGCCTGGACAAGCTGACAAATATGCAAGCCTCAATCTACACACCAACAAGTGCCCTTGGACCAACCGCATTGCCCCAACAACCCACGTACGCCAAGCATGTGACTGTGCAAGTCACCAAAAATGCTCAGAAGCCAACTGTGTTTCCTCTGACAAAGGGTGATATGAAGTTTCATAAGCCAGGAAGAGCCATCATTCACTTGAATCCCCTAAATAATCAGATTGACAAGTTACCAAAATTTCTTTTTGTCCAAAGAGCCAACAAAGCTTTATTAAAAAAGAATGCTAGGCTACAGGACAAATTAGTGACGGTTGAAGGAGTGCATGTCATGAACTCAGGCAATGTGGTCTTTTAAACCAAGAAAAAATATCATCAGAAGTGGCTCATGGATAACAAGCACCTATGGTCAAAACACGTACATCCGGACCTGGAGTCAACCCCAAGTACCTGGTTGGTTTTGGCGCATGGCATCCCCAAAGATTTTGACCCCACGTCAGATCACAGCAAAACAAAAGTGGCAATGGCTAACCGCTTCAAAAAAGATGACTTAGTCCAAATGTGTTGGCTATCCAACAACATGAATACAGCCAAAAAATCTGGTTCAATTGTTCTATCCTTTACCAGTAAGGAACTTGCTGACCGCATGACTTATACAGGCATGTTCCTAGATTATGATTATCACAGAGTGACAACATTCAAGCCATACCCGGCGCAATGTTTCAAATTTCTCAGGATGGGCCATTTTGGCAAGTGGTGCAGACAAGATCCAAGATGTGGCAAGTGTGATGGTGATCAAATGACCAAAGACTGTTTGGAGGACACAAAAGAGATCACCAAATACGTATGCTGTAAAGAAGGGCTTAGAAACAAGACCAAAGGAGTAACCAACACACACCACTCAGTATTTAGCGTCTTATGTCCCTTCAAACGGGCTTTGATTCAAGCTAAGTTGACTTGCCCTGTTTCACTCCAATGTTAAACACACCCAACTCAAACCAACACCTTGATGTACCTGCTTACCCCTGCCATACTAACATCCCCCATGATCATTTGACTCAGCCCTCCCTTGTGGAGGACTCCCCCCTGGATAATAGGGCTATTTACTTTATTCAGCTCAATTGCCATCTTGCCAGAGAGATTACCTTAACGCTTCTACACCTCAGCACCTCTGCTTCAGTTCTCATTCTCCAGGAACCATGGATAAATCAATACACCCATCTCCCCCCCTCACACGCTGACTGGCATCAGACAACAGGCTACACTCATGTCCCCTCCAACTGGAGGGACCATCATAAGTGCTGCATCTATGTACGCAAATCAATCCCATTGGAGGCAATAACCCAACTACTTGGTGAATCTAAAAACCTAATAGGAATTCAAATCCTGAATGCAGAAGGGAAGACACTGACCCTGGTAAATGTATACAACCCCCCTAAGAGCAATGCAGGCCTTGAAAACCTCAAGGCCTGGCTGCTGGGGAACCACAACAGACACTTGCCCATGTGCATATTCATGGACTCAAATCTTCACCATTGCTTATGGAATCCAGTGGGCTATCAATTGTCCCACAAGGAAGCCACCAAATTGATAAATTTATGTGGAAAGAATGGTTTCTCTCTAGTCTTGCTGCAACACACCCCTACCTTTTATTTGGCCAAGGGAAAGGGGACAACCATTGACTTAATATGGGCCAACTTTAAAGCTTACAAAATCATTGAAGATATCCATGTCTCTGGGGAAAATTTTGGCTCCAATCATCAAGCCCTGAAGGGGAACTTGATGATGGGAGGGTACAAAGGGCCCAAGCGGTGGGCTAAGCCCATCTGGAGTAACCTGGATCAGAAGAAAGCATGCAAGGATTTTGTGAACCAGATAAACAACCGCAATGTTAGTCAAGAGATCAATGAGGTTGCCTTGAAACTATCAAATGCTTTATATTGCACACAGCTCACTCTAGGTCAAATGATTCACAATGATGTGGCACGTGCAAAGTCTTGGTGGGACCCAGCCCTCCTAAACCTTATCCTTAAAACCAGGAACCTGGCTTGACAGTGGATGCTATTATCTAAATTGGCAGAAGCATTTTCCTGTTACAAACAATGGAACAACTACTTCTATGCGGTGGTCTGCCATGCAAAACAGACTCATTGGAGAGCTTACCTGGAGTCAGTTGGAAACAATGTATTCAGCACCTTGCAATGAGTTAAGCCAAAAACCAACGGCCAAGTTGTTCTGCTCAAAATGCCTGATGGGTTGTATGCAACCAGGAAAATGGAACAAGCAGTCTTGCTCTTTATGGGCACCTTGCTCATCCCAACATCCATTGAACTATCTGACATAGATACCAGTGGGAATCTTTGCTCAGTTTCATATGTTGACATCACAGTTCAAAAAGTGAGGAGAGCTATAGGCAAACTAGCAATCAACAAAGCCCCAGGCCCCAACAAAGTTTGAAACAAAATTCTAAAGCTGGTGTGCACTTCTCTTGCCCCAAGCCTGGCATCTCTTTACAATTGCATCATTAGCCAAGGTAAATATCCCTCATGATTGAAACAGGCTGAAGCTACCATAATCTGGAAAGCAAACAAGTCAGACTATACCAACCCGGGGGCCTATTTACCAATCACTCTCCTCAACACATTAGGCAAGCCAATCATCTCCTGGCAAGACAATTGGCTGAGTGGGCCACAGAGCACAAAGCGCTACCAAGGCAACACTATGGTGGACAAAAGGGAGTGGGGATGAATGATGACCTCCTGTATTTCAACACCTGGGTTAGGGATTGTTGGTGTGAAAGGAAGGTAGTGCTAGCTCTTTTTTTGGATGTACAATCAGCCTACCCAATGGTCAACACCAATAGAATTATTCATATCCTACGGTCCAAGGGATGCCCAACGTAACTATGGCTATTTGTCAGGGACTTCCTATTGGGAAGAAGCACCACAATGCATTTAGAGGATTATACTTCACCGCCTAAGCAGCTACCAACAGGCCTCCCACAGGGATCCCTGCTGTTGGTGATATTATATATCATTTACAACTTGGACTTGCTTGGCCTTTCCAAGTTACCAACCACAGTTACCACATCAATAGGGTACATTGATGATGTTGTACACCTGACTGAAAGCAAAATTTTAGAAAATTCACTACAACTGATGGATAATTTGGCAGCTGGGTTGCTGGTATGGAGCTCCAAACATGCATCCACATTTGAAAAGAAGAAATCTCAGATAATGGTCTTATCCAAGGCCAAATCTCCTCCAGTCCCACTCAATACATTCATATTTGGAGATATACCTATAGCCTAAAACCAGTCAGTTAAGTGGCTAGGGGTCACCATTGACCCAAAATTAACCTATCATACACACATTGGGAACCTGGCTGGCAAATGCCAAACAATACTAAAAAACCTATCCCAACTGGGAAACTCAAGATGGGGTGTTCCAGAAAAGAACTGCGCCAGAATCCTGAATGCAGTGCTCATGCCCAGGGTAACATATGCTGCTCATGTATTGGCAACCAGAAAAAACCTGACCCGCTTACAATATTTAGAAACCAAAATAGAAAAATCCTGCATGGTGTGGTCTAAGGGTATTTTAAAAACCACAAACAAGAGGTGGATTCATCGCAACATCACTCACAGACCTCTCATCAAGGCAATATTAAAAGCTGTGTTTTTATTCTTCACAAGAAAGCTGACACAAGCTGATTTACCACTGGGCATTAGTAATAACTTGATCAAACAACTCTCAAACACATGGAACTCAGATACCTCTGCTGCTACCAACACAATTTGTAAATACACACTGCTGACCTTCCTTGAATCCAATGTAGAAACAATTGCTGTCCAGACAAAAGCCAAAGTTGCCTGCCTCCTGAACAATATCACCTACCTGAACTTGACTCTCTCAAAGCAAGAGGAAATAACCTCAACTCACACAATCATCAACCAATCAACAAGCAGGGCCGCCCTTATCTTCTCTGATGGATCTTTTGATGCAACCAAAGGGGGTGGAGCCATGGCAATCATGCCTGCCAAAGGGAACTTCTGTCTATTCCAAACTGGAAAGGACATTATGCACTCTAATAATGAGTGCAAGGCTCTGGGACTTATGGTGGCACTAAAAATAATAGAAAAGGCTGGGCCTTACTCTTTTGACAAGTTTAAGATTTTCACTGATAATAAAGGGGTCTTATTAATATTGGAAAATCCTCTGCTTGAACAACCAGTTCAATACATTTTCTATGAAATGATGAAATCCTTTTCCCTTCTGCACCCAGATTTGCAACTATCAGTGATTTGGTTCCCGGGTCACGCAGGCATACAAGGGAACAAAAGGGCGGATAGGAAGGCAAACAAGGCGGTATGCAACGGGGAACCCCCGCCTTTCCAACTACACAGCAAATTCATGAAGGTCAGGAAATAAATCATAGACAATCAAATCATGCTGGGTAGAAAACTAGCAAAGCACCTTCCACCAATTGAACTAAAAACATCAGCCGTGCTGAGCCAACTGGCCTTGGGAAGCTGCGTATTGAATGGCTACCTGTTCCAACTAGGGAAAGTCCTTGACCCCTCCTGCCCCAATTGCGGTTATAGGAAGGAACTTATTACTCATTATCTTAATTTTTTCCCGGCGTACAAAATCCCCCAAAAAGTCTTAAAATCAGCCCTGGGGAGAAGCAAAATAACTCAAAATCCCCAATACCTGAGCTCTGCCTTAAAGAAAATGAAGATTTGCCCCCACTTTGCACAATACATCCTCTCCAGCAACCAATTTGCCTCCCTCAATCCAACCCCAACCCCCCTCTACCAACCATTTCCCGGAGAACCACCCCCAACCTGAACCTTCTCCTAATCCATAAAACTGTACCCTCACATCATACTCAGATTTTCATAACCCATTTTTTTCATAATCCCCAGCCCATCACCCCTCCTGCTTTCTTTTCCACTTCCGATTCCGATTCCCTTTCCTTTTTCTTATTCTTTCTTATTTTTCCCTTCTCTGCATGTCATTAAAATCCAAAAGCTGGCAAAAGGATTCTGTTGTATGGGGATCCAACCTACTACTTTGTATTCTCTTCTCACAGACACTATGCATATGCAAAGTGTTCAATGCAAAATTCAACATACCACTAAAAAAAAAGGTATGACAGATCTGATGGTAAACAATGCGCATCTGGTTTGGAGGAGATCAAAGAATGTAAGTGCTAAAAGGAAGGGCTCAAGAACAAAGAGGAAGGGATTAAGGACACCCATCTTGCAGCCTTCAGGTGACTGTGCCCCTTCAAGCAAGCATAGATCCAGGCTAAGAAACCATGCACCCTGTAATTTTAAATACAACCATAACTCATGCACCATTTTTCCAAGAGCCAACAAGCCTTCCCATAGGCAAATCAGAGGTTTAAAACCACTCTGGAGAACAGGAAGCCCCAGGCAACAAATTTACCATCAAAATGTCATGTATCAAAAAATTTAACCTGAAATCTCCCACCCCACCATTTGTTGATACCCATGCTTTTATTGCAGGAACTGTGGGGGCAACCTAAAGAAATGAAATTGGTTTGAATTGATTGCTGAACCCAGAGAGGAAACAAGGACTGCAAGAGTCTTCATCAGAGACAAGAGTGTGGCAAGGATTGGTTATTTATGAGGTTCTGGAGTTTGAGGTGTGAGTTGAGGAGGATGAGCTAGCATCATAGGCACAGTGAGCTTTTGAGATGACAGAAAGATGAGAAAGAGATGAGAAAGAGATGGGTCTCACCGGGCATGATTTCAGGCAGTGAGCAGTTGATTGAGGAAAGTTAAAAGATGGAAGAAAAGATAAAGGAAAGGAAAACAAGAGGATTGAGGACAACAGCAGGATTCTATGATGATGCAGGTCAGATTGAGAGAGAGGTGAGGTCAGGTTGAATGAGGCTTCTATGATGATTTGGGCTGGGTTGAGTGAGGTGAGGTCAGGTTGAATCAAGTCCTCCGTCAAGTAAGTGATGAGTCAAGTTTCATGAGTAAGTCTTTGTAATAGGATTGGAGTCCCCCGGGGGATTGAGGTTGCGCAGGTCTGAGTGTAAGCAGAATTGAATCCCCCAGATTAGGTGAAACTCAACTGCCATGAAATCTCAACACGCCCCATTCCAGGTGAGATGAAGAATCAAGACAGGAAAAAAAAGAAAATGAAAACAAGATGAAACAAAAGGACAAGAACGTGAATGAAGAAATAATGGAAGAGAAGCAGGAGTCACAAAGACACGAGGGACAAGAAAGAAAGTTGAAGGCGTTTTAAGCTTGCTTGATCTGAGCTTTTGGTGAGTGCGTCTGCTGGCATTGCTTCTGACTTGACAAGCACCACCGCAATGTTCCCAGACTTCAACTCCTCCCTCATTCCTTTGGTTTTCAGGTCTAGATCGCGGGTTTTTGATTTTGAACCAAATCTTTTGAGTTTTTCAATTAGGCCACTGTTGTTGGTGTGGATGGCAATAGGAGAGATTTTAGTCGCAAATATTTCACAGGTTAGGGCATGAATCCAGGTGGATTCTTGAAATGCATTGACAAATGCATTGAGTTTGGCGTTGGTTGAGCTGTATGTGGTATTTTTCTGTTTGCAGCTGTTCCACAACACCACGCAACCATAAACCGCACAAAGATACCCCGTCTGAGATTGTCTGGTGTCAGGGTCATCTGCCCAAGATGCATCAGAATAAGAAGAGGTCAAATATTCTGTGTCATTAACTCTCAAGCAAAGCTTAATGTCAGAGGTCCCTTTCAAGTATTTACACGTCTTCTTTAATTCATTTCAATGGGGCATGCCAGGTTTGAAGTTGAATCTTGACAGGCTAGATACAGCAAAACTTACATCAGGTTGTGAGTAGCATGCGATGTGTTTGAGCAGACCTATAGCAGATTGATAGTTTACATTTAGCATTTTGAATTGTTCAAACTTGTCTTTGGTTGCGGGTGTGAGTTGTAGATTTGGAGTGAGGGGTGATTTGCTGATTTTGGAATCTTCTAGGCAAAGTTCTTTGAGGCCCCTTTTGATATGTTTAGGTTGACTAAGGAAAATTTTGTCATGCTTTACCTCCATTTGCATTCCCAGAATGGTATTGGGATCTTTTGCCGTTGAGCCTTTGAAACGACTCAAGAATTTTCTTTCAAAGTCTTTGCCGTTGCCAACAAGAATAAGGTTGTCCACATGAAAGAAGATTCAAGATTTGCCGTCCTTTGACAAGTAGAGGCATGGATCACAGGAGGATTTTTTGAAACCTACTTCTTCAAACCAAGCCGTGAGGGTTCCATACCAGTTCTTAGGAGCCTGTTTCAGGCCATAGAGTGAATTTTGAAGTTTGAGGAAACAGCTTTTCCTTTTTGAGAATTTTGGAGTATGGATGATTACTTCTTTGTCAATCGGCAAGTGCAGAAAGGCACTTTTAACGTCAAATTGGAGAATTTTCTGTTTTGTCTTCAGCGCGTAGAGCAGGAGAAGTCTTAATGTTGAAGGTTTTCCGGTCGGAGCAAAGGTCTCAGAGTAGTCCAAGCCCTCAATTTGATTGAAGCCTTGGAAGCACAGTCTGGCCTTATATCTAACCGGGTCTCCATGACAGTCCTGTTTGATTTTTTAAACCCATGTGGTCTTGAGAGCATTCTTGGGGTCAGGGCCATTGTATTTGTCCCACACGCAAAGATCTTCAATCAATCCCAATTTGACATCCATCGCATCCATCCATTCCAAGCATTTGTTGCAGCGTAGGGCATCCTCATATGTTTTTGGCTTGTAGAAGTGAAAGAAGCCATACCATTTTGGCGGCTTGATTTGCAATCAATCTTGAAGGAGCCGCCCCGTGGGTGAGGCAGCTTGATGGTTGATTTGACTGACATCCTGAGTTGTCACTGGACTTCCCTGGTTGGAAGACCCTGATGAAATTGGTTTGTTGGATGATTGGCTGGCTGAATTGACGCCAGCCGAGCTGATTGAGTCAACTGACTTGTCCCAATATCCCATCCATGGAGCTCAACAGTTGGAATGATCTTTGGGACAGTGGTTGGGAGTTGGTATTTGATTGGGTTCAGATTCAATGTCAAAGTCAATTCCATTCACTCTTGGCGGAGGCATGCGTAAGAATCTGACATTCTTAGATGAGATAATAGAACCATTTTCAGTCACAATTTGATACAAATGGAGAAGCTGATTGAAGCCTACTAGTGTGCCTTCTTTGCCTTTTGAGTCAAATTTCAAACCTTTCTCTCTTCTGTTGATTAGGTAGATGCAGGGATTGCCAATGGGTTTCAAGAAGGAGGATCGAAGGGTTCAACCGTGCATCTTCTCCCAGGGAGTCAGCATTTCACCTTTCAGAGGGATGTGGTTAAGCATGAGACAGCACCCCTTCACAACCTTGTGCCACACTGAAGGGGGAAGCCGTCCATCCTTAAGGGTAGCTTGGGTTGATTCAACAATGGTTTGATTTGCTTGCTTTGCACGGCCATTGTGTTCCGGATGGTAGGGTTCAAAGATGACATGAGTGATGTGCCGGTCTTGCAGAAAGGACGTTAACTTCTGATTGACAAATTTGGTTCCGCCATTGGAGCATACCTCGGAAGGATAGGCCCCGCGGCAATGGTGTTCTTTCTTGAGTAGGCTGATGATAATGTTGGCCATCTCATCCTTGGAGGCTATGGGGAAGGCTGCAAGGTATCCACTAGCATTTTTGACTAAGGACAAGATAAACCTATGGCCGGACTTGGAAGATGGTCAAATCGGTCCCATAAGATCTAAGTGTATTCAATCAAAGACTTTGGTGGATCTTTTAGACAAGAGTTTGAAAGGAAATTTTGTGATCTTGCTCCTGATGCAGTCAACACACTGGAATTTCTGTTTGATGTTTCTAGGGATGCACTGGATGAGGGAACCAAGTTGCAATAGTGAAGCATGCCCGTACTTTCTGTGAATCTCAAGCAAAGCTTCTTCCGGCATAGATGAAATGGACAAAAAAAGAGATTTTGATGAAGAGGTAGAGTTACGAGAGGGAGTGGGAAGTGTGTAAAGATTATTCTTGATCTGTCCAGTGAGCACCTCTTTACCTGAGTGAGTCACAGAGAATTTGGTTCTGCTTGAATTGATTGTACAACCCTTGCCATTTAGGGCGCCTGCACTGATCAGATTGATGGTCACATCTGGTACATAGAATGCCTTGCTGAGCTTGAGTGTCAGATTGCACCAGTGGAGTACTGCTGTGCCCTTCCCTTTTATTGGTAGGCTCGCTCCTTCCTTTCCTGTCTTGATTGGATCTCCAGAGTATGGTTCCATTTCAGTGAAATAGCGGCTGTCATTGATCATGTGGACTGATGCTCTACTGTCAAGCAAAAAACGTTGGTCTGATTCTCCGTGTTCAATCCACAAATTGAGCAAGGCAAGATAGTGAGCAGAGTGAGATTTTTTCTTTGCTTTTGATCCGCCCTTCTTTGCCTTCCATTTTGCCTGGTTTTCTCTCCACCATTTGGGTGCTACCTCAGGATGGAGGTGCCAGCAATCTCCAGCTGAGTGATTTGGATCTTGGCCAGGGTGATGGTATCCTTCCACGCAACGTTTTGGGTTGGATCCCTTGATTGAAGTTGAGTGAGATGTTTCTTTTCCGCCAAAAAGTGAAACATCTCCCTTGGACTGTGTGCTTTTGATGGAGGATTGCGCCATGGATTCATTTTTTAGTTGAGTTAAGTGATTAAGAACAAACTTGATTGAGAGCTCCTTGTTGGAGTGCATAATTTGCCATTTGAAATCATCCATGGATGAGGGAAACTTGAAGAGGATAAGGTAGGCTAAGATATTGTCTGGAAGCTTAATGCCAACCTCGCCCATCTTCTTGAGACACACCTTTACCTTTGTAATGAAGTCAACAATATCATCTGGGTTGAATGAGAGATAGAGGAAACTGTTGAAAGCTCTGGCTCAATTTGAAGCCTGAGACAAAGCAAACTTGTGGATGATTGCCTTCCATAGGAGTTTAGCTGAGTTCCTATTTTTTGCCGTGACAATGTTCTCGTGGGCTGTGGAGTTGAGTTTCAAAATGATGAGGAGTTTCAGTTCATCATTGACAGAAGCATCCAGCACCGTTTTCTCATTGTTCATAGCCGTGGTACATCCTTGAACATCAAGTACAGCGTCCATTTTGTCTCTCCATATACCGTAATTATTGTCTCCAAGTAAGGGAATTGTTTTGAGAGCAGTCTTGAGCATGGTTTGTTTGAAGATGTCCATGGCGCCTGGTTTGGATCCTCTCTTAGCTGAGTTAGTGGTTGAGTGGGTTTGAGGTGCTTTCAGCTTTTAACCGTAAAGAAATGAAATTGGTTTGAATTGATTGCTGAACTAAGAGAGGAAACAAGGACTGAAAGAGTCTTCATCAGAGACAATAGTGTGGAGAGGGTTTGTTATTTATGAGGTTCTGGAGTTTGAGGTGTGAGTTGAGGAGGAAAAGCTAGCATTGTACGCAAAGTGAGCTTTTGAGATGACAGAAAGATGAGAAAGAGATGAGAAAGAGATGAGTCTCACCAGGCATGATTTCAGGCAGTGAGCAGTTGATTGAGGAAAGTTAAAAGATGGAAGAAAAGATAAAGGAAAGGAAAATAAGAGGATTGAGGACAACAGCAGGATTCTATGATGATGCAGGTCAGATTGAGAGAGAGGTGAGGTCAGGTCAAATGAGGCTTCTATGATGATTTGGGCTGGGTTGAGTGAGGTGAGGTCAGGTTGAATCAAGTCCTCCGTTCAGTAAGTGATGAGTCAAGTTTCATGAGTAAGTCTTGGTAATAGGATTGGAGTCCCCCAGGGGATTGAGGTTGCGCGGGTCTGAGTGTAAGCAGAAGTGAATCCCCCGGATTAGGTGAAACTCCACTGCTGTGAAATCTCAACACAACCTCACTGGTACATGTTCACTGCTTTTTTTGAACATTTTCCCAGGAGTTGGAGAGAGCCCCATAGGGCTTCTGTCTATGTCTGCAGAGCAATAACCTCCTCCCACTTAGAACAGCTTCCCCAAAACTCCAAAGATTCAATAGCTGTGAAACTCAAGGCCTCAAACAGCAGTTGGATTGAACTGATAAATGTCTACAATCAGCCTGGCTTGAACCTGTGTCTAAAGCACTTGGAGGACTGGCTGGCTGTTCATGATAACAGACATACACCCCTGTGTGTCTTCATGCATGCCCATCTCTTCCACCAGATGTGGAACCCAGTGGGGTCTGACTCCATGCATGGAAAGGCCAGGGCATTGGTGAACTTATGTGGAAGACATGGCTTCTGCCTGTCCTCCCCTGCCTGGACCCCAAGGTTCTATAGGTCCAAAGGAAAGGGCACAACTATCAACCTCATATGTATGCTCAAATTTGAAATCTTCAAAACTAATGAGCAAAATCTATCCATCTGGGGAAACCTTTGGGTCAGACCATCAAGCCCTGAAGGGGACAATCTAACTGCAGTGATACCCATATCCCACCTTGGTGGGCAAAGGCCTAAGTGGCAATCCCTTGGACTCCCAGGAAGCACTTTGATGTTTTGGATTCACCTACCAGTAATTATGTGGTTGGAAGATGGGTTGGAAAGATGCTTATCAAGCTGGATAATCTTTTCTTCTAATTTTGTAACAATATTGATGGATGATTTTCTGTTGAACTGAATGAAGAGGTCTTTGAAACTATTTATTACCTCAAATTGAGGGCTGTTTTGATTGGTGATCATGATTTTGGGTACAGGTGATGATGAATGAGTTGTATTAAGAATATGGATATAATGTATGCATGGAATAACCTAGAAAATTGTAGTATGGGATAAACAACTGTGGGAATGCATAATATGGTCTTAGAATTTTCTGGAAAATACATGTAGATAGAATATAAATACACCACTGTTGGTCTTATGTTTATGTGTCTCTGGGGGAATATACTCTATTAACTTTTGCCTAATTCCTCTCTACAGGTTATGAGCCTGCGCATTTTTTACCAAGCAGTGACTTGGATCAACTTAATGCCTAGTATACTATTCAATTGAGCAAAGAAAAAATTTCATACTCTGATTATCAAGATGCTTGTGACACATCTACAAAATCTGGCTAGCAATAAAAGAAACAAGATCAAATACACAACAAAACAAATAGGTTGACCTACAACAAAGAATCTGGAGAATCCATGCCCACAAACTCAGCCTTGGGAACCCAGAGTGCATCTAGACAGGAAAAGAAAGACACAATGACAGGATTATTGGCAAACAATCTGGCAAAAATCCTTGTGGCCCTCAAATTGCAAAGCACAGCACCCACGCTTGAATCCATAGCTCAGAGAATGATCCATTATGAGAAAGTTGGAAAGAGTCTAAAACCCAACCTACTTCTGGATGGATCCAACTTCCCAGAATGGGCCCAGGCATTCAACCTCAAGTTCCAAAGCCTCTTTCACAAGACTGACTACTATCTTGACCCAACACACAACAAAAGTGGGGGTAGGAGCAAGATCACTGGCACCATTGTGGAGTAAAGTATTGAACCTTCTCTCTTGCCCTAAGTGGAAGCCACGCCAGGCCATGAAGCCTTTTGAATCCTCAAGGAAGGTTTTGGCTTGGTCTCCTGGACCTATGTCAGCTTCCTACTATGTCAAAGCTAGCTGATAAAAAAAACCAAAAACAAGAAAATTAATTAAAGAGTAGGAATATCCAAAATATCATTGAGCATTTAGATTCCTCACCCAATTTTAGGTTGGGCCACTCAGCAACCGTACCTTCCAATTCCTACTCCTTACCTACCTTAAATCACATAATAATGTAATTGAAGCCCATGGTGCCACCAGTTCACATTTCTCCACTTTTTTTATTTCACATGAGAATGCAGGGTTAGGTTTCATGGCTAAAATTTAGTCAGAATTAGAGAATTCTGTATATTTTGGGAGTTATTGACAAAAAAGCATTTTGTCAAAACTCCTGCGCCCAGCTGCAACAGCTACACACATGGGAAATAGATTCCAGATCAGAATCCTGCGTGAGAGCGAAGGCTGACAAGCGGGTGCGCAGCCCCCAGGCAGGTGACCAATGGGCAAACGCGGGAAGATTCAAAGCAACAGGCACCACAGCCATCAACACATGATGAGGAACCGCTGTCAAGGTACCAATTAGACAGGCTAATACCCATACTGATAGATCCAGGGTATGCAATAAATATCTCCAGGAGTATAAAGTGAATAAATAGGCAGTGAATCAATTAAAAATACATAAAAAGATGAGTTTACATATTTAACTAAATTATATAAATAAATACATAAAATGTTGAAAAAGACTATTAACAACTTTGGAGGCCTGCGTATCTATCTTACATTTAAATAAAAAAGGAAGTCAGGACACGTAATTGTCTGTGAAGGTCTCATGAGCCCAGATATGTAGAAATATTACTAAAGTTCCCCAAGGAACCATTTTAAATAGATTATTTTACTAAAAATCATTGAACTTCAAAAATAACCATCAAGAGATTGGAAGAGTCTAATAAAATACTACCCATGAACTTTATAAAATTTTAAAGACATTTTAACCTCCTTATAGTTTCCCTCAATTCAAAAAAAAACATATTACATATAAATTACAATTAATTATTTCTAGTAAATTATTTAAATGAACAAACACCAAATTTAAAAATTGATGTTAACAACTTTAAAGGACCAGAACTTAAACTTAGAGTTACATAACCAGGAACTTTATAAGATAAAACTGTTCTTAGAACATACAAAAAATAGAATATTCAATCAAGTTCATGAAATTATCATGAAATACATGACTAAAGGAAGATCATGCAAATAACTAGGCGCTTTTTCCCAACAAATTATCAAGTTATTATTAAAAATAAATCCAGATCCGGAATGATCCAGCTCCCACCAAGGCTACATCACCCAGAGAACATCAAGGGCCAGAACTGGTTGCCCTGCTAACCTTAGCAACCATCCCCTTGGGCCCCTATAGCCCTCAGAGGGACAGAAATGGGACTCAAAAATATATAAATAAAGGCACCTTTTTGAGGTTATTGTGACCCCAGACACAGTTATATTTACATCCAGAAAACTTTCAAAGGTAATCAAATACATATAAGAGATAAGTAAGTGATTTATGGATTTCTTCTGATTAATATTAACCATCCCCAACCCTTTTTATAAATTTAAACTTCTGAAAAACCTTTAAACCCCAGTAACAGGTTTAACCCATCAGTACACGTCCCAAAAAGGTACCAAAAGGATTCAATAATATACCAGTAAGTTTATTATACTTTTTCTGTCATGGCAGCTTGGTTAAAAAGCCCTGCCACTGCATCATATATTTATATATATATATTATCTTTGGGCAATAACTCCTTTAAGAATATAAATTAAAGGTTCCAAAGTAACCAGGTCTATGTGTTTTCAAGTGAATTCCCTGAAGAGAGGTGTTAAAGATCCCCAATATTATTTTGCCCACTCTTTCAACTTATTTGATAATTAATTTATTAATATTGATTAATAATATTCAATTTTAACCAAACCAATCAACCTTGCAATAGCTTTATCCAAATATTTTACAGATTTTTGCTGCATTTATTGAATAATATATTTTTTATTTATTCCATCACCTTTGGTAGATAAAGGATAGAAAGGGTCTTGGCATCCAGGAGGCTGACAACCTACCTCATGACAAGGTGGTCCCACCTATTCCAAGCTCAAGACATTGTGATGAATCCAAAAAAGACATACAACAAGTTTAAGCTATCATTACAAACAATACAGAAACACATTGGCGGCTTTACAACCAAAAACATCCTGGCCTTTGTCCTTAACATCAATGCTAACCACGCATACCAAGGAATTTTAAATGCACTTGATAGCTGGATTTCCATTGACAAGAAGTTTTGCATCACATCCAAAGATTTGCTCAAGCTTTTGACCAGACACTGCACCCCACAGAATGATAGCCCCTCCAGCATGGTACTATCCTACTCAGTTTGACAAGAACTTTTGGCTGCCAACCAAGCAAGGGAAGTTGAAAATCTTACCACATACATGGACCAAAGTGATGACTGGGCAAGTAACTGCCTAACTTTCCAACACCCCTTCATTTACTGCTTTGAATGGGGGTCACTGGGCTGTGGAATGCCCTTGGAAGAAGGCATGCCTCCCAGCTCTCAAGGACCCCTGTATAGGCAATCAATAGGAAAGACTCAAGCAGTTGGAACATTCACACCTGGTATTCAAGCGTGAAGCTCCTCTGCATGTGGCTTTTATCAGCAATGACTTGAACAAATCAAACACCGCCCTGCTTGACTTTGGCGCAACCAATTTGGTCACAAACAATGTTTGGTCACAACAAATGTTTGGCCACAAACAATTTTAGTTTATTTTTTTCTCTTAGTTCTAACCACCTGAAACTGTCATTTTCATCCTCAGACAAATTTCCCATGAATAAGATTGGAGACATAACAATTCCAACCCCCTATGGCCTCCTATACATAGAGGACATACTCTACTGCCCAGATGTGAAGGGGAAAATAGTCTCAAGTGGCAAATTTGGAGAGAATGATGGGCTGGTGATGTTCAAAGGGAGATTTTGAGAAGAATGAGAATTAATCCTGGAAATAGGACCAGGCTAATGATTGCATCAATACAGGATCAGTTTGAGAAGTACAACAAAAAGGAACGCAGGTGAGTTCATACCAAGAAACAAGCACTAACAGGAGAAACAAACAGGGCTGAGCAAGACTACATGTTGGATGATGGCCCTGATGAGGACTGGGGCTGAATTTTCTCAGTTGAAACTTGGCCATTTGTTGAGCTCTTGTTTGGCAGTTTATCTGGATTTTGAAGTTGAGTTGAATCCAATGGATTGGTTAGTGAGCAGAAGCTGGTGTAGTGACCAAGGGCAACCTGGGATTGGTTGATGTGGTGTAGTTGTTAGCTGGTGCGTGGTCGCGCGCAGGAGTGGATTGGACCTCAGGAAAGGTGGTATGAACAAAGTTATGAGAGACATAAAGAAAAATGAGATCAGAGGAAGCAGAAGTAGGAAAGGAAACAACTGAGTTAAGAAACAAAACAACAGCTGGTGAACAAAGGATATTGATTGAATTATCAACAGATTTTATACCTTACAGCGGGGAGGGTCAAATTTTCCATCCTTTGAGTCTTGGAACCATTTTTTTATCCCCATCCGTACCCCCCCTAGCCCAAGTGTAGATGCAATGAATTCCACTGCGTATTCCTTCCATGAACTTTTGGGACACCTGTTGCTTTGAATTCTGAATAATACAAATAAATATGATGCCATCAATCATTTTCCCAATCTTCCATCAGGCAAGGTTCCTTTCTGTAACTTGTGCTTGCTCATGAAGCTGCAGCAGGTTGTACCTAAATTTGACTCCCAAAGTATATGTGAGAACCAAGGAGATGTTATTGTGGCAGACATTGTAGGCTCATTTGCCAAGAGCATTGGCCATTTTAGAATTGTTCTTGGGGGTGTGCTCAGCCATTCCCTTGAAGAAAAGATTGGATGCTCCAACCAAAATTAAAAAGTGGATAAAAAATTTCATGTCTTCTGACCTCAGAAAATTAAGTGCTTTAGATCAGACAACACATTTGAATTTGTGAGATCAAAGGACCTTGAAAATTTCCTTGAAAAAAAGGGAATCAAATGCAAAAAAAACAATTACATATGATCACCACCAGGACAGAAAAATTGAACAACTGAATCAAATGCTCACAGAGATGCCTTGGACAATAATCTATGCTTCCAGCCTCCCATCCAACCTATGGAACTACACTTTTAAACAGGCTGCATGGATCTTGAACCGACTTTTCCACACTAACTTGAAAGAAACCCCTATTGACCTTGCCACTTCCAAACAACTGTATTTGGCAATGCTACGGCCATTTGGGTGCCCATAATACCTGTATGACCATGTACAGCTGAAGCAAATGAAATCAGATTCTAAGCAATTTTTTCATCTAGGTGTCTTCCTGGACTCAAAATAATAGCTGTTTTACAATGAGGACACACAGAAGATAAAACAGGGAATTTAAGAAAAATTTGTACCACTGGAAGCAACTGTTCATGGAATCAACACCACAAAGCTTGGCAACTTCAAACTGGGAGACAAGCTGGACACACAAGATGTGCCAGTTCACGCCTTACAACAAAAAATTGCTCACAATTTTGATAAACCAACCGTTGATGTGGGGCTTAGGTCTCATGAACATGAGGGATGTATTCTTGCAATCAACAACAAAAATCAGTCTCTCTGGGACATAGGGGTTATCAAATATGCAGATCCTCCAGCCAACATATCAAAAATACTTGGGTCCAAGTATTTTCTTAAGACTAAGTGGAGTCCCAAAAGAGATTTCATATGGAAAAAGGCCCTCTTAGTTGCACCAGGCTTTACTCAGGTTAAAGGCATTAGCTTTGAGGAAAAATTTTCATCAACTCCTAATTTTTCAGACCTTTGACTCATCCTTGCCGCCTCAGAAAAAAAATAACTGGCCCATCCACTCATTCAATGTCAAGATGGCCTTCTTTCACAGTAAAATCAAAAAGGAGCTGTACATCTTCTCCCCAAAAGGCCTGAAGTGTCCACCCAGCAAAGTCATATGCTTGCTGAAATCCTTGTATGGGACTTAGCAAGCTGGGCGCTGCTGGTGGCTGCATCTAAGGGAAAAACTAGACAAGATTGGTTTCAATACAAACCACAACAAACTAAGGACCTACCTGTTTTATGGGGCATAAGGACCCACCTTCCTTTGGATCCATGTGGAAAATAGGGTCATCACCTTGGAAATTGAAGACCTGCTTGGGTTTCTTGAAAAAAAACTAAGTGAAGCCATCATCCTCAAGTGTGAAAATGCCCTGACATCCATAGGGGGTATCCAGATCAAGGCCTTGATGGAGGATATTGGCTGCAAAAGCCTGCACTCATTGAGAAACTAGCCGCAACCAAGAACCACATGCCTTCTGCCAACACTCTGATCCTGAACACAAACCTGCTATGGAACACTTCTTTAAAGGCCAATGCTGACTACCTAAGCCACATAGGAAAGCTCCTGTACCTTGCTCAGGGGATGTGACCCAACATTGTGTTCAGCATCAATTTCCTGGCTCCTTTTTCCCTGAATCCCAATTACTTGCACTGGCGAGCACTGCAACAACTCATCCAATATGTCTACCACACAAGAGAATACACGCTTCAGATAACCCCATCTAACTCTGAATTGTTTGAGATATATGTGGATGCAAAATGGGGTGGGGGAAAGGCTCATGATTGAGTCATAGCTTCATCTGTACCTTGTGGAGGGTTCTGATTCACTGAGGATCTGAGAAACAACTTTTTGTTGCAAGTTCCACTTTCCAAGCAGAATATATGGCATTATCTCATAGGGCAGTGGAGGCGCTTTGGATCTCCTTGCTATCCAAGAAAGCTTTGTGGCTCCCACTCTTCCCGTTCCTGCTCTCAGGCAATCAAGGGGTGGTCAAAGTTGCATTAGACAGGTCAAGCATGAAACAAACAAGGCACAGTTATTGGGAATTCAACTGTGTAAATGAACACCTTTGACAAGGAAATCTGAAGATAAGCTGGATCAAGGGTGCGGACCAGCTGGTGGACATACTCACAAAGGTCTTGGGGAAAATAAAGCTTTTTGAGTTCTGCAACTGTTTCTTTTTGTAACCTGCATTGTGTTTGTTTCATGTTTCTCTTTTCCTTCTTCTATCTCCTACTTCCTCCTTTTCTCTGTTTCTTCAACCTTAATTTTGGAAAATGATCTCTCTCACTTTCATTATGTTGCCTTCTGTTTTCACAATCCATCCCTTGTTTGTGATAGATTGTGTGTGTGGGGGGGAATATTAAGAATATGGATACAATGTATGGATGGAATAACCTAGAACATTGTAGTATGGGATAAACAACCGTGTGAATTCATAATACGGTCTTAGAATGTTCTGGAAAACACATGGAGATAGAATATAAATACACCACTGTTGGTCTTATGTTGAAGTGTCTCTGGGGGAATATACTCTATGAATTTTTCCTGATTCCTCTCTACAAGTTGAACAAGGAATCATTCAAATCAATAAATCACTTATGTACTGAGTTAGGGTGATGGTAAAACAACAGAGAGGAGGAGATAGAAAATAAAATTGATTGGTAATAGGATTCCAAATGGGGTGATGAAGTGAGTTTTTTCATTTAAGAGAAGTAAGGTTAAAGTTAGCAAAAATAGTTTTTAGTATTTTGATGTTATGTGAATTGGAAAAGGTGGTGATTTTCTGGAAGAGTGGAAAGAGCCCCCTGTATATACATACATAAATGCATCATGACAACTATAACAAATATATGTCCTTGTCTAAGATGTGGGTTTTGAATGGATTTTTGAAATGAAAATTGCAATCACATAGCACGCACCCATAATTAAATCTATCTATCTATCTTCTATCTAAAAATATATATATATTGGTTTTTTTTAAGGGTTAAAAAATACAAACATCAACCTCCTTCAAAGAACCATTGAGTAAAAAACCTTATTTTTTCACTACCTGTTGACACTCTCTCAAATCTTAGGGAAAATCCCATCCATGATCCAAGTTTGAGGATGTGGGCCTTGCCTGTTGATCAAAAATTTACACCTGGAAAACAAGGCTTCACCCACCCAAATCTAGGGGGAATTCCTAGTCTGATATATACTAAAAAAATTGGCTTCAGAAACCTTGTTAAATACCACTATTATTTGCATCAATGGCGCATGTCCCACTCATCTCCCAATTTTAAGAATATCTGAATGCAAACTTGCCTTTGATTTTTTTACAGTACCACAAAAAGAACCCAATGTATGTATGTAAATAAACATCTGCATGATATATTTGGGTCTGCTTTTTTTTTGTAAGAAAAAGGTACCACAAAAACCCATTCACTTTATAAATAAGGCTTTTTTATGCTTTGTTTTTGCCAATTATTTCAAAAAACCAGGTATATAAATCTAAATTTACTGTATTTGCACACTGGAAGGAGAAAAACTTCATTTTAAAACTGTAAATTTATTTTCAATTTGGAATTGTGTTGTATATTTTACATTCAACAAAGGAGAAGAGCCTCAATGTAAAAACCTATTGTAACTGGTGGGTATTTATCACAACAAAAGTCTATTCAAAAATTTATAGAGCACATTGAACAACATGCAATAGATTAGAAAGGCAAGTACCAATTTGGGTGTAAGTTTCTTGAAATAAATCCTGCCTCCTATTTAATTTCCTCAAACTCCCACACCACAAGCTAAATTTTAGATTAATTCTTGATATCCTTGATTCCTCTGCATAAAAAAATGAGTCATTTTAAATTTTTTCCTTCAAGGAACTCTTCAATTCCATTCATGATTATTTCAAACTGAAATCCTCATGAGCATCTTCACAATTCTCATTACCATCACTTGAGAAACCCAACCATGCATAGTCATCATGATTTTAATCTTCAGCTGTTTCAAAAACTCCAACTCAGAACTTCATTAAAGATTAATCACCATCCCTCAAAAATAAAAAAAATCTATTTCAAACCAAGCTCAAAATAGAATACATAATTGTTTCATAAAGAATAAACTATCCACTCATTCTCAGTATTTTTACCATCACCCATCTCATCATTTTAATGATTAACCTGTTCCATATAATTTTTCCTATAATATTCAAATTTTGCAAGCTCTACCTTTATACTATGTATTTAACACAAAAAATTCACAAAGAATGATACCAAAACCTGTTCAAAGGTATTCTAATTACTTCAATTCAAATATAAAACATCCAAATACCCTCCATGAGGTACCCTTTCCACCACCTTCAGCCATATTTCAAGAAGATAGATTCAACCTTCCAATCTAAAAAAAACCTCCCAAATCCATGTAACGCTCATACTCCATTCCAGAGGATTTTACTAAAATCACATAACCTCAAAATTACAGTCTATTTTTGAATACTTCCTGAATTTATTCAAAAAAATCAGAATTATTTTCATGTTACTTTGAACCAGTTGGCCAGAAATTATTCTCATATCAATGAACACGTTCAAGAAATCAACCCTTAACATGGTTATTGTTCACCACAATCTGTTTCTCAAGAGCTTGAAGTAAAATTGGGAGACCAACCTCAAGAGTTTTTTTTGTTCAGGGTAACCTCATTCAGCTCACCACTTTGGGCAACACTCCAATTGCCCATGCTAAATCCACGCCTTCAAAATCACTAAATCCATGCCTCATTGAAAAAAGTTCATGATTACAGTGATTTCTTAACCAAATTCATGCCTTCAGGTGTGTTTTCCCACATCAAGAAGGAGTGCAAACCTTAACAAGTTTTGCCAATACAAAAAAGTGTGAATATTGAAAATTAAGGTTTGTTACACCTTTTTAAGGTTTAAAGGAGTCCCTGGTATGGGAGAAAACACCATTTGGGGACATTTTGGGCTCCCCACAAGGCCTGTAAACATTTATTGAGGCCTTGGGGGCCAAATTGAGACCTCCAGAGCCCCTGTGGGGTTTGTCTGGGGTAGAAATTCTGGGATAATTCAATGATGGACACCAATTAAGTTAATATAACATGTAGAAAGGTAATAAATATCAATTCTTTTGCAAGGAATCAAAATATGACCTCAGATTTAAAAAAGAAGCTTCATCCAATTTAAGAAGAATAAGAAAAATTATAAAGATCATTTTGTTTACAAACATTGAATATTTCCTATGGAAAATAGGTAAGTTTTGAACAAACATAATAAAAAATATAAAAATATTACATAAAGCTATTTTATGATGTTAAATCAAATATTTCAATTTTTTTTTTTGAAAAAAAAAACATCAATTATATAAATAATTATAAAATATTCTGAAAACATAACTCTTTGAATTTCATTATATGTGATTGAATGTAAATAACTTTGCACCAAGTGTGAAAAGCAATAGAAAAATAATTCATGTATCTATTTCACAAGGATAATTTAAGGGAAATGCAAAATTTTCAACCTTGCAACCCCCCTTGACAACATAAAAAGGGTTGCATGGCACAACTCACAATGCACTTTGGGTTTCAAATGGCTGCTTGCAACCTGTAATAGTTGTAAACATCCACTTGCAACCCAGATAAATTGCAAACAGCTGCTCAAAACCCATTTGCAAAAAAAAAAAAAAAAAAAAAAAGAAGAAGAAGAAGAAGAAGAAGAAGAAGAAGAAGAAGTGTTGAAAAAAAATAAATAAATAAAAATTAATAAAAATTAATAAAAATCATGCCTAAATAAAAATTAATAAATATGAATAAAAATAATGCCAAAAATAAATGAAAATAAATCAATAAAAATAAAAATAAAGAGTCCATGGAGCAGCCCTAAAGTAAAATTGCCAAAAAATCCAAGTTCAACTTGACTGGTCCTCAAGTAAAAACACCAAAAACAAGATAGGTTGATGTTAAATTCACGGCTCCAACCGTGTGGTAGTTGTGTAGGGCCCTACACGGCTCAAATGAGCTGTGGGGGACCATAGACAACTACAAAGGGCCTTTTCAAACACGTGCTACCCCTGGGGGGTTGTTTAGGAGCCGTGTTACCCCCAAACACGTCAAATTTGAGCCATGTACCCCCATACAGGGCTCAAAACCTCCATGTTTGGGGGTGCACAACCCCCTGGAAGTTGTGCCAGAAATTTGGGCACCCCCTGGAAAATAGTCCATGGAGCAGCCCTAAAGTAAAAGTGCCAAAAAATTCAAGTTCAACTTGACTTTCTTTAAAGTAAAAACACCAAAAATAAGACAGGGTGATGTTGAATTCATGGCTTTAAGCGTGTGGTAGTTGTGTAGGGCCCTACATGGCTCAAATGAGCTGTGGGGGGCCATAGACGACTACAAAGGGCCTCTTCAAACACGCGCTACCCCTGGGGGGTTGTGTGAGAGCCATGCTACCCCCAAACACGTCAAATTTGAGCCATGTAACCCCGTACAGGGCTCAAAACCGCCATGTTTGGGAATGCACCACCCCCTGGAAGTTATTCCAGAATTTTGGGCACCCCCTGGACCACACTTGGGTTCTGTCAATGCAAATTTTGGATCAAGGCATACTTTTTGGGAATGTTTTTCCACACTTAGCAATCCCAAAGAGACATTAAAGTGAAAATTTAACTCATATAAAAATCTGGGAACAATTCTTTCTCAACTCAAAAGTGAGCAAACTTTGTTTGTTCAATTGAAAGTTTGATTGAATACTGAAGTATACCATTGCATTCTTTTGGCAAGGGAACAGTGGCAAGCCCTCCTTCTTCTCACATGGCTGCGTGGAAGGTCTATATTGATAGTGCCATCAACAAAGCTTTGGAAAAAGAAAAAAAGGATTTGGTTAATGAAACATTGAAAGCCCCAATTGAATCCTCATCAAGGGTGACAATTGAGGAAAAAAATGTTTCACAGTGGGATTTGACCTCTGGTTTTGACAAACATTTTATGTGACTGGTCTTTTCCATATTTAATTTGATTGAAACTGATGGAGTGCATTCCATCAATATAACTATGTAACTATGACAGATCCACTTAACCCACCTCCAGTGAGAGCTTTTCCTCTCAGGGAAGAGGCAAAAAACTCTTTCCAAACATGGGCTATGAAGCATGGTTATGCTCTGATGGTTTTTAACCCAAAGAAAGATAAATATGTGTATTTAGCCTGTGATTGCCATGTTTCCTATTCAGGAAAACTTCTTGCCAAACTTTCTAGACAAACTCACACAAGGAAGATTGGGTGCAAGTTTTTAATCCATGCAAGTTGCACAAAGGCAGACCCCTTGTGGCAAATCTCCTATAAATAAATGCAAAATAACCATCAACCATCTGAAAATCCCTCTGTGCATCCTCAACTGAGGCGAATCTCTTGGCAAGCCTTGGATCTCCTTAAGGAAGGCATGAAAGATGGGCTCAATAAGTTACAACTTAAGAGAAAATTGAGCAAGATTGATGGGTGGGATTATGTTGATAACCAAACAATCTATAACACTAAGCGGAAGGTAACTCTTGCAGAACTAAAGGGTAAAAGCTTTATTGAGGTACTCTATGAACAGCTTGAAGAAACAATTTGGATTCACCAGTCAAATTTCAGTGGAGAGGGTCACTTGGAGGCCCTCTACTTGGCACATCCTGAGGCAGTAAATCTTTCAAAACAATTCCATAATATTGCTATTTTGGATTGTACTTATAAGAAAAATAAGTACAAAACTCCACTATTGCATGTTGTAGGAATGACAGCCAATCGGAAAACTTTCACAAAAGCTCTTGTTTTTATAACAAAAGAAAGGTTTGATTTCTACAGTTAGTTTTTGAATGCATTAAAGGAGTTGGCTTATGATCCTGAGAGACTCCAAAAGTCTTTGTGACGGACCATGAAAAAGCTCTGATTTGTGCTATTGAATCTAGTTTCCCTGAGTCATCAAGAAAATGTTAAACTTGGCACTTGTCTTTAAACATACAAGAAAACTGTAAAGCTTGCTTTGTTAATGACGTTGAAGGATGGAAAAGCTTTATGACTCCGTGGGAAAAGTATGGGGCCTCAAAGACCAAGGAGGAGGCAGAGGTCAATGATGCCAAACTCATAGTAGGTCAAAATCACTGCTTCTTATTCTTCCTAGTTTTGGGTTCTGAAATTTTGACTTGCATAGTGTTTCTTGAAAGACTATGAGGATTTAATCAAGTAGATGGAGAATAACATTTTCCCTATCATAGATATTTTCTTAAAAGGGTGGACTTGTATAACCCCCAATTTTGGAAACAAAAAAACATCTTGGGTTGAAGGGGCCCATGCAACTCTCAAACAAATCCTTGAAAACTCTTTGGGAAACCTATTGGATGTTTGGAAAAGCCTTGACAGAACAGTTCTAAATCAACTTAAATTGGTTCATGTGTCACTTTATAACTCTCAAATTAAGTTAGGGACAGTTCTTCCACCTGAACTGTTACCATTGGGTTACAAATTGTCTTTGGGGGCAATTCATCTTATTAGGGAACAATTTTAGAAATTCAAACGTGATCATGATGGCAAAGTGTGCACCAAGTCATATCCCAAGACTATGGGTTTGCCCTGTTCCCACCAAATAGCTGACCGTCTAGCATTCAGAGGATCCATGGTACCCAAAGATGTTCATCCTCAGTGGAGGTTGGAATATGACCCTTGCAGTTCTAGTTCTGTAGGTTGGCTTGACTTGGATTGTTCAAGTTGGATTTTTCAAATCACTATGTGATTAATGCTTTTTGATTAATTAATCCTAATTCACTAATGGTTGATCCTTTTGAATTTTTCAAGTGCAATGTTGATGAAATGCTAAGCAGTCCTCATTAACGTGAAAAAGTGAATGCAATAATCTTGGAATCTCTAGATAATGAGCAGAGAGGCCTATTGAAGTTTATCATTCAGAAGATTACAAAATATTGATCAAAGCCAAGACTTGAAACTAAAGTCTTACAATCAAGTAGGGGCAGGGCAAAATTGACAGATATGGGGCAAGAACCATCTTGGTTTGAGCATGTTGAAAAACAACTCAAGGCGTAAAAAAGGACCAGAAGGGCTCCAAACAAGAAAAGACAAAAGATTTTAAGTCTTTTCTTTTGGGATATGTTCATCTTTTTGGTTTAATGAACTTAGTTACTAACTAATGATGAATTTTTAGTAAAAGTTGGCAGAATCTGAATCTGAATTTCATAGCTCAGAGGGAGAGACTGAAACTGAATTGGGATCACGTAATTTGGAGTCAGAATCCTCTTCAGAGGAAGAGAATGTGCAGCAAAACTCAACCAGAAGCTCATCTTTGGTGAGTATTCATTTAACTTATCTGATTAAAGAAATGAATACTAAGTTAGTTTTTGTGATGGGAACCAAACATGAAATACCTCAATGAAATACCCAAGAAATTCCTGAAGTTCTTGGGTGAGGTTGGGGATCCAATTGGAAATGGGAATTGTGGATTTAGAGTAATTGCTAAATCTCTTGGTTATGAAGAACATGGTTGGTTTAAAGTTAGGAAGGAAATGATTGAAACATTAGAGAAACATAAATCATGCTGCATTAAGATTCTTGGTGGTGCAAAGGAGGTTGAAAAGATTGAACAAAGGCTTGATGTTGAAGAAATCAATGAAAAGATTCCCTCCTCAAAATGGCTGGCTAAATTAGAGATGGGTCAAATCATAGCAGACACATATTCCAGACGTATATTTTTCATTTCATTTGAGTCATGTGATACTTATACTCCAATGAAAAATGGGGTTAATGATCAATCAGATCCAATTTTAATTTCCTTTGTAAACAATAACCCCTGGGTTCTATTAGTACTTGAGGGAGGAATGATTCCAATCCCGCCCATTGTAGCAAAACCACATTCCTTGATTTCTAAAAAAGCCTCTGGTTGGGTTCATCATCTCAAAGATCAACTGCAAATGTATTCTAGATTTTAATAAACTTTTACTTCATTTCATCATTGGGTTTCTTTCAAATTGTAATTCTAATGCAGCCAACAATTTTTATTAATATAAAGGGTTTTCACATTTTGAACATCATTATGTTGAGTGTTTTGAGTTAAAATCATTATATTTAGTGTTTTGAATGAGAGTTTAATGGTAATTCAGTTCAAATTGTGTTGGGCTGATCCCATCACAAGCTAAACTTATGTTAAGGTTGGGATGGGATCAGCTTAACACAAGTTGAACTTGTTTTTTTTTTGGTGTTTTTACTTTAAGGCTTGTCAAAAGACTTGTATTTTTTTGGGCACTTTTACTTTAGGGCTGGTCAAAAGACTTCTTTAATTTTGGGTCCTTTTACTTTAGGGCTAGTCAATTTGAGCTTACTTTAGGGCTTTTCAAGTTACTTGTATTTTTTTTGGTTTTTTTACTTTAGGGCTTGTCAGGTTATTTGTCTTTTTTTTGGTGTTTTTACTTTAGGGCTTTTCAAGTTACTTGTCTTTTTTTTTTGTGTTTTAAGTATAGGGCTAGTCCAGTTACTTTTGTTTTTTTGGTTCTTTTTAATTTAGGGCTAGTCCATTGGATAGTACCAGTTTTTTTTGTTTTTTATTTATTCATTCATTCATTCATTCATTTATTTATTTTTCTTTTTTAACCAAAAAATAAACATTCTTTGATTTTTTGGTTGATTTCTGTTTTCTTGGGAGTTTTGTTTAGTTTATGGGTTATTTTAGTGCCCCCTCATTCCTTTTTTTTTGGCTTACCAAGGTCCGGTTGCATGTGGGATGCCACATGCCGGCAGACCAGGCTGGGTTGGCAGCGCAACTCTTTGAGCCATGGGGGGGTTGTACAAGGCTTGGATTTGACCGTGTGGCGTGCCACACGGCCCCTTTTGAAACGTGTGCACAGCTCAATGAGCTGTGAATTTAACATTTCCCAAAAATAAAAGTAACTTGACAAGCCCTAAATTAAAAACCACCAAAAAAACAAGTAACTTGACAAGCCCTAAAGTAAAAATACCAAAAAAAACAAGTTCAACCTGTGTTAAGCTGGTATCATCACAAGAAGTAAAAATAATCCTTATGATGAGATCAGACAAGTTGAACTGACTTACCAATAAAATCCCATTCAAAACAATCATCATAATGATGTTAACTCAAAACACTCAACATAATGATGTTCAAAATGTGATATCCCTTTATATTAATAGAATTACAAGATCAGCATCAGAACCCAAACCCAAATGATCCAATTGAAATTATGTCTATAAATTAGAATACTAATCAAGTTGATGTTTGATTTGATCAACCCAACAAGAGGCTTTTTTGCAAATCATGGAATGTGGTTTGGAAACTATGGGTGGGATTGGAATCAAATCTCCCTTGAGTACAAGCTCAACCCAATGCTTATTGTTAACAAAGAAAATGAAAATAGGATCTAAGTGTTATTTTTCACCCATTCTCATAGGATTATAAGTACAGCATGAATCCAATGAAATGAAAAATATTGGTCTTCCATAATTATCTGCTATTACTTGACCCATATCTAACTTTGAAAACCATTTCAAAGATGGAATCTTTTCATTTATTTCATTAAGATCAAATATTTTTTCTATCTTTTCAAATTCTTTAATGAAACCAAGGATCTTGGCATAGCACTTCTTATTTTTCCTCAATTTTTAAAGCATTTATTTTCTTGCTTGAAACCATCCATGCTTGGAAGTGATTTAGCAATGACTCTAAATCCACAATTTTCATCACCAACCAGATCTCAGACTCCCCAAAGAACTTATTTAAGTTCTCAGGTATTTTATGGAGGCAATTCAATTGCTTAAATCAAAAATTAGTTAGCCAAATTAAAGGAATCAACACTCACCAAAGATGAGCTTCTTTTTGACTCTTCCATTGCTTCTGCTTCATCCTTCAAAAAGGAATCTGATTCCAAAAGCACCAAACCCAATTAACTTTCAGTCTCTTCCACTGAAATATTAAATTCAGATGAAAGCCATCCTTGAACTACAGAAATAATTACCCCATTAGTTCATTAAACCATAAAAATGAAAATTTCTCAGAATCAAAGAATTACTATCTTTGAATTCTGGGCCCCTTTTAACTCTTTCTTCAGTCTTGTCCTCTGAACTATGAGATTCAGATGAAGAGACATCCTTGCTCTACAGAAATCATTTTCACATCAGTTCATTAAACCATAAAAACAAACATTTCTCACTCAAAATAGAAGACTTACTGTCTTTGTTCTTTTGGATCCCCTTTTAACCCTTTTTTCCCTCTTAATTGCTCTTTCAACATGTTTGAATGTTGAAAGCTCACAACAGGTTGCTTTCAATTGTGGTTGAACGCAGCTTGACCTTAACACCTATGGCTCAAGCCTTGGCTTGGCAATAAAAGCTTCTGTATTCTTGAGTGTTGAACTTAGAATCTCCAACCTGACTTCTTTAGGTTGTTCCCTATACATGGAGTTCCCCTTGTTGAAAATTTGAGATTCTTCATCAAGCCCTGGATCTGTTTCAAACTGTCAAAACCAAAAGAATGATCAATTTTGAAATCCAATCATTAATCTGTAAATCCAATAATTAATCTGTCAATCTGTCAGCTTGCTACTATTGCAGAGCAAGCTCCAAAAGTAACAGAAAAAAAATAAAAATCATAATAATAGAATTAACGTAAGAAGAAGAAGTAAAATCATTAATATTATTGCAAAAATGGATTCTCCACCCAAAATTAGGTAGGGTCACTCACTGACCCCACCCTTTAAATCCAACTCCTTATATTTTTAAATAATTAACAAGAAGAAAGACCAAAATACCACGGAATCACTATTGAACTCTTTTTCCAATTAAATATTTCACATGTATTGTCACATATAGGTTTCACACCTAAAATCAAGTCAGAATTGAGGTTTTGTGTATATTTAGGAGTTACAGACAGAAATGTTTTCTGTCACAATTCCCACACGCAGCCGCGGCAGCCAATGCACCCGCGCGCAGCTGAGCTACAGCTCTGTCACTCTGTCAAAGCCGTGTATGCAGCCCCGGGCCTCTGACAAGTACGCAGCCGCAGGACTATGGGTTGACAAAGTGACAGGCTGCCTGAGAAACCTAGGTTCCACGTAAATATGCTAAAACCTACACAGGGACATTCTACATATGTAATAAATGTTCCCGTGAATAGTAAATATTCTAAAAATAAATAAAATTATATAAAAATACTTCAATAGCCTTTATACGTATTTTTTATTAAATATAATTCAAAGTACCAAAAATGTCGAAAATAAGATAATGACTAATTCTAAAAATATATTAAAATACTTTAATATACTATTATGAGAATTTCTAGACATCAAAAATTTTTTTGAAATACTAAGAAAACTTATGATGTAAAAATATTACATGAATACCCATGACTTACATTTTTAAGTAATTATTTTAGTAAATCAACTGAATTTCAAAAATAAGGAGTAAAATCAATATCATGGCTTTACTCCAATTATTTAATACATAATGAGAACTCACCTGACATCAGAATATCCGTAGGAACGTCTATTAAAATAATTATTAACTTACTGGGAACATTTACTAAGGATAATTAATTAAATAATAAATAAAAAGGACAGATTAGTGTTATTCACATGTCCAAACATCAATTATAAAGTAGAATAATTCCCATACCCTGTGGAATTAGATGCTACCCATGTTACAGCACCAAGAACACGTGAAAGGCTGCCACTGGTTACCCTGCTAGCCTCAGTGTCTGTCCCTATGAGCCACTTTATCCCTCATAAGGACAATATTGTTACTCCAAAAGCTATAAATAAAGATCTCTTTAGAGGATGTTGATACCCAGATACCCAGTTATATTTACATCCAGACACCTTGCCAAGGTAATCAAATAATTATAAGAGATAATTAAGTGATTTATGGCTTTAGTGTGATCAATAATATCTTTCCTCAACCTTTTTTTATCAATTTAAACTTTTGAAAAACCTTATAACCCTAGTATACAGGTTTAAACCATCAGTGCACGTCCCAAACAGGTACCCAAAGGATTTAATAATATACCAGTGAGTCTTATTATCCTTTCTCTGTTGTGGAAGCTTTTTTACAAAGCCCTTCCACTCCACCATGTATTTTATATACATATTATCTTTGGGTAAAATATCCTTTAAACTAAAGCTCCCAAAGTAACCAGGCCTACATGTTTTCATACTGAATTCCCTGAAGAGAGGTGTTAGAGATCTCCAATATAATTTTGGCCCCCATATAAAAATATTTAATAATCAATTTTTCTATATTGATTTATAAAAATAAACCATATCAAACCAATTAACCTTGCAATAAGCTTTATCCAAATATTTTACAGATTTTTGCTGCATTTATTAAATAATATATTTATTATTTATTCTATCACCTCTGGTAGCTAAAGGATAGCAATGGTCTTGGCATCAAGGAGGCTGCCATAAGCACTCCCAGAAGAAATCAATAGAAGAGGCAATTAATTCGCATACTCTGAGTTCCGCATCATTGACTTCTGCCTCCCCCTTAGTCTTAGAGGCCCCATACTTGGCCCAAAGATTCATGAAACTTTTCCATCCTTCATTTTAATTGCTGAAGCGCACTTTAAAGTTTTCTTGGATGTTTTTAGAAAAGTGCCAGGAGCACAACTGTCTGAATGACTCAGGGAAACTGTGTTTCATAGCACAAATAAGAGCTTTTTCACAGTCCGTCACAAAGAATTTTGGAAGCCTCTCATGATCATAATCCTACTCCTTTAATGCGTTCAATACCCAAATGTACAACTCATAGGTTTCTTTTGTTATAAAAACAAAAGCCTTTGTAAAAGTCTTTTTTTTTGCAGTCATTCCTACAACATGTAATAGAGGAATGTTGTACCTATTTGTTTTATAGGTACAATCCAACAATGCAATATGATAGAATTTTTTTGAAAATGTTTATAGACTCAGGCTGAGCCAATAAAAGGGCCTCTAAGTGACCCTCTCCACAAAATTTTTACCTGGAAACCCACTGGGATTCCTGGAGCATTTCCAATAGAACATCCATAAAACCTTCCCATCCAGTTCAGCAAGCTTTACCTTTTGCTTAGTGTTATAGATTTTTCTATCTTAAATGTATTTTCCACCATCAATCTTGCTTTATTTCCTTATAATTTGAACCCAAATTGGGCCCATCTTTCATGCCTTCCCTAAGTAAATCTAATGCTTGACCTGATATTCTCCTCAGTTGAGGATGCACTGAAGGACTTTCAGATGGTTGATGATTGTGTAGGCCATTTCTAATGGAGAGATGCCACATGGGATCTGCAACTTTCCTACTTGCACAAGTCATGAATTGACACCCAACCTTCCTAGTGTGAGTTTGCCTTTGACATTGGTTGAGACATGGCCCTTCATATACCTCAAATCTGTCACAAGCTATTTCAACATATTTGCCTCTCCTTTACCTGAAATTTGTTCAATTCCTAGCCATTAATGGCTGCCCATTTCTTACAATTAATCTTGGCATCTTTCCTAGTAGCAAAGGATCTCAAAGGAGGAGGTTCAAGCAGTTCTAGCACCCCTTATTTACATTAGTATTTGTCAAGCCAAATCCTTCTCAGTCAAATGACATATGAGATGTGAACCCATCACCTTTAGTCAATTCAACTTGTGACGGAAAATCTTGTTCCAGTTGTGAAGAAACATATTTTTCCTCAATTTTAACTCTAGATGAGGATGCAATTTGGGCTTCCAATTTTTTCTTTTCCAACTCCCTACCCAAATCCCCAGATTCCACAAAAATTTTATTAAGTACACTTTTAATTAAGTCCCTTAACGTAGCCTTGTTTAATCTTGGAGGGCTTGGGCTTGCCACTGTTCCCATAATCCAAAAAAATTCAAAATTTTCAATTCAACAACTCCAAAAGTTTGCTCAATTTTGGGTTGATAGAAATTAATTTTGAGAAAAATTAATTTATGTGATGGCCGTGGGGTGTGTGTGTACGTGGTATGTGTCAAGAGGTTTTTTAATAGGCAGAATGTTTGATTTCCAATTTTTTTTGTGGTCCAATAGTCCCACATAGTATGCCAGATCCCCAAATTTGGGTTTACAGCACTCAAATGTGGTCCAGGGGTGCCTAGGTACCCCGAATCCCCCCTCAAATGGCCCATTTGAGTGATGAGTAGCCCAAATTGGCCAGGAAAACACACACAACCTCTGTTTGCAACTTGCGCGTCCCCTGGGGGGTCGCAAACCCTTGATTTCAACCCAAAATAGGGTTGCAACTCACCAATTGCAACCTAAAATAGGGTTGCGACTCACCAATTTCAACACAAAATGGGTCGCAAACAGGGATTTGCAACCCCCTGGGGGATGCGCGAGTCGCTAGCCACCTGGCTTGCTACTTGTTGGGCCATGATTGGCCATTTGCAACCCATATGGATTGTGAACAGAAATTCATGCCCATTTGCAACCCTGAGGTTGTGAATATAAAATTGACCATGATTTAAATTTTTTGAAAAATTTCAACAAAAGGGTTATCAATCAAAAAATAAAAACATAAAATTTAAAAAATTAATTTATTTAAAGAAGAATTGGTATTTTTTAGTGAGATTTAATACCTTAAAACAAACAAAATATAAAGATAAAAATTCTACATATACCTATAGTATGGGAGGAACTCAAATTCTTTGAAATATCACCAAAAACAATTCATTGATTAACATAATTAGAATAATTAAATCAAAGCTTGATTTATTTTAATAAATTTTTTTATTTTTTATGGAATGTAAGTATATTCAAAAAAAATACAAAAATACAAAAAATAACACATAAAACTGTTGAGAGGTGTTGGAACAAAGACCCAAAAAGATGGTGATGAGAGAAGTTGGAGGATATATTCATGCCGGGGAAGGCTAAAGTCTGACTCAAGGGGTCTAGAAGGGACCAGATTTGGATGGGGCTTCAGTGAGTGGGCCCAGATGAGAGCAAAAGAATCCAATGGATTTCAAACAAGAGATCAGAAGATAGAAAGTATTTATAGGCAATTCAGGAACCACAAGTTGGACCTTTCATCAAAAATGAATATTCAATGAGATAGGATATGACAAAATGGCTTAGGATAGGAATGTAACAATAATATCACTTAAGCTATGGTTAATGAAATTTGTGTATCAAGAGCTTGTAACATGAATCAGATGGTGTGGCTGGCAGAGAATAGGTGCCAGGCATGGAAGTGGCCTAGAAAACTACAAGTATCTGAAAATTATAAGTTTTTTTGTGACAGCTAAAAGTGTCAAAAACATACAAGAATAATGATGATGTTGGCCAAGATAAACTATAACTATCTCAATCATGCATATTGATGACTAACTGAGTAAGGGCACTGAAAAGGGTGGTGAGTGGATAATATGGAAAGTCTCAAAACATAACAAGCGTGACTAAAATATCATTGAAAATCACAAAAGAAAATTTTTCAAGTGCAAGAATAATTTAAAGAAATATCAAAAGTGGATTTTGTTTGGTCGATAGAAATTGACACCTCAAATGGAATTCCAATACTATTTTTACAACCATAGAGAAATCATAAATAGAAATAACCAATTGGCAAAATTGAAATTTTCAACAATCTTCCAATAAAAAATCCATCAAATTTGAGAAGAATAAAGAAAAGATCAAAAATTAATTTCTTGGAATAAATGTTTACCTTTCTGAGGAAATCCATATGAATTTGTACTAAATTCAAAGAATCATTTTAAAGATGCTACATAAACCTTCTTTTTGAGAGGAATTCAAATATTTTTCAAAATCTCAACAATAAATTTTTCAGTCAGGAGAAGGCTAAAAATATAAAATTTGAATGTCTTTTGATTGAAAAAAATCAGTTTTTGATATTTATTTGATTATTCTTGTGTTTTGTTAAGTTTCATTTTGTAATTTTTAATGATTTCTGCATTCCTTTCATTTGATAGGTTTATGTGGAATTTTTTTATATATTTTTATATTTTTGGTAAATGATATGTACACCTCATCACATATAATAATTTTTGTTCTCAGAAATCAGTTTTTGATTTCACAATTCTTATTATTTTAAACAATGAATTATTTTTTGGGATATTTCAACAGGTATATGCAGCATTCTTACATTTTTTTCATTTTTAGTAAAAAGGTATTTATTTTCCCCTGGATATATTTCATTAAAAGTAAATTTTTTTTATTTGTCTTTTTTTTTACATTTTATGACAATTTTTTTCAAATCTGAGTTCATATTTGAACTCCTTGCAAGAAACTGATATCTATTGCTTCTTTACATATTACATTCACTCCATTGGTGTCAATTGTTGAATTTTCCAAAGAATATTACCCCAGGCAGACCCCATAGGGGATTTGGAGGCCTTAATTTCGCCCTTAAGGCATCAATTAATGTTTAAAGTCCTTTGGGGGCCCAAAAATTCCTCAAAAGACATGTTCTCCAACCCCAGGCATTCCTTTGAACCTTTGAAAGGTGTCCCAATTCTCAATTTTCTATATTTACACCTTTTTTGTATTGGAATGTCTTTTTAAAATTTTAACACCTTCCTGGGGTGTGAAAAGACACTAGAAGGTGTGAATTCAGTCAAAAAGTTGTTATAGTCATTCCCCTACTTGAAAAAGGTGTGTTATTAGCAAAATAAATGCTTATATCATACCTTTTTTGAATAAAGGCATAGATACAGTAATTTTGAAGTTGCAAATCTAGCCTTTTATCAATCCCCTTATTCTTGAAGATGATGAAGAGAATAAAGAAAAATTGAACAATAAAACAATAAGCACCCTGTGGTCTGGGGGTGAAATGAATTTCCTCATTCTGAACCTAACACTCTTAGTTACACAAGAATTTTCAAACACTGACAAGCAATTCTTTTTCAATATGAAACAAGTTCCCTGGGCTGTTGCAAAAAAAGTTTTCCCTGTGCTGTTGAAAAAAAAAATGTTCTAGTTCCCACAAAATACCACCCAATTATTTTCAAAAAAAAAATTAAATTTCAAAAAAAAATCAAGCTTCTCTGGAGAATCAATTGATAACCCATATCAGGTTCATGAAATTCACTTTTAATTTGACATCAATTGGTTTTTACCAAAAAAACCATCATGAAATTTCAAGCCATACCAGGGTTGTATAAAATTAAAATTCACCCAAACTATCCACAAAAATTTTTTAACTCAAAGTCCTAAATTCAAAAAAACCTCCAGAGTTATGTTTGAAATCTTGAATTTTCGAAATGGAGAATTAATTTAAGTGTAAGCATAGATATGGTCCCATTGTTTTCTCAAGATCTGTTCATGAGTATCCAACCTATCCTACCTCAATATAATTGATTGACACAGATTTATAAAAATTTTTCTCCTGACATGTTTCAAAATAAAGATATTAGGCTGGCCAATCCATCTTCCCAAAATATGGATCAAAGGGTTTAAAACCTGCTAACTGAAGAATAGGTAGCTTGTATATGGATGTAAGGTCATTATTTTGTTTTAAAAAAAGAAATTCTGATAGATTTCTCTTTGCGTGGGAAATTAACCTATAATAAAATTAATTATCAGGAACTCCAATGGCTCTTTGAGAAGGAAAAGGAAACTAAACAAAATATATTACCCACTACAGAATGTAATTCTTCATCTATATTGTTAATTTGGTTGATCTCCAGAATTTAAATATAAAACAGGAATAAATTGGGGCAATTCCATTAATCATTGTTCTAAGTTCCTATGATTCAATCATCCAGATCATCATCTTTTGCACTGGAGTGGTGGTGTATTTCAGAAATAATGCATTGATAAATATTTAAAGATTGAGACAGATTGGTTTTCCTATATCTGTAATAATCAGAATGATCTAAGGATTGAAAAATTTTATGGTATTTTTGATGCTATTAAAATTAGTTTTTAGACAGGAGAGGGAACTGGTATGTTTTATATTTTCTGGAAAAGATAAAAGAACAATAATTTTTTAATAAGTGTCTTATCTTCATCATATATTTGATTTTATTATTTTGAGGTAGGCCTTTTATCCTTCCACAATCCTTGATTGGTGGTCCAAGAGATATGAAAAACTTTTTTCAAAATTTTATGGAAATTTTAAAGCATATCAGAAAGCCAGATCTTTTCATTACTTTAAATCAAAAACCAGATTGGCCAGAAATTATCAAAAATCTTCTTCCTGGTCTAACAGCTCCAGATAGACCAGATATATTGACACGGGTTTACAGCTAAAAAAAAAAGAAAAGAAAAAAAGAAAAAGAAAATAATATTTAACCAAGAACATCTGATAATATTTAGATGATGGTTTTTGCAGAGGTACCTGATCAATTTACAGAGCCAATGATTTTCCAAGAATTGAAAATATGCATGATCCATTTCCCATATGTTATTTTGAACATTGAAGCACCTTGCATGCAGAATGGCACATGCAATAAAAATTCCACCAATCCTCTTATCCTCAAAAAATTTTGGTTTAGAAGAATTTATCCCATATATACAGATGCCAGGATGGACCTACCATTCCATCAAGCAGGAATCATAAGAACTGTGGAAAATTGGAGTGGTCACCAAGACCAGACTGTGATAAAATTGCAAGTAAGAATCAGTAGGGTTTGATGAAATAGAAGATTCAGAGTAGAAAGATTGAACAAGATAAACCAATGGGATTGAAACTTGGCTAAACTATGGAGTGAAGATATTTGAAAGGATAAAAGTAATATGACTCCTAGATAGTTGACAATAAGAGGAGGTAGATGAGAAACTGGCAGGATTTTAGAATGGACATGATTGACATTTACGATAGCCGGTTGAGAAAAACAACAAAGCCAGATTAGATTGAGAGAATTGTAAACTTGCCCTCCTTGAACAGTCTGTCAAAAGGAAAAGAATGAGAAATTGATGATGATTGAGCTGACGCTGATACTCTTACAATTAGATGAACTGGCTGCTGGGTTTACTTGAAGGCGTTGAGTCAAGAATTTTTGGTCTAGCAATGATGGTTGCAGATGTAGTTGGTGGAGTTTGAATTGGTCATTGAATGATTTGAGTTGCTGTAGATTGAACACAGTCGTTTGATTGAGGGTTTTTTGAATGGAGTATGCGCGTCTGAACCGGTAGCGGATAGAATGAGCCTGCGTGGCCACAGAGTACAAGACAAGCGCACATTGAAGAATTGGACAAGAGTAGAAAATGAAGAAGAAACACTCAGTAGACAGATCAAATAAGAACACACAGATGACAGCCTAAGAGAGTTAAATAAAAGGAAACACAGTATAAGGTTTATAATTTTAACACCCCCCCTCAACTCAATAATCAGTGAAAGAGCAAACTGAAAGCATTTACAAGGAAAATGTTGGAGGCTTTGTTAGCTTCCTTAGTCAAAGTATCCACAGTCAGGGAGAGCAAAGGAATGAGTCAAACATTGATAAGCCTGCTTTCAAAATTGTTTCTCAAAATTTTGGTTTTTAGATTGATATGTTTAACTTTAGAGTTCAAGCCAAATTTTTTAATTTTATCGTCCAGTCCTTTTTTATCAATAAGGTGTAGTGGGAATTTGAATTTCTCTCAATATATGTCTTCAATTAGTGTCTTCAGCCAGAAATCTTCAAGGTGGAAACTTGAAAAGGCCACGCATTCTGATTTGGTTGACAAATGAGTGATGTATTGTTGACATCTGCTGGTCCAGTATAGTGGGCTTCCTTTGAAGGAGTAGATGAAACCGCTCTGAGAAATTCTCAAGAGTGGTTCATCCCCCCAAAGAGCATTGCTGAAGCATACAAGTTGGTCTGAGATAGATTGTGGACCTAAGGTTAGAGTGAGGTTTCTAGTTCTTGAGAGATACTTCCATACGTGTAGGACTTTGTTCCAATGACTTAGACCTGTTTTTTTGAAGTATCTAGCCAGGCTGGAAACAGCAAAGCTGATTTTGGGTCTGGAAAGTCCGGCTATGAAGTTCAATTGGCCAATGGGTGACAAATAATTGATTTTGAGTTCCAAGAATTTCTTTTGATCCTCTTCATCTTCCGGCTGAAGGTGGAGTCCCAGAGTGAGTGGTGTAGATACAGGATGACAGTTGCTCATGTTAAGCTCTGTCAGTCCTTTTTCTATGTGAAGCGGCAGAGAGAGGTGGAACAGTCCATCATGATGGTCTACTTTCATACCAAGCAATGTGTTGGGTTTGTGCACTGAGGAGTTGCAAAATTTTGAGAGAAAGGCATCCTTGAAGCAAGTCATGTCACCAACCACAATGAGGTCGTCAACATGCAAGAATACTACCAAAGTTTTATCAGTTCCAATATACAGGCACGGGTCACCTTTGCATTCTTCAAACCCTTGAGATTTGATCCAGTTTCTTAGCATGTGGTAAAAATTCCTGGGTTCTTGTTTCAGACCATAGAGAGACTTTTTTAGCCAAAGGTACCTGGACTTCTTGTTGCAGCCATAGGGGGTTTTGATGTAGACATGCTTGTCAAGGCTTGAGTGCAGAAATGTGCCTTTAACTTCAAGTTGTAGAATTTGAAGTTTTTTGTCAGCGGCGTAAGTGAGTACACCTCTCAAGGAGGCTACCTTGCCAGTAGGTGTGTAGGTCTCTAAGTAATCTAGGCCATAATGCTGGTTGAATCCCTGCAGGCATAGTTGGGTTTTGTAATTAACCAGCTCTCCATGGGTGTTTTTCTTTATCTTGAAGACTGGAATGGTGTTCAATGGGTTGGTGACTTCATTTTCTTCTGCTTCTTACCATACGCCTTGATCCTCAATTGAGTTGAATTTGCTGAGGGCTGATTCTTTCCGCACGGGAATCTCCATTGCTTCTTGAAGAGTTTTGGGCAGTCTCTCAGACATAAAGCCGTATCTCTCAGGTTTGGAAAGTTTGGTTTGGTCTTGAAGTGTTGGGCAGAGGTTATTTTTGATACACAATTTGCTGTCAGAAGATTTGTCAGATTCTGGTTCAGATTTGGTCACGGGAGAATCCTTGTTAATATCCTGAGATATTTGGCTGTACTCAGGCTTTTGAGGAGCTTGTTCAAGAATTTGCATCCAATTTTTGGTCTGAAGGTCTATACCAGAGATCTTTGGTGGTTTTTGATTGTTGAAGATCACATGTTTGGAATCAATGATTTTCCCGGAAGAATTGATGACCTTGTAAGATAACATTTGAGGATTGAATCCAATCAAGATACCAGGGGCTCCTTTTTTGTGAAGCTTGGAGCAGATTTTGGTTTGATTTAGCTTGTAGGTGAGTGAGGTGCCTAGGGGTTTAATATAGTCATCAGGCAAGGGCTTGTCATGCATTTTGATCCATGGAGAGATGTCACCTTTTATTTTAGGGATTTGATTAAGCATTAGACAGCATCCTTTCACTACTTTGTGCCAGACTGATTTGAGCAGACTGGTATCTGAGATGGTTTCTTGAGCGGATTCCATGACGGTGCAATTTGCGCGTTCAACTCTGCCGTTGTGTTCCGAATGATAAGGTTTGCTCATTATTTGGTTTATTTGGTGTTTTTTGTAAAAGTGTTGCAGCTTGGAGTTAACAAACTCTCCCCCTCCATCCAAGCTTACCTCTTTGGGATATTGATTGGTCTTTCAATGATGATTTTCAATAATGAAAATTATCAAGTCAGCTGCATTTTTTTTGGATCTGAGAGGAAAACAGGAAATGTATACAGAGAATGAGTCAAAAAGGTTCAAGATGTACTTGAATCCTCATTTGGAAGTTGGAGAGATGGGACCCATGAGGTCCAGATGTATCTTGTTGAAAAATGTGTTGGCAATGCTTTGCTGGTGTTTGAACAGATGTGCAGAAATTTTGGATTTATGACAACTCAGGCATTCAGAATCATCTTTGAGATTGGACAGAATCATTTGATTGAGAAACTTTTCCATTATTGTGATGCTGGCGTGGCCTAGTGAGCGATGAATTTCAGATAGATCTGCTTGTGAGAAATGAAAGTCAACTGGCTTCTGCATCATGTCAATTACAAACAGGTTATTGGTGATTGTACCTGACATAAAATAATTTCCGTGGCTTGACAACTTGAATGTACTAGGATTGGTCAAAGAGTTTACTTGCAACAGAGCTCCTTTCACCATCAATTCCCCAAGTGAGATTAGATTCACCATAGATTTGGGGACCCAAACAGCGTTGGAAAGGGTGATGAAGGCCTCTTTTGTGGCAAGTGATACCTTTCCCAATCCTTTGATTGTAATGGCCGTGTCCTTCTTACCAGTTTGAATCCTACTGGAACCATTTCTCAGAGTAAGATGGTTGAATTGTTCCTTGTTGGTTATCATGTGTACAGAGAATCCCAGGTCCAAAAGGAAGCAAGTTTGCAACATACCAACATCAACTTTTGAGTTTAGACCACAGAAGAACAAATATAAATGTGCTTCTTTGGTTTGCGCAGGCTTTGACTTCTTACCTTGATTGTGCCTGTTTGGCGGTTTAAGTTTGGGGAATTAGAACAAGCATGATTTGGAAGAGTGCAAAGTGACTCTGGGATTGTGCTTGCCATTTTCACACCTAGGTCCACAATACAGTGCTAAATTGACTGTTTTAGCTCTTTCATCCTGAGCTATCACTTTTTTCTTGTGCTGGATCAGGTGGTTGAGTGAAATGTTGATTTTAATTTTGGTTTTGATGTGCATGATCTGTGATTTCATGCTTCGCATTGAAGCTGGGAACTTGAACAGCACAAGGTAGGCAATGATCTCCAATGGTGGTTCTATCCCAACTTCTGTAAATTTTTTAAGATAGACCTTGATAGAAGTCACAAATGCATTGATATTGGTGTCCATAGTCAGGTGTAGGAATCCATTAAAAACTCTTTCCCTGTTTGAAAATTGTGAGGAAGCAAAGTGTTCTTGAGTTGACATCCAAATTAGCTTTGCATCATCCTTGTTGACATCATCAATGATATTTTTGTAGGTTTTTGACTCAAGTTTGGTGATGATATGTGCCACAAATTCTTGATTTTTATCTTCCTCTAGGCGTCCCAAAGGGTCAGGATTGTCCATAATGAGAAAAATCCCTTGCAGCTTGAAGAGCTTTTTGAACTTCTTTTGCCACATACTGTAGTTTTCCGCCGTTAGAAGAGGAGTTGATTCAATCAGCAACTGGATGGCTAGAGATTTGTAGTTTGTAGCGTCCCCTCCTGGTCCTAGCCTTGGAGAAGGCCCTGGTCAATCCATTTCAAGTGTAAGGCTTTTAAATGTGTGGAAAATTGGAGTTGTCACCAAGACCAGACTGTGATAAAATTGAAAGTAAGAATCAGTAGGGTTTGATGAAATACAAGATTCAGAGTAGAAAGATTGAAAAAGATAAACCAATGGGATTGAAAATTGGCTAAACTATGGAGTCAAGATATTTGAAAGGATAAAAGTAATATGACTCCTAGATAGGTGAAAATAAGAGGAGTTAGACGAGCAACCGGCAGGATTTTAGAATGGACATGATTGACATTTACAATAGCTGGTTGAGAACAATGGCAAAGCCAGATTAGATTGAGAGAATTGTAAACTTGTGCGCCTTGAAAAGTCTGTCAAAAGGAAAAGAATGAGAAATTGATGATGATTGAGTTGACGCTGATACTCTTACAATTAGATGAACTGGCTGCTGGGTTTACTTGAAGGCGTTGAGTCAAGAATTTTTGGTCTAGCAATGATGGTTGCAGATGTAGTTGGTGGATTTTGAATTGGTCATTGAATGATTTGAGTTGCTGTAGATTGAACACAGTCGTTTGATTGAGGGTTTTTTGAATGGAGTATGCGCGTCTGAACCGGTAGCGGATAGAATGAGCCTGCGTGGCCACAGAGTACAAGACAAGCGCACATTGAAGAATTGGACAAGAGTATAAAATGAAGAAGAAACACTCAGTAGACAGATCAAATAAGAAAACACAGATGACAGCCTAAGAGAGTTAAATAAAAGGAAACACAGTATAAGGTTTATAATTTTAACACCCCCCCTCAACTCAATAATCAGTGAAAGAGCAAACTGAAAGCATTTACAAGGCAAATGTTGGAGGCTTTGTTAGCTGCCTTAGTCAAAGCATCCACAGTCAGGGAGAGCAAAGGAATGAGTCAAACATTGATAAGCCTGCTTTCAAAATTGTTTCTCAAAATTTTGGTTTTTAGATTGATATGTTTAACTTTAGAGTTCAAGCCAAATTTTTTAATTTTATTTTCCAGTCCTTTTTTATCAATAAGTTGTAGTGGGAATTTGAATTTCTCTCAATATATGTCTTCAATTAGTGTCTTCAGCCAGCAATCTTCAAGGTGGAAACTTGAAAAGGCCACGCATTCTGATTTGGTTGACAAATGAGTGATGCATTGTTGACATCTGCTGGTCCAGTATAGTGGGCTTCCTTTGAAGGAGTAGATGAAACCGCTCTGAGAAATTCTCAAGAGTGGTTCATCCCCCCAAAGAGCATTGCTGAAGCATACAAGTTGGTCTGAGATAGATTGTGGACCTAAGGTTAGAGTGAGGTTTCTAGTTCTTGAGAGATACTTCCATACGTGTAGGACTTTGTTCCAATGACTTAGACCTGGTTTTTTGAAGTATCTAGCCAGGCTGGAAACAGCAAAGCTGATTTTGGGTCTGGAAAGTCCGGCTATGAAGTTCAATTGGCCAATGGGTGACAAATAATTGATTTTGAGTTCCAAGAATTTCTTTTGATCCTCTTCATCTTCCGGCTGAAGGTGGAGTCCCAGAGTGAGTGGTGTAGATACAGGATGACAGTTGCTCATGTTAAGCTCTGTCAGTCCTTTTTCTATGTGAAGCGGCAGAGAGAGGTGGAACAGTCCATCATGACGGTCTACTTTCATATCAAGCAATGTGTTGGGTTTGTGCACTGAGGAGTTGCAAAATTTTGAGAGAAAGGCATCCTTGAAGCAAGTCATGTCACCAACCACAATGAGGTCGTCAACATGCAAGAATACTACCAAAGTTTTATCAGTTCCAATATACAGGCACGGGTCACCTTTGCATTCTTCAAACCCTTGAGATTTGATCCAGTTTCTTAGCATGTGGTAAAAATTCCTGGGTTCTTGTTTCAGACCATAGAGAGACTTTTTTAGCCAAAGGTACCTGGACTTCTTGTTGCAGCCATAGGGGGTTTTGATGTAGACATGCTTGTCAAGGCTTGAGTGCAGAAATGTGCCTTTAACTTCAAGTTTTAGAATTTGAAGTTTTTTGTCAGCGGCGTAAGTGAGTACACCTCTCAAGGAGGCTACCTTGCCAGTAGGTGTGTAGGTCTCTAAGTAATCTAGGCCATAATGCTGGTTGAATCCCTGCAGGCATAGTTGGGTTTTGTAATTAACCAGCTCTCCATGGGTGTTTTTCTTTATCTTGAAGACTGGAATGGTGTTCAATGGGTTGGTGACTTCATTTTCTTCTGCTTCTTACCATACGCCTTGATCCTCAATTGAGTTGAATTTGCTGAGGGCTGATTCTTTCCGCACGGGAATCTCCATTGCTTCTTGAAGAGTTTTGGGCAGTCTCTCAGACATAAAGCCGTATCTCTCAGGTTTGGAAAGTTTGGTTTGGTCTTGAAGTGTTGGGCAGAGGTTATTTTTGATACACAATTCGCTGTCAGAAGATTTGTCAGATTCTGGTTCAGATTTGGTCACGGGAGAATCCTTGTTAATATCCTGAGATATTTGGCTGTACTCAGGCTTTTGAGGAGCTTGTTCAAGAATTTGCATCCAATTTTTGGTCTGAAGGTCTATACCAGAGATCTTTGGTGGTTTTTGATTGTTGAAGATCACATGTTTGGAATCAATGATTTTCCCGGAAGAATTGATGACCTTGTAAGATAACATTTGAGGATTGAATCCAATCAAGATACCAGGGGCTCCTTTTTTGTGAAGCTTGGAGCAGATTTTGGTTTGATTTAGCTTGTAGGTGAGTGAGGTGCCTAGGGGTTTAATATAGTCATCAGGCAAGGGCTTGTCATGCATTTTGATCCATGGAGAGATGTCACCTTTTATTTTAGGGATTTGATTAAGCATTAGACAGCATCCTTTCACTACTTTGTGCCAGACTGATTTGAGCAGACTGGTATCTGATATGGTTTCTTGAGCGGATTCCATGACAGTGCAATTTGCGCGTTCAACTCTGCCGTTGTGTTCCAAATGATAAGGTTTGCTCATTATTTGGTTTATTTGGTGTTTTTTGTAAAAGTATTGCAGCTTGGAGTTAACAAACTCTCCCCCTCCATCCAAGCTTACCTCTTTGGGATATTGATTGGTCTTTCAATGATGATTTTCAATAATGAAAATTATCAAGTCAGCCGCATTGTTTTTGGCTCTGAGAGGAAAACAGGAAATGTATACAGAGAATGAGTCAAAAAGGTTCAAGATGTACTTGAATCCTCATTTGGAAGTTGGAGAGATGGGACCCATGAGGTCCAGATGTATCTTGTTGAAAAATGTGTTGGCAATGCTTTGCTGGTGTTTGAACAGATGTGCAGAAATTTTGGATTTATGACAACTCAGGCATTCAGAATCATCTTTGAGATTGGACAGAATCATTTGATTGAGAAACTTTTCCATTATTGTGATGCTGGCGTGGCCTAGTGAGCAATGAATTTCAGATAGATCTGCTTGTGAGAAATGAAAGTCAACTGGCTTCTGCATCATGTCAATTACAAACAGGTTATTGGTGATTGTACCTGACATAAAATAATTTCCGTGGCTTGACAACTTGAATGTACAAGGATTGGTCAAAGAGTTGACTTGCAACAGAGCTCCTTCCACCATCAATGCCCCAAGTGAGATTAGATTCACCATAGATTTGGGGACCCAAACAGCGTTGGAAAGGGTGATGAAGGCCTCTTTTGTGGCAAGTGATACCTTACCCAATCCTTTGATTGTAATGGCCGTGTCCTTCTTACCAGTTTGAATCCTACTGGAACCATTTCTCAGAGTAAGATGGTTGAATTGTTCCTTGTTGGTTATCATGTGTACAGAGAATCCCAGGTCCAAAAGGAAGCAAGTTTGCAACATACCAACATCAACTTTTGAGTTTAGACCACAGAAGAACAAATATAAATGTGCTTCTTTGGTTTGCGCAGGCTTTGACTTCTTACCTTGATTGTGCCTGTTTGGCGGTTTAAGTTTGGGGAATTAGAACAAGCATGATTTGGAAGAGTGCAAAGTGACTCTGGGATTGTGCTTGCCATTTTCACACCTAGGTCCACAATACAGTGCTAAATTGACTGTTTTAGCTCTTTCATCCTGAGCTATCACTTTTTTCTTGTGCTGGATCAGGTGGTTGAGTGAAATGTTGATTTTAATTTTGGTTTTGATGTGCATGATCTGTGATTTCATGCTTCGCATTGAAGCTGGGAACTTGAACAGCACAAGGTAGGCAATGATCTCCAATGGTGGTTCTATCCCAACTTCTGTAAATTTTTTAAGATAGACCTTGATAGAAGTCACAAATGCATTGATATTGGTGTCCATAGTCAGGTGTAGGAATCCATTAAAAACTCTTTCCCTGTTTGAAAATTGTGAGGAAGCAAAGTGTTCTTGAGTTGACATCCAAATTAGCTTTGCATCATCCTTGTTGACATCATCAATGATATTGTTGTAGGTGTTTGACTCAATTTTGATGATGATATGTGCCACAAATTCTTGATTTTTATCTTCCTCTAGGCGTCCCAAAGGGTCAGGATTGTCCATAATGAGAAAAATCCCTTTCAGCTTTAAGAGCTTTTTGAACTTCTTTTGCCACATAGTGTAGTTGTCCGCCGTTAGAAGAGGAGTTGATTCAATCAGCAACTTGATGGCTAGAGATTTGTAGTTTGTAGCGTCCCCCCCTGGTCCTAGCCTTGGAGAAGGCCCTGGTCAATCCATTTCAAGTGGAAGGCTTTTAACCGTGTGGAAAATTGGAGTGGTCACCAAGACCAGACTGTGATAAACTTGAAAGTAAGAATCAGTAGGGTTTGATGAAATTGAAGATTCAGAGTAGAAAGATTGAACAAGATAAACCAATGGGATTGAAACTTGGCTAAACTATGGAGTCAAGATATTTGAAAGGATAAAAGTAATATGACTCCTAGATAGGTGACAATAAGAGGTGTTAGACAAGCAACCGGCAGGATTTTAGAATGGACATGATTGACATTTACAATAGCCGGTTGAGAACAATGGCAAAGCCAGATTAGATTGAGAGAATTGTAAACTTGTGCGCCTTGAAAAGTCTGTCAAAAGGAAAAGAATGAGAAATTGATGATGATTGAGTTGACGCTGATACTCTTACAATTAGATGAACTGGCTGCTGGGTTTACTTGAAGGCGTTGAGTCAAGAATTGTTGGTCTAGCAATGATGGTTGCAGATGTAGTTGGTGGAGTTTGAATTGGTCATTGAATGATTTGAGTTGCTGTAGATTGAAAACAGTCGTTTTATTGAGGGTTTGTTGAATGGAGTACGCGCTTCTGAACCGGTAGCAGATAGAATGAGCCCGCGTGGCTGCAGAGTACAAGACAAGCGCACATTGAAGAATTGGACAAGAGTAGAAAATGAAGAAGAAACACTCAGTAGACAGATAAAATAAGAACACACAGATGACAGCCTAAGAGAGTTAAATAAAAGGAAAAACAGTATAAGGGTAATAATTTTAACAAAAACTTCCCCATGAATAATTCATGTGTTTTTCCTCAAAATACCTAAAATTTGGAAAATTAACAATTCCACATAAATGTTTGGATATTTTCAGGTATCTCAGCTGTTAAATACCTCTAAAAATACATTTATAAGGGCTTTTATTTTTTTTACTGTTGATTTTGGTTCATATTTTTAGTAAACAAAATGTTTTAGGGGTTCAAGATGGGTAACTCCTCCAGAGTCATGTTTCAGAGTGTTTCATTCAAATTTTCTGCTATTTCACCTTCTGTGATAAGGATGTAAATCTACCTCCCTGGACAGAAAATAGGTATTGGTTGAACCAGATGAAGCCCTGGATTAATCTTTCCAAGGATCAATGCAATCCAAAACCCTGTTCACAGAATATTTCAAAATTAATTCTACTTATCCATTTTCAAGGACCATCAAATAATTTGAATTTCCTTATCATTTAAACTGGAATCCACAGAGAAGAGAATGAAGGGAAAGGAAGAGAGGGTTTTCAATTTGAATTCTCTAAGATATTTTTCCTGTAGATCAAGAATGATTGTTTATTAGTTTTTTTTTATAATTCTTTTAGTTGTAATTCTTTCAATCACCCAAAATATTTCACTGAGATTTATTACTGAAAATTTGGAGAACCAGCTTTTCCCAAGGGTCTGCTTGACAAAAATCATCATTTAGAACCAACTATGCAGGAAGCTGATGAATATATCAACCCATATGAACTGAGGAATTCATTTAGAGTTCACCTTGAACTTTTTCATCAAGAAAGCCCAAATTAATTATGAAATCTTTCTTTCAACGGTATGGTTTAAGATTTATTTCATTCTGGAGTTGCAGATCCAAGAGTTATCTCTAATGAGATATTAAAAAAATTCAAACCAATAATATTTCAAACTATTCTCACCAGTATTTAAGATGATTTACCTTCCCTTCCAAGGCTTGAAAAAAAATTAAATTGAAATTGAAAAAACAGGAATTTAATCCTTGAGGAACAAAGTTTTCCAATGCATCAATCAGACTTGGAAAATTTTTTCTCTTCTCAATCATACAGAAAGGCATACTTTTGACCTGATAATGGATCTTCAAAATTCCTCTCAGCCTTCTTCATTACTTATTGATGAACCTTGGGGCTCTTGAAAAAAATTTCTCTATATATTTATTTTGGTTTCTACCAGATCAACAGGTAGAATAGATATTGCATGCTCTGGTAGTACAAAACCTAGAAAATTTAAGGACAGCTCATCTCACCTTTTGAATTACCCTTTATATCAATCACACCTCTTCATCACAGATTTACAATTATTTTCAAAAGGCTCAAGCTCTCAAAAAAGATTCTTTGATAATCTGAGATCAAGCACCTATCAGGCATAGGCGTGCTCTTGAGTTTCTTGATAGAATTATTCAAGACATCATGGATTCAAATATTCCCTTTGGAGGAAAATTTATGGTTCTTGGTGATGACTTTGGGAAAATTGTAACCATGATTCAAAAAGGGACAAATCATCAAATATCAAATCTTAGTCAATTCACCTTTCTGTAGATATTTAAAATTCTTGCACCTCACTTCAAATAATCTTAGTGCAGGTTTCAGGAGTTCTTGTTTATTCATGTTTTCATTGAATATCCTGCTTTGGAAAGTTTAATCAGTATCATGTTTCAAGAATTGCACCTCCACTACATTTAAATTCATTATCTCATGGGACATTTTATACTATGCTTCAATAATAAATTCATCTACAAGATGAACACATTAATTCTGAATTTAATCCCTGGGAATTGAGAAAAAAATACCATGAAAACTTACTTGATTAATTAGTCTATTGAAGATGATATACATCATCTTTACCAACCAGACTTCCTCAACACATTCTTTATTAAAAACTTTCCTCCTCATAGCTTAACTCTTAAATTGTGCACCTCAATGATAGTTTTGAGAAATATGGAACATACAACTTGCCTATGTAATTTTACTTTCTTGGCTTTGGTCAAGTTTGGAACAAATATCATATTTTCCAAAATAGCCCAAAGGTGATTCCATAGGAGGATTTTTTTTTCTGTTCCCTAAATCCCTTTTATTTCTTATCCAGATTAAAATATTCTTCCTCTCAAATCCATCCGCATAAATTTTCTTTAAACTTGACCTCCTAATTGACAATCAAAAAATCTCAAGGTCAGAAAAGTTCAAATTTATGCTCAGCATCCAGTTTTCAGCCATGGTCAGATATATGAAACATTCTCAAAGAATAGATCAATCCAATCAAGAAGGGTAGTTGTGATACAGAGACCAGACATCAAAAGTTATTTTTAAACTGATAATATTGTTTATCATGAGGTCCTCAGGTCAATTAACCCTGCACACTTATTAATTTTTGGCCTCTGTTTTTTTTGGATTTTCCTTTGGGATACATATCTTATTCTTTTGATATGTGTTTTTTTTTTCTAATTTAGTTTTTGAAATGATTGTCACATGGCCACACGATTTACTGAGAAGTAGAAAAATTAGGTGGATGTGGCACAAATGATATGTGATCACTGCTACCACAAATCTCAAAGTTGGTAAGGCTATAATTTGAATTTCAAATTCAAGTGCAAGGTGCAAGGGAAGAATTTTTGATGAGGAAACTGAAGCAAAGATAGATGTTAAGACTTGAGTCTCAGAAATATTTTATAAAATATCAAATTAACTTAATGAGGATTAAATCTACAGGCAAAAGGCTTTGCCTTTTGAGGTAATCTAAATTGTGATGAGGATGACTAGATGCAACCTGGTAGATTTCATATCTAGCTAGGAGTAGAAAGGATTCAATGAATTTCCAGAAATTCAAGACCAAATGAAGTGATGGCATTGAGGTACAGGCTAGATTGAAAACATTCAATGATGGAAATGCAACCACAAGGAAACAATTAATTGATAATGCCACCAAGTAATGATTTCAATATAAGTTTGATTAATGATTCCAGACATGAGCCCCGTGGATAATAGGGCTTGGTTATTTATGCAAGTAATCAAAGGATGATGGGCTATAAAAGTTACAAACTGATTTTTCAACAAGGAGAAGAAAGAGAGTAAAGTGGTAGCTAGGTTTGAATTCCATGGCCAAAAGGAATTAGAATTTCAAGTGTGTGATCCCAAGCTCAGAATTGATTGGTACTAGTTTTAGATGGTACTGCAAAGTTCCAGAGTGATTGCAAGTTATGAATGAGTTATCAGAAATAGATGGTCCCTTGTTTTTTATGCCAAAAGTAGTAAGCATCTGGCACTTGATGTCTAGTGTGCTTTTGGTTTCATCCTATTGGAATGAGGTAGATGATAATTAGGAGAGGGGATATATGTAAAAATGATGGTAAACAATAAACCTTGACTTTGAAGCATGAAACTGATGTTTTTTTTTTCAGTAATAACTTATTTTCTTCCTCCTTCCCATTGATTCATTTTTTATTTGGTTAATCATTTATTTCCTTCATACTTCCCATTGATTGATTTTGGACATCTTTTTTTTTTTATTTCTTTTTTTTCTGCAAGATAAACCATCCTATTGGTTCATTTGGGAGAGCTGTTGTTTTTTTTTTTCAATATTTTTTTGTTTTGTTTCTGGAAGATAAATCAATCCAATTCCAAAATTCATAAATTCAAATCCCACAAACTCCCAATTTCTTCCAATGGGTCTTCAAGTTTGGGGGTAATACACTAGTAGTATTACTTTAGAATCATGGAGTGTTTTTGTTGTAGATTGCTTCCTCAGGTAGTTAATGTTATATGTTATTGCATTTTCTGAGTAAATAGTGTTACATAAATCTTCTCCCTTCCTTTATCATTTGAACCTTTCCCTTAACTTAGCCTGTTTCTTTGAAGCATTAGTTTTAAAATTTGAAGATAGACTTCTAACTTTGAGATTTTTTGAAGCATTGTTCTCTCCTCTTCATGCCATCTCCCCCTAATTCCTTTTCTCCTCTCAAGTTCCTGGGCTGAGTGGGTGACATTTTTGATATTATCTAGTAAGAATATCTGCTTTTTTTTTGTTTGTTTTTTGATTCTCCTGTTTTGACTTTGTGTCTTTCCACCCATCATCCAACTCAACACAACCACTTTCCTGGATTCAGCCAACTAAACAAAGACCAGCTGTTGACTGAATTCTATAAATACCTCAGCCCAACTAAACCAATATTGAACCATTAACTCGGAGCTACAGGATCAATCCATCAACTCAGAACTACAAATTCTAAGGAACCAGGAGTCTTGATTATCAAACCTTCTCAATCTTTCAAACCCTTTTTCCATGCAATCATCTCTCTCCCATACTTAGTTTTTTCAATCAATTCAATTTAACTCGTTGACCAACCCTTTGATTTGAAAACATTGTCTTGTGTTGTTTTGACTCTTTTCTTTGGTTCAACCTGCTTTGGAAAATCAAATTCTTTTGGCAAGTAACGGTTTAGTCGGTAAGAGCAGGCTTTTAACTCGTCAAGAAATGTGATTTCGAACCTTAACCTTAATATTCCGTTTCATAACCGGCGGGGCTCGGGATATGAGATCAGTACTCTCGACACTTTCGGTTCAACGTGTGATGCATATCTCCTGTGAGGTGTGTTTGTGCAGTGTGTGCTTCTGTACCACAACACCCGGAAAGCATCAATAATGACCGGTGACTGTGGTGAGACCTGTCACAAGGCCGGAGTCGTTCAGCCTTCAAGTGACTCGCGCGCGGTGTTGGGGGAGGGTGAATTCGGCCGAGTGGAGGTTGAAGGGAAGTAGTTAGTTAGTTACCCAACGAGTTTCTGCAACTCACTGTTGACCAGCCAGCCCCACACCACACGCCCCCCTCGAACGAGCCACGACGGATCGCCAAGAGTGATATCGATAACTCAATGTCGGCCACCAATCCAACGAACACCGGGACGAGCTCGAGGAATCGATCTGATCAACTTAATCACGATTCCCTCAAACCATCCAATCATCCTGACGCCCAACAAGATACTCTGGGTGAAGACGATGAGTTCGAAGATTTCCCGGTAGAGAGTCAGTCTTAACATCCCCCCAGTCATCGCTCGCTGAAAAAAAAAAAAAAATCAAACCGATCAAACCCAATCGGATCTTCAGCCCACCACGGCTGCTCCTTATATCCTATTCCTACTCTGGTCATTTAGAGGATCTGCGATTCAACAGGATTCGAATCGATGCTGATCCTATCGATCTTGTTTCTATCGCCTGCGCTCGTCTCCTAGACTGGACGGTGGCCGAATCCGACATTTCTTCGCTTGCTAATCTGGCCGACAAGAGCAAGCAGACCGATCCCAATGGGGCTTCAGCTAATCATCCGGGTAAAAAAGTGACCATGGATGACCTTTGGGAAGATAATTGGGACGATGACGTGATCGAAAGTGATTTTGCTCACCAACTCAGGTGAGCATCCTCCGTGGTCTGATGCTACTCTTTCGATCTCATGATCTAGGCTGTATAGTATCGATCTTGCCCAAACAAATTGTTGACCAATAAATTTTTAATCGTCATCCTCTCTGACGGACTCCTCTATGTTTTCCCTCCCCCGTTTCACTCGATCCTCCGTTCCTTTCTATCATCATCATCATCATCACTCAGAGCTGAATTAGAAAAAACAAAGACAAACGGTGTTGGACCGACTCCGATGCAAACATAGTTCTAACTCATGGGTTGATGATCAACATGTACCTTTGTAATCCAATCGTTTGTTCTCATGCTTCTCGGAGAAGTGACTCTCGCGCCCAGTGATTTAGAAGAGTTCAAATATGATTGTACGAGTCACTCGGGTATTCTGTTGCTAGGCTTTCATACGTACGATTTTTCCAGACTACAGCAGCAACAGTCAGGAAGGCGTACATATGTAACAGTGTCATGGAAATGACGCCTCTGTAATCTTAAACCCGCTCGATCGTTGCTTGTGGGAATGAGAGTCTCATAGCTACAGAGCCCATCATTTTCAAAGACAGTCCGATTGGCATGATCAGTGATAAAGGCAAAACATTCTGGCGAAGTATCGACTATAGATGATGAAGATTTGGGTGGCTTCCGGATGATCGTAGTGCCCTTGAGATCAAGACCTAGCTTTTAAGCCCACTCGAATCAAAGACTTACACAACCAGAAAGCAGACTGGTCCCGTTTGCACCGATGATAACAATGAAGGCCTGGCTGTAGCAGAATGGAGTCGGTGATTTAGTTCATTGGTAGTCAATCTGGACTAGATCCTGAATAGTCGGTTATACTATATACTGTTCTGTGCCAATTAATGCATCGTGCCGAAGGCCACTTGTGATTGAATTTTCCGATTGGCACCAGAAGCTTTGGGTTTGGTTTAACAGGCCAGAGCTAAGAAGTTGTAGGACATAAAAAAAATACGATTGTACGTAGGACCAAATTCAACAGAAACTGTCTTCATTCAAAAGTATCTTTCCAATCCAGGCTGATCTGATTCAGGGCATATATCACAACACCAAGCTGAGCTTTCCTAGCCTATACCCAACCAATGCTCATAGTTGACTTCCAACCTCAATCAAACCGCAGCTGCCAGGATTCTTTCGAATCGATGACTCGCAATCCTTGAGATGGACCTTGAGGATGTCAAATTTCGAGTTGAATGGATCAATTAACTAACGTCATAAAAAAGTTAATATTGCCACGAGTATCGGATCTGAAGGAGTTGTGGGGACATTCCGGTGAAGTTGAGGTAAGAACGGATGATTTGTTATCTTCCTGAGAAGTCACCAAATTAAGTGGATAAATTACAAATGGTTTAAATACTGGTTAACAAGGAAACAATGAGAATGAATAAATTTCTTCAATAATTAAATAGAAGGGTCTGCACACTTGGAGGATCACTTCAGATGGGAGTGAGACGGATAAGCAACATGGACAGTAGATAAACAGTCTACTAGATCTATAACCGATCACTATAGAATGATGAGACTACTAGACTAAGGCATGCATGAGCATAGAATCAATAGGAGGATGCAATATGGTACTTCAAGCCTGTTTGGGCACCAGGAAAACTCGTGCCAGGTGCTTGTCAAGTGCAATTGGTGCCAAAAAAAAAAAAAAAAAAAAAAAAAAAACTAATATTGGTGCCTGGCCGACCGGTTTGGGTGCCTTCTCAATCGCCATTTGTCTTGCAGCCGAATGAGATTGGGAACTTGTAAACTGGGCTTTGGGTGCCAATCGAAGCTTGGCACACCAACTCATGTTTTTTGTTTGGAACAAAGAGGAGAAACAAGCAAAGTAAAAAAAAAGTAAAATTAATCAAAAAAAAAAAAAAAAAAAAAGAGGACTTGTAGATATAAATTAAGTAGACTGGGAAGTTACTGAAACAAGAGATGAACTACCTCCGAGGCTTCTTAAGTTGAGTGGTAACAAATGGGGTTTTCCAAGCTTTGATGTGGCTCAAAGCAAGCTTGAGCAGGTGCCAAACAATTACCGCCATGCAACCTACCCAATCAAGCGCTCTGAGCACTCACACAATCCCCAATTGGTGCATGAAAATCCAAGCTTTGCCAGGTGCCCAAGTGTGCTTTAGATAACATTAAGTAGCCACTAGAACTGTAATAAACCAGTACAGTATATCAAGTGAGCTGAACCTAAAACATCTTGAGAAAAGGTACCCTATAAGTACACCACATCATTGAGGACACAAAAGTGTGGCACCCAAGGGGTAGGCAACACCCATTGATGATTAGGATTCCAATGGATGATATCCTGTAGATCTGCAATAAATTCATGTTGTTGGTTTAAGCCTCAAGGTCATGAAGTTATACAACCTCTATCAAATAATGTTTAGGGTTATCAAAGTATATCCAAACCCAAAACATACTTCATGAACCTTTTGGGATCTGGAAATCCATTAAGTCAGCATCCAAGCTGTTCTTTGATATTCAAAACCAACATGCTCATCTCATTTGATCAATCATCCTTTCATTTCTCCTGAATTTCTTCAGCATGTATCCTTGTGAGCATTTGACCAACTTTCAAATGAGATTCCAATCTGGTTGAGCCTTGATTTGATTGGCAAGTTCAAAAGATCACATTCTTGTGGAAAATGTGATTGAAATTTCCAATCACAAGCTGCTTTGATCCAGTCACTTGTTTTGATATTCCAACATGGAAGGACCTTGGATTGAGGCCATGATCAGCCTAAAATCAATTTAATCAAGGCGTATGATCAGATCACTTGAGTCAGAAATGTTTTCAGAGTTCATCTCAAAGTTTTAATAGGTGTTATGTTGTTGATGAATGGTTAAGCCTCATCTTCTCAATCAGATCATTTTGAAGCCCAATTTTACAGACTAGTATTGACTGGTCCCACTCTGGCTATAAGATTTGAAGATTTCAAGTATCCTTTACAGAAGGAATTCTAGGACTCAATTCAAGATGGATTCTTCAAATCTCCTCATCAGATTGGTATCTGGGCAACACAAGGATTCCAAGATTTCAACCCAAAACATGAAGGATTACTACAAAATTAGAGTACATCAATTGTCAGAACTGAAAATAAGTTTTTCAGGTTTGGATTATAGTGATGAATAGTTGAAAAGATGATGAAGAAAATCTTGAGTTGTCTATCCAGAAAGTAGTTAGTTGAATAAAAAAATAAAAAATAAGAACTGGATCTATTAGAACCTTACTTAAAAGTTACAGCTTAACTTAAACCATATAAAAGCCAAAATAAAATAGGAAATATTTTGATAAGAGGTTCAAAACTTCAGGATGATAATGACTATGGGAATGACTTCTTAATTTGATATATTTAAGATAAAAATTTTAAAATTTTGATAAGGTTTTTCTTGAAGAAAATTAAGTAAATTTGAGAGCTAAGATTGGAAGAAGCACAAATATCTAAGATTGATCCAATCAACATATTATGTTTAACAATGGATTTGAAAATTAAACAGTCAGGGATGATTTAGATGAGGCTCAATTTAACTTGGCCATCAGTACTTGGTGTACCAGGATTAAAAATTCCATTTTGAAGAGGAGGAAAGCCAATTTTGTTCATTGAATTCTGTACAATCAAATTAAAGTAGGAAATTTACAAGAGGCAAGAATTGTTTTGGCTTGAATAGGTGATGTAAAATTCTTGTATTCATAATTCAATACATTTGTCAATGAAATTAGGTTGGTGAAAGTAGGGAAACTTAGAAAATTTTATTTGGATCAGTGTATGCTAGAAACCAAACCACTATGTAGTATGAGCAACTCAAGGATCAGGAAGCATTAGTATCTGTTCAAACTCCCCAAATCTCTCAGAAACCAATATGTTCTATCACACACTCTCAACATTCATCAGACTATAATTTGGTCTTTTTTTTCTTTTCCTTTTTTTTTTTTTTTGGAAATCTTCTGCCTACTCCAAATTCCATTCCAAATTTTAAAACTCTTTGATTTGGTTACACAAATGACAGTCCCTTGTAGGAATCATTTTTTGGAGGCCCCCCCCTCCTTCCCCCCAGTAAGCAATGAATTCTTTTTAAAGCTAAAAGTTTACAAGATTGAAATCAGAAATACAGTTAAATTGACTGATTTTAACTACAACACCATTTGTCATCCTCCTGGATTCCAAGACCCTTGCTATCCTTTATCTACCAGAGGTGATGGAATAAATAATGAATGTATTATTCAATAAATGCAGAAAAAATCTGTAGAATATTTGGATAAAGCTATTGCAAGGTTGATTGGTTTGGTTACAATTGAATATTATTAATCAATATTAATAAATTGATTATTGAATAAATTGAAAGAGGGGCCAAAATATTATTGGGGATCTTTACCACCTCTCTTCATGGAATTCACTTTGAAAAAATGTAGACCTGGTTACTTTGGAACCTTTAATTTATATTCTTAAAGGAGATATTTCCCAAAGATAATATATATATATAATATATGATGGAGTTTCAGGGATTTTTAACCAATCTTCCACAACAGAAAAAGGATAATAAAACTCACTGGTATGTTATTCAATCCTTTAGGTATCTTTTTGGGATGTGTACTGATGGTTTAAACCTGTTACTGGGGTTTAAAGGTTATTCAGCAGTTTAAATTGATAAAAAGAGTTTTGGGATGGATAATATTGATCATAATAAAGCCATAAATCACTTACTTATCTCTTGTAAGTATTTGATTACCTTGGCACGGTGTCTGGATGTAAATATGACTGGGTCTGGGATATCAATAACCTCAAAAGGGCTTGTTATTTATATCTTTTTGGACCCCAATTCTGTCCTTCTGAGGGCTATAGGAGCTCAAAGGGACAGGTTCTAAGGCTAGAAGGGTAACCAGTGGTAGCCTATCATGTGTTCTTGGTGCTGTAACATGGGTAAAATTGAATTCCACAGGGTATGGTAATTATTCCACCTTTTGATTGATGTTTTGACATGTGAATAACACTAATCTATCCACCTGATCATCATTTCATTAATTATCCTTAGTAAATGCTCCCAGGATGTTAATATTTCTTTTTAGTAGAAATTCCTATGGGTAATCTGATGTCAGATGGTTTCTCATTATGTATTAGCTGATGGGAGTAAAATCATAATATTGATTTTGATCCTTATTTTTGAAATTCTGTTAATTTAATGAAAATAATCAATTAAAAATATATTCTATGGGAATATATGTAATATTTTTACGCAATCAATTTTCTCAGTATGTCACGGACATAATGATGTCTTGAAGTTCTCACAATTATATGTTTAAAGTATTTTAAGATATTTTTCAAATTGTAGTGATCTTATTTTTGACATTTTTGGTATTTTTTATTATATTTTATAAAAAATATGTAGAAATTTTATTTAAGTATTTTTATATGATTTCATGTATTTCTAGACTATCTACTGTCCACGGGGACATTTATTACATATTTATTATGTCCCCGTGTTAGTTGTAGCACTTTTATGTGGTACCTTGTCTTCTCAAGCCGTCTGTCAGCCTGTCGGTCCGTAGCCCCGCCGCTGCATACCTGTCAGATTCCTGGGGCTGCGTACACAGATTTTCAGGGTAAGCGGACAGGGTGGCAGTGCTGCTGCTCAGCCATGTGCGGATGTATTGTTTGCCGGGGCTGCGTGTGGGAATTGTGACAAATCACATTTCTGCCCATAACTCCTCTAAATCACAGAATTCTAGGATTCTGACACAAAATTCACTGTGAAACCTATACGTGGAGTTTCATGTGAAATAATAGAATGACCAAAATCCCAAGGCCAGGTCTCTTTATGAATTTTCATAAATTATTTAAAAATAAAAGCAGTGGGAATTGGAGGTAGGTGTCAGTGAGTGACCCTACCTTAAATTTTGTGTAGAATCATAATTTGAAATAATATTTTTGATATTATTTCTCCTTTAATAAGTTATTTATTTGTTCATGTTACTTTTTTACTTTTGCAGCTTGCTCTGCAATAGTAGAAAGCTGACATTCCCCCACTCCAAGATATGGCCATATCTGAAAAAAATCTGGAGTTTGGATAAAACATTAATTCAATATGTATTTCAGTTTCTTTTACTAGATCTGTAGTTTCTAAGATGTATTGGTCCATCAGGTATGTTGCTCTCTGGTAACCATTCATCTTTTTCTGCAGATTATCCATTGTATCTTACTAAGTATGATCTAACATCTTTACCTTGCACTCTCTCCTTCTTGTCTCTTAATATCCTGCTTACTTTCCCTTGTTCTTTCACAGAGTTAGGTTCTATTGGGATTATTACTGGAGGGAGGTTTCTACCTTCTCTTGGCTGAAAGTGCTCCACAAAGCTAACAGGGAATACTTGATGCTTTCTTGATAATGCTTCACTCAAGACTACTTCCACAGCATTCTTGCCATGCATTTTCTGGATAACAAATGGCCCCACAAAAGCTGGTTTTAAATTTCTGTTCCCTGCTAAGTTGTTGAAGTTGGCAGTAGATATCAAGATTGGATCTCCTATCTTAAAGTCAGGTTCTCTGTGTGATTTATCCCATCTTTGTGTGATTTATACCATCTTTGTTTGTTTTATTCCACTGCTTCTTCTACACATTTTTGAGCATAATTATTTTCTAGATCTATCATTTTCTTAAAGTCAAGAGATGTGGGGTGGATGGTGGCTAATTTTTGGTTCAGGGTATTCCTGGGGAGTTTTGGAATCCATCCTCTTTCTAATATGTAAGGGGCTTCTTTGGTAGTAGAGTGTTTACTGCTATTATAAGCCATCTCCAGGGCTGGGAGTAAGCTTACCCAGTCATGGCAATATCCATCTGAGTTTTTTTATTCCAGACCAAAGCTACAGAACCTTCTTAACATATCTGTTAAATAGATCATCTTCTATTTTCAGTTGTCTCTCTTTTCTATACTCTTTTCTTTTTCTGTTTTTCCAGTTCTTTCTTTCTGTTTCTTTTTCAGTTCTATCTTTTCTTATTTTATCTCTTTTCATTCTTTTTCTTTTTTTTATAAGACACTATCCATGCTCTCGAATCACTTATTTCACAGATCACAGGCGCGCGCCTCTCTCTTTCATTCATCTAGAGCGCGCGCCCCTCCCGCTTTTTCATACATGTCACAGATACAATACTCTTAAGAACTTGACTACTTACTCTACCGCTTCTACCTTCTTATTTTAAAACCTCTTCTCATATACTTCTTAAAAACGCTTCTTCATCATTTCAAATTCTTCTCATCTATCTTCTCATACTCAACCATGCCCTTATTTGCCCGATCATCCATCAACTCAACCAGCTATGAACTCACTATAGATTCTGTCTGGTAAGACTGTCCACCAACTAATTCCATTTTCTGCGATCTCCATTCTCAATGACTCATGTTGAGTATCCTTCTTTTCAAGATCTTTTCTGCTATTTCTTCCAAATAATCTTTCCATCATTCCCAACCAAGTCTTCATCAATCATTCTCAAGATCTTCAATTACAGAATCTATATCCTTGATGTTGGTTTCTCTTTCCTTTTCCATTTATTCTTCTTTTCTTCTCCTTCTTTATCTTTTACTTTTCTATTGCTGATTTTAGTTGTCTTTTAGCCCTCTTAAAATTCTTCAATTCAGTTTCTATTTATAAGAAATCCAACACGGTTAAAAGCCGAAGAACGAACCCGACGTACCTAACCAAACTAATGGAGGGATCAAGTAACAACGGTTTCCGTCAAATAATTCTCAAGGCAGCTCTCGAGGCAGTACCTATCCTCTCCAAAGAAAACTACTTGATTTGGAAAGATAAAATGACAATTCTACTCAAACTGAAAGGCGTAAAGGAAGCCCTGGAGAACGATTCAAAAACACTCAGTCCCATTGACGACATGGAAATCAGAGTTATCCTCTTATCTAGAATTGATTCAGTAACTCAAAATAATGTCGTTAACTCCTCAAACATATCCTCGTTGAAAGTCCTTTGGCAAACCATCAAAGAAAGATTTGCCTCTTCCCAAACGGCTAATCGCGCTCGCGTCTTCAACGAATTCCTTTATCAGCAATTCAAACCCGATTCAATTAAATCTTTCATCACTGAATCCAAGACCTCTATGAAAAAGATGGTCAACGTGGGAATTGACTTACCGGACAACATTCTTGCGTACCATCTTCTTTTCAAATTTCCTTTGTCTCTTCATTCTCTCAGACAACAGATTATTCACTCAGACAAAAGTGTCACTGTAGATCTAGTACTCAATCACCTCACTCAACTGGATAATGAGACTTGAGCCAAGTCGAAGGATGTTCTAATCTTGATTACTGCTTTAATCACCTCAACCAATCCCAAGAAATCTATTCCTTGCGAACTTTGATGCACTCACGGCTTCCATAACCCCCTATCTCCCGACCATTCTGAAGACAAGTGCTGGCATAAGCACGAGCATTTGGCTCCTCCTTGGTGGAAGGAAGCGCAAGCGAAATGGAGAGCCAAATCAAATTCCAACTCAAAGAATAAAGAAGTCGCACACTACCACGCTTTGCTCACCGCTTGGATCGAAGAGGTTAACCCCAACAATTGCATCATTCTTGACTCTGGCACTTCATGCCATATGTTTAACTCTCCTGACTTCTTCATTTCTCTCGACAAAAGCTCTGGTGAGGAATTGATTAATACTGGGAAAGAAGGAGCCCGGTTGTCTATCAAAGGAAAGGGAGTCGTAAAACTAACTTGGAAGAACTCAGAAGTAGTTCTTTCAAATTGTTTCTTCGTCCCGGATCTAGTGGTCAACCTGATTAGCCCCGGTGAACTCATTGCGTCGAAGGAGTGCTCTCTATCAACAAATCATAATCAATTCTCTCTGTTTACCAAAACCTCTTGTCTGGCATTCTCAGGCTTTGTTCAAGGAAATTTATTTGTGATCAACCAGCCGTCAACTGTCGGTCTTAATAGAAAACTCTGCTATTTGGCCAGGAAAGATTCTACAAATGATCGAGTGAAGTATCTACATCAGTCATTCGGACACGTCAGTCCTCTTTGTCTCAAAAATTTATTCCCTGAACTTTGCCCTCAATTACTTTCCGATTTTCAATGTGAAGACTGCGTCTTCTCTAAAATAACAAAAACCTGTTAGAATTTGAGCTTATATACATGTGACTTCCACTGGAGTTCAAAGTATCATTGATTGGATTTATTTGATTTATATTATTGTTTTTATTGAAGTATTAAAATAATGGCTAAAATATAACTAGGCTGTGTTCTCAGTAGTGATTGTCAGACTGTCCAAGCATAACATTTCACTTACCATGTCACTTAAACTGCTTATGCTAATTTTACCTTATTCATTTTGTACTCAACCACTTGTTGGCCAATAATGTATTTAGTCTATATAAACCATGGTGCTCTCAAGTGGAATTCATCATCTGTTCAATCACAACATCAACTGGAGTGTCCTTTTCCTCCTGTCCTCAGGTCTGTTACGCTTGACGTTATAAAGCTCCTTTCATTCATTTCTCTTTATCTTCAATTCAACCAGAGCCCAAGCTCTTTTTATTCTTACAAAACCTCCTTCAAGAATACATCAACTCGCGCTTCCAAACCCTTCAAACAATTACACATAGATTTAATTGGCCCTATCACTCCACCCGCCCGGCACGACATGAATTATCTCATGATGATTATAGACAACTACTCTGGGTACATTTCTGCCATTCCACTACAGCACAAGTCCGATGTCTGCCATCAGCTCATTACGATCCTCAACTTTGAGAGACAGAAGAGAGGTTGCTTTCCGGTTAACATCTGTACCAATGGTGGCGGAGAATTTGCCTCGACCAAACTCAAAAATTTCTTCATTTCAAACTCCATTCAACACCTCGTATCAGAACCATATCACCATGAACACAATGGAAAATTCAAACGAGCAAATCGGACTCTCACTGAGTTGGTCAGAGCTATTATCCGCTGTTCTCTTCTTCCGCTCAATCTCTGGGCCGAAATCGCAAAAGCAGCCTGCCTGGCGCTCAATCAGATCCCCAAAACCCCTTCCTCTTGCTCTCCATACCAACTATTCACGGGCAAAACTCTTCCCAACAACTACTTTCACCCAATTGGCTCCAAAGTAGCCTACCTCGACACCAAGATAGCGCGAGGAGAAAAGTTTAAAGACAGAGGTCTTGTTGGCACCCTTGTGGGTTACAACCCTGCTTTCCATTCCTATCGAATCCTAAGACCTGACCTTACAATCGTTTCTTCCAAACATGTCAAATTTGTTAAACCCGATTCACACACCCAGCCTCCATATTCCACTCCTCTTTCAACTTCTGAAGATGTTCCAAAGCTCAATTTCGACGATGATTTTCCAGTCTCTTATCCCAATTCTTCTCAACTTTCCTCCAATAACTCCGTTGATGACAGTCACTCTCCTGAAAACAATCCATCCCTAGTTTCTCCTCTGGATTCGGACCATATCTCTGACTCATCATCAAATTCATCCAACGATCTCAAAACTCAACTTGTTCCATGTTACTCTCTTAGAGATCTTTCCAACCTCAATCCTCCTAAGAGGTACGGATACCATCATTATTTTGTCCCTAGAACTTACAAGCAAGCTAAAAAGTGCCCAGAAGCGCCTAAGTGGGAAACGTCTATGGACTCTGAACTCAACGGCATTGAACAACTCGGGGTTTGGGATGACTATGATGGACCCGAACCAACCAATCCTCTGAATACTACATGGGTTTATCGACTGAAGGATAACTGTCACGGAGATCCACTCATTTTCAAGAGCAGACTATGTGTTCAATGTTTTGATCAAATCTACGGACTCGATTACCAGGATACTTTTTCCCCAACGGGAAAAGCTGCTTCCCTCAGAATGGCCCTTCTCTTCGGTCTGTTTCACTCTCTTCCAATCACCCAGCTAGATTTCAAAAGCGCTTTCTTACACGCTCCTTTAACCGATAAAGTCATCATCAAGAAACCTAAAGGTTCCAAACAAGAATCAAAATATCTCATCCTCAAGAAATCTCTTTACGGCCTTAAGCAATCTCCGGCGAATTGGTTTTCAACTCTTACCTCCTGGATTCGCGAACAGGGATTTCACGAGTCTATCTCTGATCCTTGTCTCTATATACATTCTCAGTCCAACTCTGTTTTATTCTTCCATGTTGATGATCTCGTTTTGGTCGGATCTGGTAATGATTTTCTTTCTAATTTTCTATCAAAATTTCCCAACTCCAGTCACCACAAACCTAATACGATTTTAGGCATGAAATACAAGCGAGTCAACGACTCAATACTTCTTTCTCAACCCAAGCATATAGACCATGGCCTCAAAGAGCTGAAAATGTCGGACTGCAAGCCCTCAACCGTTCCCCTTTCCCCTAGCTTCAATCTCACTCCCGCTTCAGACAAAGAGCACAAAGAATTCAAATCCCTTAACATTAATTATTGATCCGCGTTATTCCTTATGAACTATATAGCCTGCCTCACCCCTCCAAATCTAAGTTTCGCGGTATCCAGCTTAGCCAGATTCTGCGAGAAACCCGGGATTTGTCATTGGCAAGAGGTTAAATGTTGTTGGAAGTATCTCAAGGCGACCAAACATGTCAAACTCACTCTTAAAATCTTGAACACCGACACTCAAATCAAGTGTTACAGCAATGCCTCTTGGGGCGACAATCTCGACACCAGACGCTCGCAATCCGGGCATTTATCTTTACTCTTTGGTTCGCTCCTTTCCTGGAGCAGTTACTGTCAACAAAATGTTACTCACTCAACCACTGAGGCTGAGCTCAATCCATTAGTAGACTCATTCCTCAAAGCTATTTGGATGAAGGTGTTAGTTTCCGAACTTTGGACCAAGAAAGTCGAGCCCAGCCATCATTTCGTGGATAACAAAGGCCTGGATGATAAATTAAAAAAATTCGGATGTCACTCAAAAACAAGACACATTGATATCAAAACAAAGGGACTACGGGAAGAACTCAAATTGGGAAATCTAATTATCGAATTAATTCCTTCTGCCAACATGAAAGCCGATGGCCTCACGAAGGCCCTTAATTCAGCCTCAATAAATAAACTCTTACAGTTGATTGATCCCAAATTCTCTCTCCCAGCTCCAGTCATACCAGCCACGGGGGGTGTTAAATAGATCATCTTCTATTTTCAGTTGTCTCTCTTTTCTATACTCTTTTCTTTTTCTGTTTTTCCAGTTCTTTCTTTCTGTTTCTTTTTCAGTTCTATCTTTTCTTATTTTATCTCTTTTCATTCTTTTTCTTTTTTTATAAGACACTATCCATGCTCTCAAATCACTTATTTCACAGATCACAGGCGCGCGCCTCTCTCTTTCATTCATCTAGAGCGCGCGCCCCTCCCGCTTTTTCATACATGTCACAGATACAATACTCTTAAGAACTTGACTACTTACTCTACCGCTTCTACCTTCTTATTTTAAAACCTCTTCTCATATACTTCTTAAAAACGCTTCTTCATCATTTCAAATTCTTCTCATCTATCTTCTCATACTCAACCATGCCCTTATTTGCCCAATCATCCATCAACTCAACCAGCTATGAACTCACTATAGATTCTGTCTGGTAAGACTGTCCACCAACTAATTCCATTTTCTGCGATCTCCATTCTCAATGACTCATGTTGAGTATCCTTCTTTTCAAGATCTTTTCTGCTATTTCTTCCAAATAATCTTTCCATCATTCCCGACCAAGTCTTCATCAATCATTCTCAAGATCTTCAATTACAGAATCTATATCCTTGATGTTGGTTTCTCTTTCCTTTTCCATTTATTCTTCTTTTCTTCTCCTTCTTTATCTTTTACTTTTCTATTGCTGATTTTAGTTGTCTTTTAGCCCTCTTAAAATTCTTCAATTCAGTTTCTATTTATAAGAAATCCAACAATATCTTCCAGATTCTGTATCATCCTTTCAGCTAATCCATCAGTCTGGGGATGATATGCTGTAGAAAAGGCTAAATTAGTACCTAGTATATCATTTAGGTTCCTCCAAAATTCAGAAGTGAATTTGGGATCTCTGTCACTGATTATAATTTTAGGTATACCTACATCAGCCATAATCCTTTTCCAGAATAACAAAGCCACGTCCATGGAATTATCCTCTTTGTGGTTAGTTAAAAACTTTGCCTTCTTAGAGTATCTGTCTAATATAACCAGGACAGAATTAAAGCAGTTTGCTCCTCCAGGAGGGAGGCCTGTGAAAAAATCCATATTAATTATTTCCCACCTAGTCTTGGGTTCAGAGATTTTTTGCAGAAATCCAAACCTTTTGCCAGTGCTTTTATTAGATTTTTGGCAATTCTCACAACTAGCAACATACTTAATAGTATTCTCTTTCCAATCTATCCACCAAGAAGTTTTCTTCACTCTTTCCAAGGTTCTTTCAGTGGATAAATTTCCTGATTAACAGTTTTCATGGCATTCCTGAATTATATGTTGTATATTTTCTTTGTTTCTCAATGTTAACACACTGCAATGTTGGTTTGTATAGTTTAGGAGACCATCCAAAAAGGTGAACCTTCCTGCTTTGTATGGTTTGAGTACTGAGGCTGGTATGCTATTCACCAGGGCTGCTTCTGGGAATTCACATTACATGATGGTAATCAACAGCTTGAGGTCAGGGGAATAGTTCTCTCTTACTAGATTGAAGAAAGCAGTATCTAATTCACATAGGTGGATCCCCATAATTGGAGCATCTGATGCAAAAAGATTAATGTTCAAGATAGGGAAGATGTCCTGGTCCTCAGGGTCATATTCTGGGTTGCTAGGGTCATTAGGAAAAGCATTTCTACTTAAACTGTCTGCATTCTGGTGTTTAGCTTCAGCTTTATGAACTATAGTCATCTGGCCTCTATACTGTTGTATAGCAATTTGCCACCTAAGCATAGGTCTACTAGGGGTCTTCATGTTCATGAGGGCTCTTACAGCATTACAGTCCATAATTACTTGGAAAGTGGTTCCTTTAAAGTAGTAGTGCAAATTCTCTAGAGCCCACACTAGAGCCAAGCATTCCATCTGACTGGTTCCATATCTTTTCTCAGTGTCTTTGATCTGTCTAGATATGAAAAGTACCGGTTTCTCTACTGGTTTTTCTTCTTCTATTCTTTCTTGGTGTAAGGCAGCTCCTAACCCTTCCATAAAAGCATCAATGTACAGCTTAAAGGGTTTGGAGTAGTCTGGTTGAATAAGTAGAGGAGTGGATTTCCTAGCTATTTTCAATTCTTCATAGTTTTTTAACCTCTCATGTGTCATTTAAAAGAGAGTTTTATTGTTACATATTTCATAAAGACTTTTAGTTAGCATAGCAAAATTTGGAATGTATTTTCTGTAGTAACTGCAAAAAATAATAAATGATAGCATCTCTGTTTTATTCTGAGGCATGGGTCTGTTCATTACAGCAGCTATCTTATTCTGGTCAGCAGCCAAAGTTAGACCAGAGACTATATGCCCCAGAGCTTTCAGTTCTCCATATCCAAAGTTGCATTTCTTCATGGATACTTTCAATCCTGCTTTGGAAATATTCTGGAGGACTAATCTAACTTGATTTTTATGAGTCTCCCAATCATCAGAGTATATAATGAAATCATCTATATAAACCATCATCCATCCTTTTCTGATTTAAGTCCCTAGAACTGTATCCATTTTTCTCTGGAAGTGTGATGGGGAATTCTTTATGCCAAAGGGCATTCTGAGGTACTCATATATTCCTAAATGGCAGATTATTCTCATAAACTTTCTACTTTCAGGGCTTATGGGTATTTGGTTTAACCCTTTAAGCATGTCCATAGTAGTGATGTGTTTTGCTTTAGACAAGTTATGCAGAGCATGATCAATCCGGGGGATAGGTGTCAGAAGTCATATGAAAACAAATGAACACTGTGGGATTCGAACCCACAACCTCAGACTCTTTATATGAGTGATGCTCTTACCAATTGAGCTAAGTGCGCTGTTGAGTAAGGAGCTGTTGATTCATAGCCATTTGGCTGATCATCCCGGAAGAGGTGTACTTACCCCAGCATTCTATGATGTGGGTGGCACATACCAGTCAATGAACTGCTCATAGCAATTATGTAATCTAACACCCCTCTGTGCTTTGAGCAGGGACTCAACCATTTGATTTCATTGATAAAGACGGATTGTTATTTTTGACAGCTGTTAGGCTGCAGTCTTTGTGACTGTATAACTCTCGCTACCATGTCAGAAGTCATATGAAAACAAATGAACACTGTGGGATTCGAACCCACAACCTCAGACTCTTTATATGAGTGATGCTCTTACCAATTGAGCTAAGTGCGCTGTTGAGTAAGGAGCTGTTGATTCATAGCCATTTGGCTGATCATCCCGGAAGAGGTGTACTTACCCCAGCATTCTATGATGTGGGTGGCACATACCAGTCAATGAACTGCTCATAGCAATTATGTAATCTAACAATAGGATAATAGTCTTCTTGAGTATATTTATTCAGCATTTTGAAGTCTCCTACCATTCTTGACTAATCATTATGCCAAGCTATGATTAAAGGGGTGGTCACATCCACTTGTTCATTATGCCTCACTTTCCTCAATACTTGTAGGTTTATTAGTTCTTGAATGTTTTCCTCAAGAGCTACTCTAGATTTAGGACTAGAGGGATAAGCAGGTCTTCTTAGGTTAGGAGGATAAGGAGGCTTGATATTCAAGGTCAATACCTACTCATGTCCTTTGATATTACCAATGGGATGATCTCTGGTACAGAAAGCATTTTTGTTCTCAAAACAGACTGTCAATATATCTTTCTTCTGTTCCTCAGACAGGTTCTCATTCAGTGCAGCTTGAGAGAATTATTCTTTTTTAAATTCTTCTAAGTGTTTTTGATAAGTAGAAGAGGGGAAATTAGTTTTGATAGTGCATATCTTAAAATTCTTGTGCCAGTTACCACCTATGGTGAAATACCTCCCTTTAATTTGGAACACATCTATGCCATATAGGCATAAGGCATCATTTCCTATAATCAGGTAGTCACATAATCCATCAAGCAATACGACAAATTCCACTTGAATCCTCAGAGATCCTTTAGTATGGGGAAGTATTATGGGAGCAGTCCATACTCCAATAGCATCCATAGTGGAGTTGCAAGAGCTAAACTTGGCTTTTGGGACTGGAAAAAGGTGATCTTTCCAGTTGGGATCCCATTTTTTCAAGAAATCAGTGCAAAAACATGAAAAAAAGCCCCTCTGTCAATTAATAACCTTATGGGCTTGTCTTTATACAGTCCTGTTTCATAAAAAGTCTGACCAGTAGTATAACTCTTACCAATCATAGGTTTAACTGTTAGTGGTTTAACTTTGGTAAAATTTCTAGGAATTCTGGAAGGGTCCCATTGTTGGGGCAAACTAGAGTCACCATGGATATTATTTATTTCTATAGAAGTGCCTATATCTCCTTCTATTACATTGATAGGGTTGGTCATGATTAACTCACACTCTGATAGTGATCCTTCAGTATCATCTATTTCTTCATAGTTCTGGTTCCCTTCACTCTCAGGTTCTCCTTCCAGGATTGCTATTTTTCTCTTTGGAAATGGGAAGTCTTTTCTCATGTTCCCAGTTTTGTTACAGTTCCAACAAGTTCCAGGTATTCTTTCCTTATCCTTGTCCTCCTTAGTTTTCTTATTATCAGGGATATTCATCTGAGGATGTTGTTCCTGGATTTTGTTAGTATTGAAGCTTTCTTTGGGTCTAGAAGGAGCCTTCTTTTCTAACCCATTCATGTCTATTACTTCTTCTAAAAAATTTATTAGAGTTTTTAAGTCAGCATCCATACTCATTCTGCATCTCACACCATGGTTAAGATTTCCAGGACACAGGTTGAGAAGTCTTTCATTAACTTCCTCTTTATCAGCATCTGGATAGCAGCAGTCTATTCTCCTCTTCTGTTCTAAGCATTATTTTTGGGTTTTATCCTTAGAGGGTTCAAATAAGGAATTTCCAAAATTTTTCATCATTTTCCTTTTCCACATCCTAGAACCAAATTGTTCTTTAATTAAGAGTTTCCAAGAATTCCATGGTAAGGATCCTACTTCCTCTCTTTTACTGATAAACAAATCTAGTGCTACTCATTCAAAGAGCCTAGGCAGTCTTACTACAGCTTTAGCTTCTGGCAGGTCATAGGAATTTATGGTATAGTCAATAAACTTGATGAAATTTATATGGTTGTATTCTCCATCACCAGAGAAATTAGGCCATTCAGAGATAGGGGGTAAACGTTTGAGGGCTTTTTCCATTTCAGGAGTAAGACTAGGCCTGAAAGTGTTACTCCATTGAATTCCTGTTCAGGTTGGTGCATAAGGGGTAGTTTTTTGTCTGGGAGGTTTTGGTTCTTCTGTGGTACTCCCCAAGGGGTTGGTCAGAGGGACTTTTAAGTCTCTATGATCATTCTTGATAAAATTAAGTTGCAGGTCCACTTTAATATTAAGCAGATCTAATTTTTCCCTAAGGGTCAAAATGGAGTTTTTAGTAGTATTAATTAATTTTTCTTTTAATGGTTGGAGGGATATAATAAAATATTCTTGGATAACTGATAACATGTTTTCAATAGTTTGGGTTTGACTTTTTTTATCTTGATTTATTGATTCCAATAATTGTTCTGTGTGTACCTTAATATCTTCCATCCCCACAGCTTTTGATTTATTACTAGCCAATTTGGCCACTAATGAGGACAACTTATCTGATTGGGTGTAAACACCATTTAAATTACCACAAAAAATCTTGAAATTCTGAGGCATATCATTAGAGAAGGAATTAATTACATCTGAGGTTGGTTTAGTCAAGACACTAGGTTCAATATTAATAGCTAACTTTGGTACAACTTTTTCCACTTTTGAGCTAATGATATAATCTGATCCCAATCCTTCTTTCCCTTTGGCTTTTGATGGGAAAAAGATCTCTTTTTTACTGATTCTCTGCCTTTCAGTTGGGCTAATTGATCCCATGGATTCCATTTTTCTACGTAGGATTCCACCTCTTTCCTGGGGATCATCTTCTGAAGAGTTATCTGGGAAGCCTTTTCTTGGGATATTATCTTTTTCATAGATATCACGTCCTCCTTGGCTTGGGCTTCTTTAAATTCTTCCCAAAATTTAATTTTCTCTTTGACTAAGCTTTTGATCTTGGCTTCCTTTGACAGATTCTGCTGGGGTGGCTGCAGGTAAGCTCCTTGAAATTGAAGGGGGCTTGATTCTGCTACTTTCTCTGGCTCTAGTTTGGGGGAGGGTAAAAGTACTTGGCTCCGCTCCTTGTCCACCAAAATTTGACTCATGGGCTCCAACCCCCTCATGGTTGTCATTATGGGCTGCCTCACAGTTACTGGGCGCTCCTGGCAGAGATTGATAGGAGGGAACTCTTCCTGAGGCCCTTTTGTTGCATCTGTTCATTTCAAAAATATTTATAGGTATTTTTCTTTTCAAAGAAAAATCCATAATAATAAGTTATTTCAACTTACTTAATTTGATAGTTAAAGGCACTAAGAATTTATTAGAATTATATTTTTCCTTAACAGGTAAACCAACGGGGTCTTGGTGTGTCCCAAAAAGATCTTCTCCTGTTCAATAAATTTCCTCAGGTTTTCCAGAAATGTCTGGCACCTCTTGATCCAAACGATAAATTTCATTCATGGTATTTTCTGGGATAGGAGGGTTCACTGATAATATTAGAAAAGGTTTTTTATTTTTTAATGAAATATATTAATTTTATTTTAATAAAAAAATTTTTTAAAAAGGTTTTTACTTACTTTTATATTTTAAAAATTAATTTATCCTGTATTTTTTCCAAGCTTTATGTTGTCTCAATATAGCTTGAAATTTGATACGCCTCTCAAGATCTTCTTGCTTGAGGAGTTTATCTAGTTGTTTACAAAGAGAAGAGATTTCAGGTTGTTCAGCTTGGGTTAAAGCTTCCCAACAAGTTGATTTATAATTTTGAATTTAATCTTCTTTTTTTTTCAAAAGATTTAGATAAAATAATATTAATTCTGCATTGGTTTTTAGATCCACTGCAAAAGGAATTAATAATAAATCACAGTTAAAAAGTCAGATAAATGATATCTTTGATTAATTTTATATTAAATGTCTGGTCCAAGGTATTAAAGATATTAAAATGGAATATTTTCCCGGCCAGACCCCCAATTTTAAGCCTCCTTGATTCCAAGACCCTTGCTTTCCTTTAGCTACCAGAGGTGATGGAATAAATAATGAATGTATTATTCAATAAATGCAGCAAAAATACATAGAATATTTTGATAAAGCTATTGCAAGGTTGATTGGTTTGGTTATAATTGAGTATTATCAATTAATATTAATAAATTGATTATTAAATAAATTAAAAGAGGGGCCACAATAATATTGGGGATCTTTGACACCTCTCTTCATGGAATTCACTTTGAAAACATGTAGACCTGGTTACTTTGGAACCTTTAATTTATATTCTTAAAGGAGATATTTCCCAAAGATAATATATATATATAATATATGATGGAGTTTCAGGGATTTTTAACCAATCTTCCACAACAGAAAAAGTATAATAAAACTCAATGGTATGTTATTGGATCCTTTAGGTACCTGTTTGGGACATGTACTGATGGGTTAAACCGGTTACTGAAATTGAAAGGTTGTTCAGAAGTTTAAATTGATAAAAAGAGTTTTGGGACGGATAATATTGATCAGAATAAAGCCATAAATCACTTACTTATCTCTTATAAGTATTTAATTACCTTGGCACAGTGTCTGGATGTAAATATAACTGGGTCTGGGGTATCAATAACCTCAAAAGGGCTCTTTATTTATATCTTTTTGGATCCCAATTCTGTCCTTCTGAGGGCTATAGGGGCTCAAAGGGACGGGTGCTAAGGCTAGCAGGGTAACAAGTGGTAGCCTTTCATGTGTTCTTGGTTCTTTAAAATGGGTAACATCTAATTCCACAGGTTATGGGAATTATTCTACCTTTTGATTTATGTTTTGACATGTGAATAACACTAATCTATCCACCTGATCATCATTTCATTAATTATCCTTAGTAAATGCTCACAGGATTCTAATATTTCTTCTTAGTGGAGTTTTCTACGGGTAATCTGCTGTTGGATTGGTTCTCATTATGTATTATCTGATGGGAGTAAAATCATAATGTTGATTTTGATCCTTATTTTCGAAATTCTGTTAATTTACTTAAAATAATTAATTAAAAATATAGGCTGTAGGAATATATGGAATTTTTAACATAATAGATTTCCTCAGTATTTCACAGAGATACTGATGTCTGGAAGTTTTCACGATTGTATTTTTCAAGTATTTTAAGATATTTTGCAAACTGTAGTTATGTTATTTTTGAAATTGTTGGTATTTTTTATTATATTTTATAAAAAATATGTAGAAAGTTTATTTGATTATTTTTATATAATTTTATGTATTTCTAGACTATCTAATATTTACAGGGACATTTATTACATGTTTATTATGTCCCTGTGTTAGTTGTAGCACTTTTATGTGGTACCTTGGCTTCTCAAGCTGTCTGTCAGCCTGTCAGTCCGTATTCCCACGGCTGTGTACCTGTCAGATACCTGGGGCTGCATACATGGCTTATCAGGTTAAGCGGAAAGGTTGGCAGTGCTACTGCTTGGCCGCGCGCGGATGTATTGTTTGTCACGGCTGCGTGTGGGAATTGTGGCAAATCACATTTCCGCCTGTAACTCCTCTAAATCACAGAATTATTGGATTCTGACACAAAATTCACTATGAAACATATACATGGGGTTTCATGTCAAATATAAAGATGGCAAAACTCCCAAGGCTGTGTCTCTTTATGAATTTTCATAAATTATTTAAAAATATAAGCAGTGGGAATTGGAGGTAGGTGTCAGTGAGTGACCCTACCTTAAATTTTGTGTAGAATCATAATTTGAAATAATAGTTTTAATATTATTTCTCCTTTAATAATTCATTTTGTTACTTTTGCAGCTTGCTCTGCAATAGTAGCAAGCTGAAACCATTCATATCATGTTAATTGATCCTCTTTGAACAATTTAATGTACAGCTTTCATTATAGCATTTGTATAAGAAATTAACCCTTTTAAACCATTTATCTCAAATTAAAATTTACCTCAGCTCTCAGAAAATAATTTTAAACTGAAGATTGTGGCATTTAAACATTGTGGTGTTGTATTTATAACCTTGGATTGGGAGCCACGTTGCGGGCTGCGCGCTCAGCATTTGGGGTGAGCGCAGTCTCAGCAGCAGCGGATGAGGGCTCTGCGGCAAGGATTGCGGGGCTTGGCACCAGGTGTGGGTTGGGCCTACTCTGGGGGGCGCTGGGCCACGACCGGCCCAGGGAACGCGGACCAAGTGATGGAGCCGGCCCAACCAAGCTTGCGGGTGGCTAGTCCGGAAGGCAAGGGTGGGGCAATCAGGGGTTATATGCGCCAGGGAGGTTTGCGCAGGCATAAGCGCCGCCCAACCCACAGATTGGGGGATCTGCGGATGTGCGCGGACAGATAAACCCAGGGGGCTCCAAGTAGGGCCCGGAGGAGGGCTGCGCCATGAGAAGGACAAACTGGACGTACATGATATTGAAGGGGAGGGTTTCAGACGGGGTGGGTGGTATGGGGTAGGGTTAGGGTGGAGCTAGGGTTCTGTACTTGGGGTCATATTTCATCTATCTTTTTGCTTGTGGTTGTACCTAGTTTAGGGTTGAGAGGGAGGACTCAAAAATAACTCACTCTCAACTCCGGGTTGGATCATACATCATATATCATATATCATCATCACCGGACCACCAGGGAATGTTATGGGAAGGATTGGAAAGGACAAATTTATCTTTTCATCACTCTCTCTATTCTTAAACTCATTGCATCCAATCTCCTTACAGACGCTTAGACCAATAACTTCCAGAACTTGAGGACAACGTTGGGGGGGTATCACCACTCTTGTTTCCACAACGTAAAAAAAAAGAAAATAAAATAAAAAAAAGAAAATCTAAAATTTCTCTTGAACTCCAAAAACAATTATTAGTCAAATATTCACCCATTCTTCAATATTGCTGCACTTTGACTCAAAACTGAAGTTGCCTCTTAATTTGATTTTTTTTATTTATTTTTTACTTGGGGGCTCTTTTTTCCAACACAAGTGAGGTGTTCTCTTTTTGAATTAATTTCCACATGTGATGGTTTTGTGACAACCAGTACCTGGATTCATTTTTGTGGATCAACCTGGAGTGTTTTTTTTATTTTTTTGAGCTTTTCCAATTGAATTATTCTAATTGAACAAAATTCATAGCTCATAACACAAAAAGTTTAATGGTATCTGGAATTACAGAATATTGAATTCTAGGAAGGAAAATACTGAAGAAAACCTTCTGATAGATTGTATCATAAAATTCAAGTTCTTTGTTTTAAATTATTTAATTCCTTTGATTTCCTTGTTTTTCAGCCTCCTAGGTTAATTTTTCCATGCTCACTTTTTTTGATTTATTTATCTATATAAAATTCATAAAATTTAGTTAACCATAAACAAATAAATATATAAAAATATTCAAAAACCAATTGTTGATGCAAGTTAAGGAATATTTTTGGATGTCTCAGATATCATCAATTTGAAAAAATAAAGATACTTTAAAAGAAACCAACTCTTTTTGTGGTGCTATTAACTTCCATTTCCAGGTTCAATCCAGAAAATCAAGTTTTTTATTAATAATTTAGCTTCCAAAAAAAAATATTTGCAGTATTCTTTGTGGAAAATGATGAATAAAAGATAGGAGGTGATAAATTCACAACCCATATGAATTGTGAAAAATTTGTTTATGACTTGCACAAGCCCTGCATTGGGGTTGTGCATGTCTTCCTTGACACTTTTGGCTCATTTGGGGAAAAATAGCTCCAACTGCGTCATTTCAAAGGATAATTGGGGGTCCCTAGGCACCCCTGGAACAAATGTGAGTGCTAATAACTCTCAAATAAAGTTAGGAAAATTTTTTAAAACATAACTGTTAAATTTGGCATAAAAATTGTAAGTTGAGGTAATTCAACTCATTGGGGAACAATTCAAGAAGTTAAAGCATGATCATGATGGCAAAGTCTGCACCAAGTCATATTCCAAGAAAATGGGCTTTCCCTGTTCCCAAATATGGCGCAAAATAATAGCATTGAGAGGACCTGTTGTGTTTGAGGATGTTCACCCTCAGTGGAGGTTATACTATAATCCTTCCAGTTCAGTAAGATGGATTTTTTTAATTGCTTTTCTGAGTGTTGATTCCTAAATGGATTTACTAATGAGTGATGTTTTTTCTTTCTGAAATTTTGAAACTGATTAAGGGCTAAAGTCTTCTCAATTTTTTGAGAAGCTCAGTTCAACTTTTGTAGGAAAACATGAAGAAGCTAAAGTTGAGCTTGTAAATTCCCTGGTCAAGAATGCAACAACTTTTGTTTCTAAGCCAAGGCTCTAGCCAAAATTCATACAGTCCAGGTACAGTTGAACCAAATTGAAAGACACCTGTGATGAAATTTCAAGATTTGGAAAAGGAACTTAGGAGGGAAACACGGGTTAGAAGGGCACCAAAAATACCAAAAATTGTAATTTTTTCATTTTTAGAAGTGTTCATTTTAATGATTTAATGAACTGATGGTGGTATGATGCTTATATTCCAATTCCTTGGGCTAAGGATCTAAATTTCATACTTCACAGGAAGAGACTGAAAGAGCCTCCCTTCATTTGAAATTGGAATCCTCTTCTGGGGAAGAAGACATGCAGGAGAAGTCAACCAGAAGCTCATCTTTGGTGAGTATTGATTTTAATGTTGGCTAAGTGAGTTTTGATTGTAGGAAACAAAGGTGAAATACCTCAATCAAATATCTGAACACTTAAATAATTTCTTGGGTGAATTTGTGATCCTATTTTTCATGGTAATTTGAGATTTAGATTCATTCCTAAATCACTTGGTTAAGATTAAAATTGATGGTTCAAAGTCCAAAGGAAAATGATAGAAACATTGAAAAAACATAAGGCATTTTATGCTAAGATCCATGGTGGTATTAAAGAGCAATAAAATATTGAACAAATACTTGATGTTAAAGACATCACTGAAAAGATTCCATCTTCAAAATTGCTTTCAAATTTGGATATGGCTCAAATAATAGCAGATAGTTATGCAAGGCCAATTTTTTCATTTCATTGGATTCATGTTGTACTTATACTCCTATGAAAATGGGTTCCACAGAAACATCTTATGCCTTCTTCATTTCATTTGTTAATAATAACCATGGGGTTCATTTATTAATTGAGGGAGATATGATTCCAATCCTTCTAATTGTATCAAAAAATTCTTGTTTTCATTTGGGTTTGGTCTAACATGTAATTCTTATTCTGATCTTTTAATTTTATTAATATGAAATCTTGGAAAATTTTGAACATCAATATGTTGGGTTTTATTGAGTTAAAATCATTCTATTGAGTGCTTTAAATGAGATTTTTATGGGTAAGTAAGTTCAACTTGTGTTGGTCTGATCCCAGAATAAGGATTATTTTTACTTCTTATGATTGGATCAGCTTAACACAAGTTGAAATTGTTTTTTTGGTTTTTTAACTTGACGGCTAGTCCATTCCATTGAGGTGCAATTGATACAAGTCCACCTCAATTGAATAGCCCTATTTTTTTGGGGGGGGGGGGTTGATTTAGTTTTGTTCCATTCCAATGAAATAAGTTCAACTTGTGCTGGTCTGATCCCCTCATAAGAAGTCTTTTTACTTTTATGATGGGATCAGCTTAACACAATTTGAACTTTTTTTTTTGTTTTTTTTACTTTAGGGCTAGTTCATTGAGGTGGACCTAAATTCCTCTTTTTTGAGGGTTGGTTGATTGACTTTATGAAATGGTAAAATGGAATGATATTAATTAAATTCTTGAATTTTGTTCTGATTCAATTAAATTTCTTTTTTAATATACAATAAACTTTTGTATTTTATGGTAATTTATTTGAACATTATATTGTATTGTATTTTATTTCAGGGATTTATTGTAAGTATGTTCTTCATTTTTATTTTTATTAACCCATTTTTTTATGTTTTTGTGGGCAAATCTTTTTTGATTTTTTGGACTTTTTAATTGTTTTTTTATTTATTCATAGGGACATGAATGTGCATTCACGGCTCTGGAGTTGTGAAATTTTCACAATTTTTATTTATTTATTTTTTTCCATTTTTTTGGATTTCTTTTAATTTTTTTTTGATTTTTTTGTTTTCTTTTTGTGTTTAATTTTTTATTTGTTTTTATTTATGTTAATTTATGTTAATTTTAATTTTATTTTATTTAAATTTTTTTTGCTCACAGCCCTGGAGTTATGAAAAAGTTGTGAAAGGCACACCACAACTCAAAATGGGTTGTGAACCATGCCACACAACCTATTCTGAGCTTTTTATTGGTTTTGTGGGGTTTTTAATTTATCATTTCCCATAAAAGATTTTTCTCAAGTGAAAAATATTGGATTAATGGCATTTCAAATTTAAAATAATGGTGACATTTTTACAAAATCCCACAATCATAATAACAAATGATTTATTTGGAGTGAATTCTTGCCACAGTCAAGTGTGATAGAATGATTTTAAAAACAAATGAGACATAAATCATCTCAATTTACAGAAATTAATTATAGGACAAAATTATTTCCTTAAAACGGGATTTATCCTGTTGGATAAAAATTCTCAATTTATTATGAATTTTTCAGGGTAGCAAATATGGTCCAGATCATAAATTTAGTTAATTCTTTTCATTTCATCAGAGTTTTTCATGTTTTGGAAATAAAAAAAGGGGTATAGGATCATCTTCAAGGAATAGAAATTTATCAAGATTTTTCCAATGGATCATTCTTGGTTTTATTAAAATTTGAAGCATTTTACATTGAATAATCTTAAGATTTCTTGGAGATTGATAATGTATATATATTTCTTGATCAAAGGTTCATAAACTTATAATCTAGTCCCAAACAGGTCTAATTCAAATCTGAAGTGTTTCAAGTTAATTATTTTGAATTAATTTTAAATATGTTTTACCTTATTTCAACTATGTAGACCCATATTTTGTTAAATATAGGAATGAACCTTTCAAGCCTTTTCTTAACCAAATTTTTTGTGGCTTCAAATTACTAAGAGAAAAATTTAATGGGAATTTTCTTTACATATTTAATAAAAAAATGATTGTCTATTTTGATAGCACATTGTGCAATGGTTCTTGATGGCTTTGAAATCAAAGGCCCAACATTAAGGGGATTTCATTGGATTTCACTTGGTATGAGTGGCTCAAAATCAGTTTTATTTTTTCTTACATTGTTCTAGGACATAATTATTGAAATTTCTTTTGAAAAAAGGGGTACTTCACTACACATATGGGGGGTGTAAAATAGCTAGGAATGTGTCTGAAGTCCCGGTTTCCAGAAATATTCCAAAAATGAAATCCAGAAATAATTTGAAATAAAAGATAAATTTGTGGCTTCATGAGGTAAATTTGAAATAAAAACATTTATTTTAACAAATTATAAAACAAAAAAAAGAAACTTCAATAAAAAAATACCTTTGAAATGATGAATATAGATGAAATTTATATGATTGAATTATCCCATCAAAATTCATCCAAATATCTTGACTCACCAAGACTCCCTAGAAGCTTTAACAGTTTGGTTTTGGTCAAGTTACTAATACACTTAAGCTGGCAACAAAATTTCAAGTCACAAAGATTATTTCACATATTTTTACCCCTTCAATAAGCATTGTGCAAATCTTTTTTTCATCATCTCTATCAATTTTATGGTATTTCTATCCATGAATTATTTTTTTCAATGGTAAGAATATTATAACACAATAAATGAATAACTATTTTCAATATTTTTTAGGTTATATCAAGTCACAGATTTTTCAACTAAATTCAAATTAGAAGGAAGATTTTATTACCGTCCTTCAAAAAATTTTTTGAAATGTTCTTGGAGTTTCAATTTCTTTTTCTGGGTGTAATATTTCTTAGATGTATATTGAAAGTGGTGATTTAAAACTTTTTTAAAATTCAATCTTCTTAATAAGATCCTCCTTTATAAATTACCAAGTCAAGTTTAAATTCCTTACCATGAATGCTTTTTTTATCTTTGGTGATTTTTCCGTGTTTTCCTTTTGTTTTCTGAACAATCTTTTTATGCATATAGGGAAAGACATAATAGGGAGTATCAGAGTTAAAATTTTCAAAAAAAATAAATGGCTGATTTCAGGCTTATCCATTTTTTTTTCAAAATTTTATTTTTTTTCATTTAAAACCATTGATTCAATGTTTAATTTGAAAAAAAATACTTTTTGAAAAATTGCTATTTTTCCTCAGATAATAATTTTTCAAAATTTCAACTTTGATGAGCCCTAATTTCAATTTTCTAATCCTGGTAAAAAACGTTTTCAAAAAACTTGAAGGAAAAGTAGGCTTCTTTCTTGAGAATTACTCACTAATCATTTATTTTGATTCATTATTTTCAGAGTAGTTTCTAAAAATACAGAGTTGACTGAAGGGTTGTTGATTTTTTATCTTAGTGCCTTTCTTCTTGAAATTCATATTTTAGGAAAAATGCCTGTCTCCTGTTTGAAAATATGTTAAATTTTTTCATGCCTCCCCATTTTAAATTGGTTTATGGGCCAGAATCTTAAAGACAAATCTCATAATTTTGATCTTGAAATCCAATTTTTTTAGATTCCAAGGTTCTAGGGTGAGAGCTAACCAAGTTGCTTGTGGCTTGATCTTTGAAAATTATAATTTGGAAATTCATTTGCAATGAATTTAGAAATTGTTTGGTTCAGAATGCTTGATTTCATCACAGGCCATCCCCAGGGCTAGTTACAGGTCAAAAAATTGAATACAAGAAAAATCCTGGTTTTTGAATGCTCATCAAGTTAAAAAATATACAAAAAATTCCTTCTATAATTTGGATAAATCTTTTGGATAAGCCATGTGTTTTGGTATTTTAAACTGTGTTAAGGCCTGGGTTAACTTCAGCCCTTAGTTCAGCCCTTGGGGAGCTAAAATAAGCCCTTGAGACCCCCTGTGGGGTCCACCTGGGGTAAAATTGTTTTCAGATTCCAAATGTGGAAACACATTGAGTTAATTTCACTTTCAAATTCCCACATTTTTTACCAAGAGGGGAAAGGATTAGGTGGACATGGTGCAAAAAAGAATGAAAAACTCTCCAAGAAATCTCAAACTTGGTAATACTATTCTTTGAAATTTTGAGTTTGATGCTTGAATTCAAGTGGAAGGTGAAAGGTAAATTTTTCAAAGAAGAAACTGAGGTAAATCTTAATCTGAAAGTTATTCTCAGAAAGAATTTGAGAAATTATGATGTTAAATAAATAGGGAAACAATCTGAAGGTGAAGGTCATTTCCTTTAAAGGTGATCCACATCATAATGAGGATGGCTAGAGAAAACATTATAGGTGTCCTCTCTAGCTAGGAATATCAAGGCTGTGGTTAATTTATCAAAATGTGATACTGAATTAAATTATTGAATTCTGGTACAAGCAGAAAAGAAAACAAATTAAAAAATTTAAATGAAAAGAGCCAATGAGACAACAAAACTCAAATGTGAAAGAGTAATTAATTTAGTGTAAGTCAAAATGAAAAATTTGGACAAAATACTGGGAACAATAGGGTTTGGCTAAGTTTTGCAATTAATTAAGATGATTGTTTTTACAAGGCAAAAACTGATTTTTAAATAGTAGAACAGAAAAGAACTGGACAGGTTGCAATAACAATTTAAGACTTTATTGGTACTATTTTTAGATGGTGCTGCAAATTTTGAGTGCAATTCAAGGGGATGACTGAGAAACCAGAGATAGGAGGCCCCTCATTTCTAATTCTGGATTTAGTAAGCCAACTGCATTTTATTTCCATTATGCTTTTGTTTCACACTTCTAGACTGAGGTAGATGATAATGTGGAGAGGGGATATTTCAGAGTGATGGTAGGAAATAACCCTTTGTTTTGAAGCATGACAATACAATGAAAAAAGAAATTTAAGATAAGCTTCCAGAAAGGGATTCAAATCTGGAATCAGGTTTTCTTAAAAAACCTTCATTCATTCTAAGATGATATAAAGTATCAAGATCCAGTTTCTTTTCAGAAAATTGAATATTTCCCATGAGATTTACATACAATTATAGAAAGAAGAACAAAATATATATAAAAAATGACACATATACTTATTTTGGGATGTGAGAAAATAAATTTATTAATTAAATCAATCATGAAAAATAAAAATAAAAAATTTTAGTTTTTTCAAACAGAATTAAATCTTTCTGATGGGATGTAAATACTTTTTTTCACACATCATACAAAAATTAAAAATTCTAACAATAACTGTTTTATGAAAAGAATTTAAATATGTCAGTGGAGATGAGGTATTTCAAGTTTGTCTTTGCAAAATCCTAAGTTACCCTTTAAAAAGTTCCCAGAAGCTTTTGGAGTTTTTCCAGTGGGCTTGATTTCTACTCCCAGTTGTTCTGAAGATCTTGGAACACCACCAAGTTCCACTTGTTCAAGGCCAAGCTGTTGGAATCCCTCTTTCTTCCTCCCTTTGCATTTCTCCCCTCCCTCTTGCTCCCTTCATCCAACTTTCTCATCTCCATCAAATTCCATTTTATTGAAATCATGGTATGTATCCTTTTTTTTGGTTTCAGGAATATTTTTTTTGTTATATTTTTTTTTGCACATAAAGGTTAATTCTTTTTGAAATTATATGGAACCATTCAAAAAAGACTTAATCAAAATTATCAAGATCAATCTTTTCTTTATTTCAACAATAAATATTTCTGATTCTTTAATCAAAAAAATTGTACATATCAAATTATTGATGAATGAAAGAAAAAAAAACTTCCCCAAGCCATTGATTTTTGAAGGCATGGCCAAATTTCTTGGGGTTATTTCCAAGGGAACCTTTGTCTTGACCCAAACAAACTTGGCAAGGTGCCAACTCACACTTGGATAAGTGTCATGAAGGCTTTGAGGAGCTTCAAGGGGCCTTCAGGGGGGTCCCAGCATGCTTTAGGAAACTTTTTTCAAATTTGGGTGGGTTCCTAAACAAGCTTGAGCTACAATATCTCAAAAAATGCCAATGTTAAATTTGCAACCTTGTAATCCCCATTCAGTAACAAAAACAGGTTGTTTGGCGTGACTCACGACCCATTTTGGGTTGCAAATGGCCATTCACAACCCACCTGAGTCGCAAATGCAACCCATTTGAGTCGCGAACAGCCATTTGCGACTCAGGTGGGTTGCAAATGGCCGTTTGCAACACATTCTGGGTTGAAAACTGCGCCACGCAACCCATTTTGGGTAGTGAATGGCGAAAAAAAACAATCTGAAATTTAATTATTTATTTCATTTTATTTATATATATTTTTTATTTTTAATTTAATTTAATTAATTTATTTTTGATGTATTCATTTATTTTTGTGCAATGTTAAATTCACGGCTCCAGTTTTTTGGGAGCTGTGTACACAGCTCCAGTTGTGTGGGAGTTGTGTAGGGCCCCACAAAACCTGTGGGAGTTGGGTAGGGCCCATACACTACTCCATATAATATATAATTGATTATTTATTATTTATTATTATTTATTATTTATTATTTATTATCCATTATTTATTATTTATTATTTATCATTTATTATTATTTATTATTTATTATTTATTATTTATTATTTATTATTCATTATTTATTATCCATTATTTATTATTTATTATTTATTATTTATCATTTATTATTTATTATTTATTATTTATTATATATAATTTATTATTAATTATTTATGATTTATGATTTATAATTTATTATTTATTATTTATTATTCATTATTATTTATTATTTATTATTTATTATTTATTATTTATTATTATCTATTATCTATTATTTATTATTTATTATTTATTATTTATTATTTATTATTTATTATTTATTATTTATTATTTATTATTTATTATTTATTATTTATTATTTATTATTTATTATTTATTATTTATTATTTATTATTTATTATTTATTATTTATTATTTATTATTTATTATTTATTATTTATTATTTATTATTTATTATTTATTATTTATTATTTATTATTTATTATTTATTATTTATTATTTATTATTTATTATTTATTATTTATTATTTATTATTTATTATTTATTATTTATTATTTATTATTTATTATTTATTATTTATTATTTATTATTTATTATTTATTATTTATTATTTATTATTTATTATTTATTATTTATTATTTATTATTTATTATTTATTATTTATTATTTATTATTTATTATTTATTATTTATTATTTATTATTTATTATTTATTATTTATTATTTATTATTTATTATTTATTATTTATTATTTATTATTTATTATTTATTATTTATTATTTATTATTTATTATTTATTATTTATTATTTATTATTTATTATTTATTATTTATTATTTATTATTTATTATTTATTATTTATTATTTATTATTTATTATTTATTATTTATTATTTATTATTTATTATTTATTATTTATTATTTATTATTTATTATTTATTATTTATTATTTATTATTTATTATTTACTATTTAATATTTACTATTTATTACTTATTAATTATTAGGGTGTATCAAATTTAACCAAACCTGCCATTTTTCAATGGCTGGTTTCAAACCAAATCCGCCATTTCAAACCCGCCATTAAAAATGAAAACCCCAATTATTTCACATCAGATGTGTCGAAGTTAACATGAAATAAGTGGGTTTTTTCAAATAAAGTATTTAAAGGCTTCCGCCACCTTTCCACGTCATCCACCCCTGTCTTCCCACCTACTTCTACCTCTGACCTCCTTGCATATTTTTTTACCTCCAGCCTCATCATAAAAAGATTCACCACTCTCATCACTTTATCACTCTCATCATCACTCTCATCAATTTATCACCCTCATCACTTGATCACTCACCCCTTTATTTCTCTCATTGCTTCATGGCTCTCATTGCTTCATTGCTCTCATTGCTTCATTTCTCTCATTGCTTCATTGCTCTCATCACTCTACCTCTAACCTCATCCAAAGAATGCAATCATCATTTTATTTCTCTTGTCACTTTATTGCTCTCATCACTTCATATCTCTCATCACTTTATCTTGCTTGTCACTTTATCCCTCTCATCGCCTTATTACCCTTACTCTTTCCAAATGGCCCCTCAGCAAACCTCCCCCTGCAAGTCCACAAAAAATTCCAACACACCAAAGAAAACATAGCCAAGGAGCTCCACAACAAAGAATCCTCCCCCATCAGCTTCCAAGGGCTCAAACAATCCTCCCCCATCAGCTTCCAAGGGCTCAAACAATCCTCCCCCATCAGCTTTTAAGGGCTCAAACAATCCTCCCCCATCAGCATCCAAGGGCTCAAGTCAGCTCAAGAGATCTGATCACATCATCCTGGTCAACTGGCTCAAAACTCCCTCCAACTATGATGCCTGCTTTGGATCCAACAATGAAACACGCATTGGCCAACCTCCATCCTCTAAGGTCAATGGTTATCTCCTCATGGCCAATTAACTCAAGAACAAAACAAAAGGTAGGCTGGATCTGTCATCCAAACAGACAAGGGAGAAATTCAAGAATTATTGAGCCAAGTACAAAAAGGCCCACTCCATGTCAATCTCCAATGGCTTTGGTATCACCAACTCTTACAAAGCCAAGGGAATCAACTCAGTGGTTGATAAGTTGGACCCCATTTGTCCTTTTTATATTCAAATGGATGAAATCTTTGTAAAGAAGGCCAAAATCACCCCCTAGCTTCTTTTGATACCCTAAAATCTGATTCAGTTGACGCTGAGGACTTGGCTGGGGATGCTCAGCCTAGCAATGGTGATCCTGAAGAAAAATTTTCCTTGGAGTGGCCCCCATCTGATGCCAAGGAGGATATTCAATTGCAATGAGCTCCAATAACGTCTACTTCCACATTGATTGATGTGTCAAACCATACCTTGGACCCCTCCCCTCCTTCTTTGGATTGCTCTCTTCCTGGGTTAGCAGATCTCATTAACCTTGCTGATGCGGAACAAGATACTCCTCAGTATCCATTACTCTCAACATCCATCCAAGTAAGGAAGCAAGCTCTTTTCTCTTCTGTCTTGTTAATCCTTACTGATTTAGATTGTAAAAAAACAGGCTCATCCATTACAGAATTGCCAAAAACTCAAGCCAATGGGGCCTCCCACATCGCCTTTGAACACCAGTGACAACTTTTGGACTCAAACCTCCTCTGCTGATGGTAAGCAAAAGGCCTCCAATTCCAACAATATCAACCCCAAAAGTCATTAAAAGAGGAGAAACACGGTTGAATATCCTTGCTTTCAAAACCATTCTCATTGATTTTCCCCTGAAAAAAACATTCAATCACAAATTGAATCCAAAAAACTTGAGTTTGAAAAGCAGAAGTAGGATTGTCAACTGGCCATGGAAGTTCAAAAGCCAAGTGCCAAGAGTTTGGCCAATCAACAAAAATGGGATGCTGAGTGGAAGTTGAAACAGGCTGAGCTAGAGTTTCAAAAAGAGGAAAAGGATAAGGATTGAAAGGAAGCACAACTGGAAAAGGAGAGGGAAAGACTTGCCACCAAAAAAAAGGATAAGGTATCAGTAGCCTTGGCTTGCATTGGTAGCAGTAGAAAAGTAGATGAGATACAGCAGATACCTCAAATTCTGGGCTTGTAAATATATTTGCATGGGTGAAAGAAAAAAAAATTGATTACAAAGTTTGAGAGTATTCTTAACCCCAGCAACATAGAAATCTTTTTTTTTTTATTTATATTTTTTTTCTAGAGTAAATTTGGCCATTATTCAAGTTCCTACAAGTGTTTCTAGTTGTTTTATTAATTTGAAGTGACATGGCCATTCTGGTATGGGTTGTTGTGTCCACAGAAGGAAAGTTACAGTGCTTGTACTTATTAGCTGCCCAAACCATTTTAAGGTCAGGAAAAACAAATTGGCCATCCAATACTTGATATTTGTCCATATTTTCAACAAGTTGACCATTTGATTTCTTGGTTGGAACCATGAGTAAAAAGGAGTAGCCAGAGATGTTGCCTTTGTCAATATGAGGAGAGTTGTAAAAAGAATTGGAGGTGAAAGTGATGTGTGGGGAGCAATCAAAAGGTGTGGGCTTGGAACCAAATTCCAACAAAGAGAAAGAGTGGATTTTGTTGTCCTTCATGGAATCATGGTTTGCTTCAAAGGAAAGTTTGGCAAAATTGCAAATCATTTGTCCTAGAATTTGGGATACTTTGTTGGCCTTAAGTTTGAGGAAGACATACTCTTGAGGAGAAGATCTAATGGATGATTTTGTCACATAACATCCAAATAACTCTGAAGGGTGAATCAATTTTTTCCATCCAACGGCCCACATTTTTCCACCCCAAGATCTTGAAGGACCAACTGGGTTGACAAATTTTTTTGACTGGTAAAGAAAGTTGTCACAAAGTTAAATTCCTTCTTGTCTTGGTCAGAAAGTTTCTCCAATGGGACGAATTCCATTAATGCAACCAGAGCTTGATGATCAGATCAATCAAGGACTATTACTTTTCCATGGTGGAAGAAATGGAACCATTTTATTGTTTGTTTTGCTTTCTCAAACCCTTCCTGGGTTGGTTTTAAACTATTCTTTTTCTTTTTGTCAACAATTGAACGGTACGGATCCAAAGGTCGCGGTTTCCAACCAGGCCAGACCACCTTTTCATTAATACCTTCCTCAGAAACCTCCAAAGATATTTTGGAATCTCTCATTTGATTCCTCTTTTTGCAAGCAGCCCTACTCTTACCACCTCTCTGTATGTTTTGCAAGCCATCTCCTTCCATCTTGTTCCCTCCCAATCCTACACTTAGATTGGGGTGAGGAACAAGAATAGATTCAAATGTTTGTGTAACATTTTGAGGAGGTGGGAGAAGAATAGGATGTTCCCCAAAAGCAGTCAAATGTTTTCCAAAAAAAAAAAAAATGTCTGTCCAATAGACATTGTCAGTGAAACACAATGCAATAAAAAAAAGAAACCAAACCTGGACTTTAACCCAGGGACACCGGAAGCTGAATCCCCCCCAAAAAAATTGGCATGAGTGACCCATGCAACACACCAACAAGTAAAGTTATCAAAAAAATTAAAAAAAAAAATACCTTCCATGGCAAAAAACACCTGAATTAATAAAAAAAAACCCTGTTGGCTTTGAGTGCAGTCCAGAGACATCTAAAAAGAAAAAAAGAAAAAAATAATCAGGGGAGGTCAGAACCAAAGAAAACTCCAAAAAATGGTGGAGGAGACATTAGAAATTGATTGCTTGATGAATTGCAAAACAATTGCTTGATCAATTGCAAAACAATCAAACAATCAATCAAAAGCAAATCAATTGCTTGATCAATTGCAAATTGATCAAGCAATTGAAACAAAATCAATCAATCAATCAATCAGGATTTGATTGGTCAATTTATTCCTAATCAATTAGGGTTTGATTGGTTGATCAATTCCTAATCAATTAGGATTCAATTGACCGTTTGATTCCTAACTTATTGGTGGGGGTTGGTTGAGCAAGGCAGGAGGAGGAGGAGGAAGGGGGGAGAAAGAGAAGGGAGGGGCTTACCAGATGAGGAGGGGGGTGCAAGAGAAGACCTGGGGGAGTTCAAAGGAGAGGTAAGCAATAGTGAGTGGAAAGAAAGAGGAAAGAGGACTCACTGAGTCTGTTGGTGAGTGGGATGGTAGATTTTTTGTGGAGCTTGGTGAGGTTGATGAGGCTGGTGAGGTTGGTTAGGTTTCTGAGGTGAAGGAGGTGGTTTGATGAGGAGGAGGAAGGAAGGTTACCAGTGTGTGAGTGGAGTGAGGTAGAAGTGTTGGAGCGGTGAGGTGGAGGGGAGAGGTGGATGGGCTGGCAAGTGGTGGGGTATGAGGTGGAGGTGTTTTTTTATTTTTTCTAAGTCCACTAAGAAAAAAAAACACCAACTCAGCCTGGAAACTTGGGTGCAACCAAAAAAAAAACTTACTGTGAATTTAATATTCACCTATTTAAAAATCAAACATTACTCATAAAAGCAAGCAAGGGTGAGAGGAAGAATCCACTCTCTCATAGAAGAAGATGAGGGACAAGATGAGACATTGATAACTTGAGATGGCTCATGAATATAATCTTCAAATATTTTGTCCTATTCATCTTTAATGTTGGCCAAAAGATTGTGAAGGATTACACAAGTGATAATCCAGTTGATGAGGATCTTCATGTCTTTGGGGTTTTGAAGCTGGTTTTGAATTCCCCTTAAGCTGGCCCATCTTCCTTTCAGGACTCCTATGGCATGCTCAATCCAAACCTGTGATTGGGCAAGATGATAGTTGAAATTGGTTTTTCATTGATTGTTAGATGAAATGTGCTGGCATGCTGGAACCACATATTTCCCACTTGCATAAGCTGAATTGGCCAAAGGGTATTGATTGTGGTCAAAGTAGTTCTCTGGTTGTTGGGAAATCCACATCCAATTGAACAAGTATGAATCATGAAAAGAACCTGGAAGGTCAGCATGGAGGGATATGAACTTCTTGTTGTTATCATAAACAAGTTGTAGGGCGATGGAGTATCTAAACAAAAAGATGAAACATATTTGTTCAGTGGTGTGATCAAAGGTGTTATCAAAGTAATTGGAAAAGAAATGAATCAGTTGCCTTTTTTTGCCATCAAAATAGTGGTTGCCATCTAGATTGGGTTTTTGACTCAAGGGGATGGTGGTTCCATCAACAAACCCAATTCAACCAGGAAAGCCTTTGGTCTCCATTACTTGAGATATCTCCTTGAGTTCTTCTTTGTTTGGCCAAGAAAGGACTGAGAGACAGAAAGATAGGATAGCAATCATAAGTCTTTTGGTGTATAAGTCAATGCTTCCATAACTGACTGAGAATAGATTTTCCAATCAATAGATTGCTGCTCCATTTCCATTTGATCCCAATCTACAAAGATCAACAGCAAGTTGGATGGCTGGATTGCATTGAGGATTCCAAGAATTGTTCTGGAAGATGTGGTGGTCTTCAATCATCTCCAAAATTTTCATGAATGAAGGCAATAGAGTTTGGAATAGTTGCTGGAAGCTTAAGTTGGGGATGAGATAAAGATTTTGCCTTTCATACATAGGGCTGTGGAGGGTGTGTATTCTTGGAACCATGTATTGCTTTTCCAAAAGCCAACCAAGTTGATTCCAAATTTGAGTCTGAATCAGATTCTGAATGGGAGTTAAACAGTATCAAAAGTTCAGTCAGCTTTTTTGCATTTTCAACTTGCTGGCAGGAAGTTTGATTGGACATGTTGAGAAAGATGGTGATGTGATGTGGGGTGATGAGAAGATGGGATTTGTGTGAAGATGGAGTTGTGAAAATCAATAGAGATGTTAAGAAATGGAGATGAGATGTGTGTGATGCAATGGAGATGCAACCGGTATGGATTTGCTGATGTGGATGGGTGTTTTAGATGTGATGGATGGTGGATGGATGATGATGCATAAATGGCGGGTTTGATTTTTGAAGTCTGCCATTTTCATGAAACCCGCCATTTTGAAATACACCAGTTAGGGGGTATTTATATTTCAGAAACCAGCCATTAAAAATGGCGGGTTTGGTCAAAAAAAAATGGTGGGTTTCTAATGGCGGGTTTGATGACTTTGATACTCCCTATTATTTATTATTTATTATGTCTAATCTATTATTCATTATTCAACATTTATAATTTATAATTTATAATTTATTTTTTATTGTTTATTATTCATTATTTATTATTTAGTGGAGGCTACACAACTTGATTTAAGTTTTTTAGCTTTCCACACAACTCAAATGGGATGTGTAGCATGCCACATGGCTCATTTGAGTTTTGTAGGGTGCCACACAACCCATTGAACTGTGTACACAACTCAAAGAACCATGTACAGAGTTGTGTACTGGCTCAATGAGCCCTGAATTTAAAATTTCCCTTGTTTTTTTATTCATTTCAATTTATTTAAATTTAGGGTATTATTTTTCTCACGCATCCAACCCTTTATTTCACGCATTTTGATGTTTCCACATGGTTGCACCCCTTTGGTATTTCATGCAACTTTCAAGAATTCATTTTATTTGTGAATTCTGACTGCGCATCCCCAGAGAAGGGTTTCTTAAAAACCTACCCAAAATCTTTGGTAATTTTGGAGCCATTAAAGCCCCTTCAAACATGCAATCAAAAAATGAAAAAATTCCATAAAAACAAATTTTTGCATGGGTTTTTGGATCATCATTTTGGCTATTTTTATTGTTTTTTTTATGGTTATTTCAGCTCCCATAAATTTTTACAACCATTCAAAGAGTCTCCTAATAGTTTTATTATATTTTCTGGATGTATCTTTTCACCTTAAAAAATTCCTTCAAAAAACACAAAAAATCAAAAAAATCAAATTTCTCTTTGGACATTTGAATCCTTTTATTTTCCTTTTCATTTCATTTTTTTGGGTCATTAAGGCTATCAAAAAGTTAAAAAAAAAAACATTGAAAGAGAATCAAAATATGTTTTTCAGATTTTTTGGATGTATTTTTTTACCTTAAAAAATTCCTTCAAAAAAGCAAAAAATTCAAAAAATTCAATTTTCTCATTTGACTTTTGGGTCCTTACATTTACCATTTTGACTTATTTTTTTTTGGTTTTTCAAGCTTTGAGAATTGTAAAAAAACTTTTCAAGAGATTTTTAAAATTTATTTCAGGATTTTTGGATGTCATTTTTGATCTTTAAAAATTCCATCAAAAAACCAAAAAATTTGAAAAATTCACTTTTCTTACTGGATTTTTAAATCCTTTTTTTGGCCTATATAATTGTTTTTTTTTGGGTTATTCAAGCTTTCAGAATGTTGAATGTTAAAAAAAAAATTAATACTTTTTGAAGATCATCTGCATTCTTGCATACACCTTACAAGCTTCATTTAAAAAATTAAAAATAAAGAACAAATATGGATACAAATATTAAAATTTATTCAACTATAATTGGTTCTATTTTTATACTTGATTTTTGTGGAGGGAACAAAACCTCATTACCAAGATCCAAATTTCTCTGAAAAATGGTTTTCTAAGATTTGGAATCCTTTTTCACAAAGCTTTTCCAAAGTGGATCTAACCTGGGAGCTGGCCAATGATCAGACTTGAACTTGAATGAGACTATATTTTTGGATTCTTCTAAAATCATGAAGCAAATAGGAGAAGTTTTGGAATTCAGAGGAAGATAAGTGCAAGTCATCAAAGAAGAAAACAGAACCACTGGACAGTTATATTTTTTGGCCAGAAGGAAACCATGGCATGGAAAATTCATCCACATGTTTATGGGAGCTGGGCCATAAAGGTGGTTCAGTTGCCTTCTTGCTTCTTGGAAAGTTTCACCCCAGATATCACGCAGTAATCTTGTGTCCTTGAAGATTGGGTTTGAATCAAGCTCTTTCACCATTTCTTTCCTGAATTCAATCCAGTCTTCTGAGATCCTCCCAAAGCAAATGTCTGCTGCTCTAAATCCACAGTTTCCATCCCCTATGACATCTTGAACATGGGAGATATGTGGAATGGCTGTTTTGGAGGAAATGGAATCTTTGTATTGGAACTAAAACCAAAAATCAGAATTTTTAATAACAGAAAATATGGACTAAAGATAATACTCACTTCTACAATTGATACTTGTTCAAATATTCCAGGAGAAGAGTAAGATAATGTGCAGGAAACCTAGAGGGAAAACCCAAAAGAAATCAGACAAAATTAAAAAATGAGAAAATACAAAATTTACTCACTTTCTCACTGATCTTTGGGGCTGCTAATACCTTCCCCCCAGGAGGATGGTAAGGAGAATAACCATCTTCATTGGATACTTTGATTCTCTTGATTCTTTTCCAGCATTGTATTCAGGAGAAGCAACTTTCTTATTCACAATGGTTACAGACGTCTGATAAAGGTTTGAATGAAAAAATTAATTAAAAATAATATCTAACAAATTAGCCAAAAATAAAAGAAAATGAAAGCTCACCATCTTAATTAGATCCACATCTGGCAGCGCTTCATCTGCTGAATCTTCCCCTTCATCCAAATCTGGCTCCTCTTCATCTTCTGAATATTCCTCTTTGGTCAGCAATTGACCCTATGTTAAAAAAATTAGAAGGACTTATCAAAAAAAACCAACCCATTGCAGAAAAAATAAGTATAGCTATAACAATACCTCTTCCTCTGATTCCTCCTTCTTTTTTTGCTTCCCCTTCCCTTGGATGGCCTTGCACATTGTGGTGTTGTATTTATAACCTTAGATCAGGAACTGCATTGCGGGCTGCGCACTCAGCAGTTGGGTAGGTCAGGCTCAGCATTTGGTGTGGGTCAGGGCCACTCCAGGCGGGGCAGGCTTGCAACCTGCTTGGAAGGAGCAGACCAAGTAATGGAGCCAACCCAACCAAGTTTGCAGGCAGCTAGTTTGGAAAGCAGGAGTGGGGAAATCGCAGGGTTATACGCACAAGCATAGGTGTGGACTGATCCGCAGATGCGCGCAGATGGATAAAAACAGGGGGTTTGAAGTAGGATGCGGCAAAGGGCCACTTTATGAGAAGGAAAAACCAGATGTACGTAACGGCAGAAGGTTTTGGAGGGATTGGGTGGTACAGGTTAAGGTTTTGCTAGGGTTCTGGGTTCTAGGGGTTCTTTCTTAATTTTGTTTTTAGGCTTTCAGTTGCATTTGTACTTAGGTTAGGGTTGAGAGGGAGGACTCAAAACCTCACTCTCAACTCCGGGTTGAAGGATTATCTCATTGGATCATTGAAGGATCTGGGAAGGATTGAAGGGCAGGAATATACAACATCATTTTCTTTATTCATCTTTTTCTTATAACCATCTCTTTTTATCAAAACCCATCAGAACTCAACCTCCTTACAGACGCTTGGAACAATAAATTCCAAACTTGAGGACAAGTTAGGGGAGTATCTCCTTCTTGTTTCCACAACATTCTTGAAACCTGAACACATAAGAAAAAAATTAATTATGAATTTTGATATATTTTTTTGTCCAAAAAATTGGTGACTGACCTTCAAATTTGCTATGAATTTCTTCTTTTGCCTTCCTCTCCTCTTGGTTTCTCCTAAATATTCAAAACCAGATGGATATCTTTTGCTTGAGGACTGAGAGATCTTCTTGAACTCATTGGCTGCTGCTCCTTTGGGTCTTCCTCTAACTTTGGATCTTTGAGTGGAATTTGACTCTTCAATCAGGGTAAGTTGATATCTTCCACTGTACAGCTTCATGCTTTCACCCAGATAATATAGCTCTCTCCAGGTGGCAACTTGCTGAATGCTTCAAACAGTTTAGTGAAATATAGGTTTTCATGAATGTCTTTGGTTGGAACTTCAAGTTTTGGTTGGTGGTGTGGTGTGGTGTGGTGTGGTGTGGTGTGGTGTGGTGTGGTGTGGTGTGGTGTGGTGTGGTGTGGTGTGGTGTGGTGTGGTGTGGTGTGGTGTGGTGTGGTGTGGTGTGGTGTGGTGTGGTGTGGTGTGGTGTGGTGTGGTGTGGTGTGGTGTGGTGTGGTGTGGTATGGTGTGGTATGGTATGGTATGGTATGGTGTGGAGTGGAGTGGCATGGTGTGGTGGGGGGTGAAGGGAGGGTTGAATGGTTCAAGGGGGTGGTCTATAAGTTAATTGGGGCGCTCCAAGATGAGTGGTGGTCCCAGGAAATAATTTTCAGTCATATTAAATATATGCATGTGAGGGGCTCAAAGAAGAGTGAATTTTTCAATTTTTTTGGTTTTTTGATGGAATTTTTAAAGGTCAAAAATGACATCCAAAAATCCTGGGAAAAATTTTAAAAATCTCTTTAATATTTCTATTACAATTCTCAAAGCTTGAAGCCCCAAAAAAACAATTCAAAATGGCAAACATAAGGATGCAAAAGTCAATGAGAAAATTGATTTTTTTGATTTTTTTTGCTTTTTTGAAGGAATTTTTTGAGGTAAAATAATACATACAAAAAATCTGAAAAAGATACTTTGATTCTCTTTGGATGTTTTTTTAACTTTTTGATAGCTTGAATTACCCAAAAAAAAATAAATAAAAAGGAAAATAAAAGGATTCAAATGTCCAAAGAGAAGTTTGATTTTTTTGATTTTTTGTGTTTTTTTGAAGGAATTTTTTAAGGTGAAAGGATACATCCAAAAAATATAAAAAAAGAATTGAAAGACTCTTTGAATGTTTGTCAAAAGTTCTGGAATCTGAAATAACCAAAAAAAACCAACCAAAATAGCCAAAATAAGGATCCAAAAACCCATGCAAAAATTTGTTTTTACAGAATTTTTTTGTTTTTTGATTGCATTTTTGAAGGGGTTCTAATGCCTTCAAAAATACCAAAGATTTTGGTTAGGGTTTTAATAACCCCTGTAACGGGGCTGCACAGTCATAATTCAAAAAAAATTAATTCTTGAAATTTGCATGAAATAAAGTATTTTTGTGTGAAAGACCAAAGGGGCACCACTGCGCGCCAACATTGAAATGCATGAAATATAGGGTTGGATGCATGAGAAAAATAATGCCCTAAATTTACTTTTTTACATTTTTTTCATATTTATATTTTTAATTTAATCAATTCATTTATTTTTTATTTATTTATTTCTTTCATTTTATTACTTTATATTTTTTTATATTCATACTTTAAATTTAATGGATTAATTTTTTTTTTATTTTTTTTTTATTTTTTTATTAAAATAAAACAAATAAATAAGATAAAAAAATTTTAAAAAAAATTAAAATATATATATATATATATATATATATATATATATATCCATTTGCAACTCAGATGGGTCACAAACAGTCTTTTGCGCCCCTTTTGCAACCCCGGGGTTGCAAATTTAACATTGGCTCTCAAAAAATATTTCATAAAATACAAAAAAATATATATAAATATGAAAAATTATTTTTTTTTTGAATGAACTTCAATATTTCTGATGTGATGGAAATACCTTTGTACCAAACATAAAAAGAAATACAAAAATCATTTATATCAAAATTTTATCAAAGGAATTCAGATTTGTGGAAATAGTTTAACAGAAAATTCATAAATTATAAAAATAATGATAAAAGATATCAAAAATTGATTTGCTTGCATAACATGTAATATTTGTGATAGGATTTTAATACCATTTTTCAAAAATTTGAAAAACATAAAAAGATTGAGCACATAACTATTCAATGGTATTCACTGTGAGATTTTTTTTCATGTTTTTTTAGAAAGATATCAAAATTTTATTGAAAATATTGAAAATTATATTCAAAGGAATCCATCCTTCATAATTTTTATAATTATTTTTGTACTCTATGGAGGTTTTTTTTTGCAATATTTTCAAATATTTGAATCTCTCCAATCAAAATGGCTTATTTATTTAATCTTTGGTACAAAGAAATTTACATTCCATGGTCAATATTAAGTTTTTTTTTGTATCTTTTTCAAAGATTTATTTATTTCCTATCAAAAATGTTGAAATTAATTCAGAAACATGAATTTTTAATATTTCCTTATGATTTTTTGTGACCGTTGAAGCTTTTTTTTTTCTTCAAAAATTTAACCACATCTCAAATTGATACTCAAAATAAGGATCTAAATAATTCTTCTTTTTTTTAGCTTTGAAAAAAAAAATGGTATTTAGATCCCACCAGGAGTGTAAATTTCATTCAAATCATTTATTTTGAGTATTTTTTATTATGATTAATGTACTTTGGAATTTCTTTCTCACTTATGATGAATTTTTTGGAGTTATATCCAAAGGTAAGTGTTTTAGAAACAGCTCATTTTTCATCATGTTTGGTAAAGTAGTCATTACAATCCACCAGAAACGTTCAAATCATTAGTGAATAAATTAAATTTCTATCATTCTGCTTATTTAATTTTGTTAAAAATAAATCAGAAAAAGTTTGCTCTTCTCAAATCTGAGGAATTCCTTTCTAAAACAGATTTATTTTCTTTCATGTTATATTAAATTTTCTGGTTTCCATATTTGAATTCTCCAAGATTAATTTCACCCCAGAGAGACCCCACAGGTGGTCTAGAGGCCTCATTCTATCCCTCCAAGGCCTTATTTGATTCTTAAAGGTCTCCAAGATCCCAAAACATCATAAAATTGTGTCTTTCCATCCCAGTCAGTGCTTGGAAACTTAAAAGTCATGCAAACATCATCAAAGGGTGTATCTTCCCAGTCCAGAAAGTCCTTTAAAATTTGAAAATTTGCCCCAATTTTTATTGTCTATAGTTGTGCCTTTTTTTGATTGGCATGAGGTTTTAAGGTTTTTTTTCCATCCTGGGGTGGGAAAACACCCCAAAAAATGTGAATGTTATGATTTTCACCTTGCACCAAGAAGTTGTAGCTCAATTTTTTAGAGTGACTTGCATGCATGGAGTGATTTTGGGCTTGAATCCAATCAAATTTGTGACCATTTGCCCCCCCCCCTCAAACTTTACCACATATTTAGTAAAGATAATGATCATTTCCACACCTTTTGTTTTTGTTTTTGTTTGAAGTGGGAATGAGTTTAAGAAATAAGATTATAAAATCATCCCTCCTTCAGAGGAAGTTCTGGGATTTAGTAATTTCAAAGCTGTGGGTTTCAGCCTGGGCTCTCAGGGCCAAGTTCCATGGTTACTTATTTCACTCAAGTTGGAATGGACTTCTTCTCCTCTTTCATGCACTATAAAAATCACAAGGGGTGGTGTGTATGCGTGTGATTGCAAGGGTCTGTTGAGCATTTGAAATCCCCACAACACAGATCTCCATTTTTTGCTTTTAGAACTCAGTCAAAATTTTCTTTTGGTTGTCATCTGTGAAATTCAGAAATACACTGCCAAGCTTGTTGAAGGCTCTGAATTCAGACTTGGTCCTTTAGGATTGAGGATTGATGGATAATGATGTGACTGATTTATTTTTCTTTTTTATCTCTTCATTAATTAATATTTATATTTTCATTACTCCTAGTAGTAGTAGTATTTCATTTTAAGATGGTAACCAGCTGATTGAATTTGATCAACTAAGGTTCAAAAACCATGATCCATGTTTGAATAAAATTCAAATTATTTCAGACCACCATCAAATTTTGGCCTTCCTTTTAATAAAATTCAAACTTTTGGATAAATTTTTTTTTGAACAAAATCCAACGTTTAATGATCATGAGAAGTGCATCCTTGGATTTTTCCCAAAAACAATTGATCATAGTTTCAATGAATTGTGGGGTTCTTACTCAATTACCATTATTGCTGGTTTTTTTATTTTCTTCCTCTGATGTCTTTCAAGAGCAATACAATCTTCATTCTGTATCATCCCTACCAGCTGGATTCAGGCCAAGGTGTGTGAGACGAGCTTCTTATCACTCTCTGTTGGGTAGACTGACAGGATAGTTAGAGCCATTAAGACTGGGTTTTGAGAGTCTCAAGATTACGATTGAGAGTCTAAGATGTTCTCGATCATGGGTGATGATGCTTGTTGTCCAGAATGACGTGTGAAAGGATCAGCTGACTGCCGTCACTCATTGGTCCAATCTTTCGACCACACTGACCAAATACTTACTGTTTAGTTCCTCACGATACACGGCGATCGACGGTGAGCTGTAAAACATATTGTGACACAGAGAAAAAAGGATCTGCAGTCCCGTCATATACCAAGGGATTAGCTCATCCCATTCCGGAACTCGTCCTCAACTTCGATAGAATTACTTACCTGCAGTCCGGTCATATACCAACGGATTAGCTCATCCCGTTCCGGAACTCGTCCTCAACTTTGACCAGGAGACAAGTCGTCCAGGGCGGGGAGCTCTAGTCTATGTACAACGGGTATTGCGATAGTAGCATATCTGAGTAGTCCATGTCTATAATCTATAATTCTGCGGTATGTTGTGGTTTGTTCTCTGTACAATCTGTAATCGGTGTGTGACAGTCTATCTTTACAAAACACACCTTCGATGTGATGATCAGCTGATCGGCGTCGCCGTTGGAAGTCACATAGCTGTTAGCTGCCTCTGATCAGCGGTGGATGGGTGACAGCCCAGGGGTCGAGCTGTGAGGAGACTCCATTCCTAGACGCTCTGGACTTGAGCTCGGTTTAGATTCTCAGCACTGGTGTAGGCAGCTCTGCCCAGAGTAGTCCGTCGTCCACACTCCATAATCGACTGAGCCGACTCGTCTTTTAATTGTAAATTTGAATTCCAGAGGAAGAATGAATATCTAAATATTAAATAAATAAATACTACGTCTGATAAATATTCAATTCCTCTAATCACTCCTGCAGAAATCCAAGAACGAGAGAAGAATAGAGCAGAGGAAGCCAACCATACCCCCCCACCGCCTAATCACCCACGAGTAGGCCCCGACTGACCGATTGGTTTGTTTGTCTCTCCCGTTGTCGCAAGATTCGGTCGATGGATTGAGAACAGTTGATCAAGTGGGTACGCACTCACCAACGGATCCCGTGCTCCCCACCGCCCATGATCCCATGGTTAGTTCCGATAGCCAACGTGCAGATCACTGACCGCGACTCCCCAGTGACCGTTCTGTCGAATTCGGAGGAGCAGCCTAGGTTGAACTCACAAGATCCGACTTCGAGAACAACTTGTCAAGAGCTCCCCCCTCCCAGGTCTTCGAGATTAAATTTAGAGAGAGAAGGAAGTCGGATTGGAATCGAGTTGCTCATAGCTTCTTGGGTACTAGAGGATGATGCCCAACTCGAGTCATCAGGCTGTCAGCTTGGATGAAGTCGTGGGGGAACTCAACCGGAGTGCTCACCCAGTTCACCAGCATCTCCAGCAGGTTGACCGACCAGCAGCAGCTTGCATCGACGAACGAGTCACCCAGGCTCGAGTATCCCCACCAGTGGATCCGGCGGTAATCGAGGCCGAGCGACTCGGCAAATCGATCAACAACTTACTCAACGACATCATCATCTCATCATCGACTACATCCCCACTACCCCTCTCCTCACCCCTCGGCGCGACGGCCGGGGCGGCGACGATAACGACGACGCCGACGACGCCCACGACGGCGGGGACGGCGATGGCGATGGCGACGACGACGACGACGAAAACGACGACGACGGCGCCCAGGCCCAACGCATCCGCGACTACATCCTCAACCTATCTCTTGGCTCCAAGATCGATGATGAGCAAGTCACAAGAACTTGCAAGAGTCGAGCAGAATAACCACCACCATCTCCTTCCGAGCGACCAACAACATCAACCATCCGAGCTCGGGATCCCACCGATCCTGATCTCGAACGACGAACTGCTCAAGTACAACCAACTCAGCCATCCACAAGCTCTCCTGCCTCACGCTGGTCGTGGTAAGAAATGGCAACCCGAGGAGGACGAACTACTGGCTCAGGCTTGGCTGAGAGTATCCGAAGACCCTTCGATCGTCGGTGATACGTTCTGGAACCGTGTATCGGATGAGTTCTTACGTTTGTCCCCTGGTTCTCGTCGACCACCCCGATCGATCCAACAGAGGTGCTGCAGATTCTATTTGATCCCAAAAGTCAATCATGAAATTAAGAGGATGAATCACAACAACAATAGTAACTTATTCTCTCTCTCTCTCTCTCCTCTCTCTCTCTCTCTCTCTCTCTCTCTCTCTCTCCCTCTCTCTCTCTCTTTGACCGACCCTTTTCCTTTGATCGTTTCATCCTTTCTGGAATCTCCAAATCATCCCTTTCATCCTCACAGGTGGGCCAAATTACATCAAAGCATCAGTCAGTTTGGTGAATGTTACGAAGAACAAGAGAGTCGGTTACCCACTGGGACATCCACCGAATCGATCACCGTAGAAGCCTTGAAACTGTACAAATCCAAGACCGATTCGAACTTTGGTCATTACTCATGTTGGACCTTACTACGCCATACGAATCAATGGACCGATCATCTTAGTAAACCTAGGATGTTACCTCTCAAACGTAAACTCAACGAACTGAACGATGATGACTCACCTACCTCCGGCCCGGTAGCTGGTCCATCGATCGATGTCCATCCTAGAACTGGTGAGACCGATCCCGGTCTGGGTAACGGTAGTAGCAAGAGTACCTACAACCCAACCCTCGATCCCCCCGAACCACCTCATCATCATCTCCATCACCCTTCCTTGCTACCAGCCTCATCATCATCACAACCGTTGGTCACCTCGATTCATCATCCATTCAACCCCAATCTCATCATGAGACCATCACCGACCTCGACGGCGAATGCCAAACCATCGATGGTCCAACCTCAACCCTCGTCACCCTCCAGTCTGGCCAAGAGACGATTGGAGTTGAGTGAGAAAAGGATCAAGTTGATCGAAGAGCTCACGAATTCGATCAAGAGGAAGAACGAGATCCTGGAAGAGTTTAACAAACTCGAACGAGAGACCAATCAGATCAAGATCATGTCTCAGTTCAAATCTAGCGAATCCGAGATCTGGTTCAAGCTCAAACAACAGGAGATCTTGAACGAGTTCAACCTCAAGATCCTTAACTGATCCCGCTCAACCCTCCACCTGCTCAACTCCTCCCGGGTCCTTTCCCGCTTGGCTCACCACCCCGTCCGTCTTCTCGGGATGCCCAGCCCCGGCCCCCTGATTCCCTCCCCACCCACTTCACGGGACTCGGTGATGGATCGATGAGGTCGATCGTTCATCTCAGCCTCCCAAGAGATCCTGCTTTCGTAGTCTTACTCCCTCTCACCTGTCCGTGAATCGCTTGCCCGTTGCTTTGTGTATATGTTTGTTTTCCGTCTTCTCGCTTCAAGCCTTTCCCTGTTTTTTTATTGAAAAAAAAAATAGGGAAGAAGAAAATTATGTATACATAGTGATAATCAAATCCTCTCTTCTTGTTTTAATCACACTCTCCATCAAGTCTAAGAAAAAGTCCGATTGGACCGATGGAGGTTGTGAAAAAACCTAGTGGTGTTGACCGCCCTATTTCATCATGACTGGCTCTGAGCTTGGTGATCTGGTGTATCTATCGTTCCGTAGTTAGCTTAGGGCCGAGAAACAAAAACAGCCCCATCGATCGATCACGAAGGAGGGCGTGCTCGCTGATGGGGCTTGATGAGAAGGGCGTTTTGACTAATATCGTCCACGATCAAGCCTTCGCCCGTCCATATGAAACCGGTCAAGTTGGGCAGCTTTGATGTTTCTGTCTCTCAAGGAAAAGTAAAAAAAAACGGTGGCGGACAGATGGGTTGGATAGGTAAGGTCGAAGGATGACGGCAGGATCCAAGCTCGCTCCTCGAGTCGAGCGGATGATCAACTCGGAGGGATTAGGGAGATCGAAGGGTTGAAGAATTGGAACCGATGATTAAGTTTTTGAAAGACGTGGTTTGGGATAGGGTGATGATGAGGAACGCTGGGGGGTATAGGTATCATGGGTGAGCCGGAAGAACTCGGGAGTGGCGAAGGGAGTGGATGAGAGCTCATCAAATCGTCCGGAAGAGCCGGAGGAGGTAGTGGAAAGATAGGAGGCCGATCGAATTCGTGTACCTGACGATCGGGTTCAGGTTGACGATGACGGGATCGATCGCTGGATGATGGGGCTCGAAGAGGGTCATCGACCGATCCTCGATCCCGTTCGTCCTCCACAATCATGTTGTGTAGGATGATGACCGTCTTGAGGACGATGCCCATCGAATTGGATGACCATAATCGACAGGGTAACTTGATGATCTGAAACCTAGACTCGAGTTTTTGCACCGATCGATAGAAGTCCTCTAGGGCCATCGAATCCAACTCTTGATCGGTCTTGATCGAGGAGGGCGGATTGGAATCGATCGAATGATCGGTTGGAATATCCTTCAAGGCTTGATGAGGATGTGATGAGATGGATGGGATCAGGATGGGTGGATTGGATGGATAGATCGGGCTGGAAAGATAATAACCATCTACTGGCTGACCCTCTGGTATCGATGATGGATAAGGAGTAGGAAGATCGGGTACGAATTTGGGGACTTGAAACCTAGGACTGTAGATGGGTGGTTGAGGATGAAAGACATCGACATCCTTACAATTACCTGGAGTAGAGAAGAAGGCGGACCAGAACCAAGAATCATGGGAGGTGATGGCCTCTAAGACGATCGTCGGAGGTGATGACACTTTGGATGATGATTTGAATCGACCACTCCAACCGGTTGGGCAGTTATCCCATTCCCAATACTCAAAGTTTAAGCAGCCTACCAAGCCCATCGGGAATCCACGCCTCCGATTCGTTTCATCCATCCTCCTTAGATCCGATTCGGTAGGTGATCTTAGATATTCCGTTCCGTACAACTCATCGACGTTGTAACAAAACCTGATCAAACACTCCAACGCAGTACTCTCTGCCATCCGAATATAATCATCCAAGATCGCTTCTTGACTTCCTATCCCATGAGTTAGTTGTCGAATCGCAGCTAGTACTTTCTGATAACTTGAATGTCCCATGTTCCCTATGGCGTCCTTAGGGAAAAAAAAACCGCATGCAGATTTGGAATCGATAGTTTGGTTTGGAATTAAGATAGGGGGGGAAGTAACCAAAAAACACACATCAACTTCATCGGGACAACGCCTGAGCCTTGAAACCATAATGTTCAAACAGAGTGAGAGGGAGAGAGAGCAGACAGACTTTTCTTTGAACGAAATGAAGATCGTTATCGGTAAGGTCTTGAACGATTTTCAAGAATAACGGTTTCGACAATCGAAACTTGGAGTGGAATTTCGAATCGAGTGGGACTACTGAATCGGAAGGATCGGTCTGGGCTGAGTCGTCGGTCGTGGTGGGAGGAGTGAGGAAGAAGTCTCGAATCAATCTCTGATGAGCGCCTAGATGATCTCGATTCACGTTAGGCTTTTTACCCTTCCTCGTACTCGTACTCGCAGAGGATGATTCTTGATGCTGATGAGTTCTTTCGATTCGACTCGGATTCAAGTTCGTCTTAGATCGTTTGTGCTTAGGTTTAGTGATCTGACCAGTTTCTTCTCGTCCAGGAGCAGGAGGATGAGAGCCTTTGGGGTTCGATGAAGCTTGGTTAGGTTGAAGTGGTTCACCTTGGTGTTGTCTCTCCCTTTCTTCTTCGGTCGCTCCTCCTTCCTCTTCTTCCTCAGTCATCCTTCCGAGCTCTTCATCCTCATCTTCCAAATCGCTCATCTGGTTTAATTCATCGATGAGCTCCTGGGCAAGGTTTTCATGGAGTTCCTCTCGAATGAATTCCAGTTTCCTCTTCTTATCCTTTTGATGTTCGAGTATATCGAGTACGAAATCTAGTCATTGTGAATCGATCGATCGTCATGATAAATGGAAGAGGAATACGATTTCATCAGTCTCGCTTTCGCTCTTCGATCATTTGTTGGAAATCGTACATACACACATACACTCACCAGGACTATCCAATAAACCAAAGGAGTTCATCTTAAAACCGATGAGTAGTTTGGATGTTGAAGTTTGAATCGATGAATGAATGGATGGCTTTGGTTGATCAAACTCCTGATCTCAAGGTTGATGATATTTACTCAAATTATACTTTTCAACCATCTACCCCCCTCCTCCCCCCCCCCAGCAGAGTTATCGTTCAGCAGGAGAAGAAAGGGTCAACAGGGCTAAGCCATCTTAGTCCTCATAGCCGGGCCGGGAACCCACTGCCAGTCTGCCTGTAGTCTCACTGATCAGTCACAACTCAAGGCTTCCCTAACCGATGATGTATATCGCATGTATGAACGTATCTATAACATGTTTGCCATCATCATCCATCAACATGCAAAACATCTCATCCACACCTCCTCAATAACCACAACCTAACATCATCATATCATCCCACTGATTCCAACAATCTCGAGGAGTTTCTTGAGAGGCCTTAAGCCTATGTGAGAGAGCTAGCAATAATTTGTTACATATAAAGAGATGCCTCTGCGGAGGAGGTAGAAAACACTCAAGTTGACTGGGACATCATCTTATTGGACAGAAGGTACTAGAGACTCCCTTTTTGGTAGCCATCCCCTATCAAATTCCCACCCTGTACAAAATTTTGGGCTGAATTGTTTTTATGATGGCTCCTGCTGTGGTATAGGTAACTAGTACCATATTCTCCACCGATTCATTTACAGGTGAGTCTTTCAACCAAATGTGCAGTGTAGTCCCTCTTCAAACTCCACACCACTGAACTCCTTCCGAGTTCCAATGCACTCTGCATATGATGAAGTTAAGATTAGAAATCCACTGAAATCATTCTAGTTCTATTCCTTTTTAATTTGTTGCCCATGTGGGTGTTCTTCAACAAAATTACAGGTAATTAAAAATTAATACTAATTCTCCTACAATCTGCTTTCCTTTCATGACATGTTAATCCCCCATTTTACATCCAAGATTTGCCCTTTTTGAATACTAATTTAAAGCAAAGAGCTCTCCCACTGGCCATCACTCTCTTTTGCCTTCTTGGAAACCATTCCCTCCAATTAATTTTCACCTGTTATCACACAATGAAAACCTTAAATCACATTGTCAACTTGAAATTCCTGCATATCATTTTTTGTTGCTGATAAATCCACAACATTTCTCAAAGAAGGCATGGTTTAAGCATTTTCTTTGCTAAAATCATACCCCTTTCACAAAAGTGCATGAAGATAGCAATTTTTCTTAAAACTAAATTTGTACATTCTGGTATGTTTTCCTACCTCAGGAAGGTGTGTAAACCTTGAGAAGTTGTGTGAATTGAAAAAAGGTGTGACTTTAGACAATGAAGGTTTTATGCACTTACCTGGAAATATAGAATCATCATATACCTCAGATTCAGAAAACCAATGCATGTTACCACAAGAAAACTTGGGGAGGTATCTAAAAACAAGGTAAAGGATCAGTCAATGGAGGCTGCTTTGATCCTGGTCCAAAGGATGAGAATCTGGGTGCAAATGACCATCATCACCAACAAGAAAATCCTTAACTATGATGAAATATGGAAATGTTTGGAAAACACTTACATAACAGGTACTCCATATTTAACCAGCCAAATCATGGCTACATGGTTCTCATTAAGATTTAAAACCTATATGCAAGACTATCTTGACCAAGTTGAGAGCTGCCAAATCCAGTTCAATACAATTTCAGTCAAGCAGACAGAGGAAGCCATGCACAGAAACATAATAGCACAAATAGATAAAAATCTTCCAGGGATAGTTCAGCTACTATATTTTATTGATTATGACACCACATCAGTGGAAATTTTGCTTGACTGTGTTAGAATTAGATTCAATGAGAAACCTGCACACAAGCCCAACAAATCTGAAAGGATTGAAAATGCCAATTGAACCCAGGGAATGGGACAGAAACACCCCCAAGTTGGATGGAAGAATATCCAAAAATATCCTGCCTGCCCCTATTCAAAAGAAACATTTTGGGCTGTTTTCACATAACTCATACAAATCAGGAATCCTCCTTGAGTCTGTGGGACTTATTCAAAACAGAAAAGCATCGAGAAACACCACTCAATCAAGGACCACCTCCAGTTCCTTAGGAGGGGGGGTCAACTATTGAGCCCTCATTGGCTTGCTGATTTAATTGAGAATCCTGAACAGGTCAGATATATCAATTCACATCAAAAACCTTCAAAATTCTTTGAAAATCCAGGAAAAATGAACTACCAAGAAGAAATATCAGTCTTTTTATACTTAAAATCTATAGCATTACCGGGAATTGCCTTTTTAAATAACAATAGGAAAACCCTTGGAATCTATGCCAACACAAACTGGGGAAACTGGCTTCAGTAATAAGGGTCTTTCACAGGATTCCTTTTGATTATTAGAGGACAAATCCTCTTCTGGAGATCTTACAGGAAGGAGACCATACCTCTATCCACCACAGAAGTGGAATACATGGAATTGATAGACTCTGGAAGAGAGGTCATTTGATTTTGAAATATTATCCATGAGCTGAGTGGTAAAGCATTCAAACCAGTGTGGTACAAGATTCCAGAAAGGAAGATAATTTTAGCCAGAAACCACTCCAATTAAGATGTGTAGAAAATCTGCTATAACCTCTGTAGAGTCTTCCTAGTGAAATCTAAATGGATGATACAAATTAATTTAGAAAGGAGAAGGTATGTTTTGGAAAATTTTTATTGCCTCTGCAAATTGGTCAACTTATTTATGTGTCACTATGCAATTTTAAATCTATTGAAATTCTGAGAATGCTTGATGAATTTAATTTTTAAATATTAAATACAACACTGAAGATAAAACCTCTTTTCCATGCGCTTCTTATTCAATTGTTGGTTAATTTCCCATAACTATAAGTGGTTGGCTGGCTTATTTGACACTTATTTTAGTTCTTTGGCCAGTTAGATTTGTCCCTTTCACCATTGAATGCAGTACATTTGGGTAACTGACTTGAAAACAAACTAATTCTCCACGTTTTTAGACTCAAAAACCCTATGAAGTGTCTATTTAATCTCTGAAATCTTACTCATTTATCCCCTGCAATGATCTCTTGAAGATTTAGTCCACATGCCTTACCTGCAATCCTCAGTCCCCTTAAATTTCTCCCAGCTATTTTCCCAGAAACCAATTTACTAATCCAGCCGTTCTCTTGTTTATGAATTTCCCATCCCTGTTGTTTTGTTTCCATTTTTTTGCTGTGTTTGGTAATCTGAACCCTCTTTGTTCTTTTTTAGCCAACTCAATGTCCATGCAAATTTCCTCACTGTGAGAGAATAGATCAAACCTCCTTGTGAATTATTTCATTCCTTTTTCAGAACCTTCTGTGTGCCTATGGCTCAGATTTTGTTTGATCAGAGCCTCTTCTTTTATGAGTCAGTTGGTCACCTGTAAGACAGCTTGAAAGGTGAGTTTATTCATGAGTTCATGTCTAGAAATGGCCACCACATCCTCAAAAAACTTTAATTCCGTCCCCAGGATTCCATATGCAACTCCCACTACTTCTACTACTACTAATACCTCCTCTGCTGCTACCCTTCCTATCCCAAGAAATCTAACTCCAAGTATCCACCATGCCTTATTTTTCCTGCAAATAATATAACTTCAAAAAAGATCTTGTGCTTCTAGACTGCAGTTCATGGCAATTTAGAACCATGCAGGCATGCTCACTGCCACTGCTTGTTCATGGATCCATCTGCAAGCCATCCTTGACCACCTCCTCTCCATTTTCTGTCAGCCTCAATTCAGGGAACCTTCAAGTGGACCAATTTTAGCCCAATGACCAAATTCATTGTCCCAGAACAACAAGAAATTTGCTTGGAACTGTGGTTTCTGCATCCAGAATCTTGGTTGAAAGGATCAACCCAGGCCTCCAATCAAAACTTCATGTCACCCTAACCACACCATGAAGATTTCCAAAACTTGATTGCCTGGACAGAGCCTACACATGGTTGGGGTGACCTTCACTTGATCAAAATGGGAAGTGTTAAATTTTCAACCCCAGGTTGCAAATGGGTTTCAAACAGCCTTTCAAAATCCATTTGAGTTGTGAAATGCTTTTTGCAACCCATTTGAGCTGTGAAACACTGTTTGCAACCCATTTGAGTTGTGAACAACACTTTTTGCCCATTTGGGGCTATTTTTCCCCAAATGTGACATTTTATGGGGTAATTAAGGGTACCTATCCAACCCAAACTACATCTGTTATAACTTTGGAGGCTTTAGAAACCATTCAAAAAATGTAATAAAATAAATTAATCAAATAAAAATAAAAAAAAAATTTTCAATGGGGTTTGGTATTTTTCTTTTTGCCTTTTTGCCTTTTTAATTATTGATTTTTTGTTATTTGAGCTGTCATAAATTTTAAGAAAAAATCAAAGGGTTTTAAAATATTTCTTTTAGATTTTTTGTGAGTATTCTTTTACCTTAAAAATTCATCCAAAAAATCCAAAAAATCAAATAAATCAAATTTTCCAATGGAGTTTGGGATCTTTCTTTTTGCCTTTTCTATTAGTTATTTTGGGGGATCTCAGCTCTCATTAATTCTAAAAAAACAACCAAAGAGCTTTCCAGGTTTTTTTTATATTTTTTTTGGATTTATTCTTTTAACTTGAAAATTTCATTCAAAAATCAAAAAAAAAAATTCTTTTGACTTTTGCAGCCTTTTATTTGATGTTTTAGTTTTAGTTTTTTTCCCTTTTTTATTCAAGCCCTCATAGTGTTTTCAAAAATCAAAGAGCTTTCTAATATTTCTGTAAGATTTTTTGGATGTATTGTTTTACCTTAGAAAATTTATTCAAAAAGTCAAAAAAATCAAATTTTCCAATGGAGTTTGGGATCTGTCTTTCTGCCTTTTTTTTTTTTGGTTATCTAAGCTCCCATTAAGTTGAAAAAACAATTAAAGAAACTTCTAATATTTTTCACAGATTTTTTGGATGTATTTCTTTACCTTGAAAAATTCATTCAAAAAATCAAACAAATCAAAAAAACCAAATTTCTCATTGGACTTTTGAATCCTTTCATTTTCCTTTATAATTCTTTTTTTGGTTATTCAAGCTCTTGGGAAGTTAAGCAAACATTAAAATATAATTTTGATATTTTTTGCATATTTTTTGGATGTATTATTTTACCTAAAAAAAATCATTCAAAAAATCCAAAAATCCAAAAAAAATAATCACATTGCACTTTTGGATCCTGTTTTTGACTTTTTGATTATTTTTTTGGTGATTCAAGCTCTTATTTCATTTTTATTTAACTTATTTTCAATTTTCAATTTTATATTTTTTTTATTTTTTTTCTCACAACCCCGGAGTTGTGAACAGCTGTTCACAACTAAAATGGGTTTGAAAAGGCTGTTCACAGCTGATATTGGCTGTGAACCATGCCACAGGACCCATTTTGACTTGTGAATGGCAGTTCACAACTCAGATGGGTTGCAAATGGCTGTTTGCTACTCACATGGGTTGCAAACAGCAATTCATGACTCAGATGGGTCACAAATGGCCGTTCACAACTCAGATCGGTCATGAACAGCTGTTCACAATTCAAAAGGGTTGCAAACTGTTCCAAACAACCCATTTTGAGTTTTGAATGAATTGTGTTGGGTTGAAAATTTATTTCCCAAATTGCACAATGGGGCTTGTCTGGACCTCCACCTCCAAATCCAATGTTTTTTTGTCTGGCATCTCTGGTTTTCCCTACTGCACCCTCTCCATCCCCAATTTTATGAATGATTTAAAATAACCATGAATCAATTTCAAAAACATGAAATGAACCTTTTCTTTTTTCCATCAAATTGGTTAGTCAAATTCACTGAATTTTCAGTGTGTACTTAATTAGTTCACTTTTTTGTTTGGGTGTATATAATAGGGCGTATCAGAGTTAGCAAAACCGCCATTTCTTTTAACCAAACCCGCCATTTTTAATGGCGGGTTTCTGAAATACACATACCCCCTAACTGGTGTATTTCAAAATGGCAGGTTTCATGAAAATGGTGGATTTCAAACATAAAACCCGCCATTAAACCTGCCATTTATGCATCATCATCCATCCACCATCCATCACATCTAAAACACCCATCCACATTGGCAAATACATACTGGTCCCATCTCCATCCCATCACACACATCTCATTTCCGTTGCTTCACATCTCCATCACTTCACATCTCTATTGCTTCACATCTCTATTGCTTCACATCTCTATTGCTTCACATCTCTGTTGCTTCACATCTCTATTGCTTCACATCTCCATCTTCACACGAATCCCATCATCATCTCATCACCCCACATCAAATCACCATCTTTCGCAACATTTACCATCAAACTCCTTGGCAGAAAGTTGAAAATGCAAAAAAGCTGACTGAAATTTTGTTAGTATTTGACTGCCATTCAGACTCCAATTCAGACTACAATTTGGAATCAACTTGGTTGGCTTTGAATGCTCTATTAAAAAAGTGATACATGGTTCCAAGAAGACAAACTCTCCACAACCCTATGTATGAAAGGCAAAATCTTCATCTCCTCCCCAACCTGAGCTTCCAGCAACTGTTCCAAACTCCATTGCCTTCATTCATAAAACTTTTGGAGATGATTGAAGACAACCAAATCTTCCAGAAAAATTCTTGGAATCCTCAATGCAATCCAGCTATCCAACTGGCTGTTGCTCTTTGTAGATTGGGATCAAATGGAAATGGAGCAGCAATTCATCAATTAGAAAATCTATTCTCAGTTGGATATGGAACCATTGAATCATACACCAAAAGAGTCATGGTTGCTATCCTATCCTTCCATTGCTCAGTCCTTTCTTGGAAAACAAAAAAAGAATGCAAGTAGATATCTCAAGTAATGGAAACCAAAGGATTTCCTGGTTGCATTGGTTTTGTTGATGGAACCACCATCCCCTTGAGTCAAAAACCCAAGCTAGATGGCAAACACTATTTTGATTGGAAAAAAAGGCAATTGATTCATATCTTTTCCAATTGCTTTGATAACACTGTTGATCACCCAATGAACAAATATTTTTTTTCTGTTTTTTTAGATACTCTGTTTCACTAAAACTTGTTTTAATAAAAACAAGAAGTTCATATCCCTCCATGCTGGCCTTCCAGGTTCTTGTCATGATTCATACGTGTTCAATTGGATGTGGATTTCCCAACAACCAGAGAAATAATTTGACCAAAATCAATACCTTCTGGCCAATTCAGCTTATGCTAGTGGGAAATATGTGGCTCCAGCATACCAGAATGTTTTGTCCAACAATCAAGGAAAAACCAATTTCAAATATCATCTTGCCCAATCACAAGTTTGGATTGAGGATGCCATAGGAGTCCTGAAAGGAAGATGGGCCAGCTTAAGGGAAATGCAAAACAAGCTTCAAAATATCAAAGACATGAAGTTCCTCATCAACTGGATTATCACTTGTTTAATCCTTGACAATCTTTTGGCTGACATCAAAGAAGAATGTGACAAAATATTTGAAGATGATATTCCTGATCCACCTCAAGTCATCCCTGTCTCATCTTGTCCCTCATCTTCTTCTATGAGAGAGCGGATTCTTCCTCTCACCCTTGCTTGCTTTGATGAGTAATGTTTGATTTTGAAATAGGTGAAAAATAAATTCAAAGTAAGTTTTTTTTTTTTGGTTGTTCACCCAAGTTTCCAGGCTGGGTTGGTTTTTTTTTTTTTTTTTTTTTTTTTTTTTTTTTTTTCTTAGTGGACCTAGACAAAATCAAAAAAAACCTCCACCTCATACCCCACCACTTTCCAGCCCACCCACCTCTCCTCCACCTCACCCCATCAAACCACCAGTCCCTCCACCTCACCCCTCCTCCTCATCCACCACCTCAGCCTCACCGACCACCTCCACCTCACTGCTTCTCCTCACCCACCACCTCCCCTCCTCCTTTGGTTGGAATCCCTGGTAAGCTCCCCCCCCCCTCCTCCTCATCCTCCCCATCATCTGAGTCTGATTATTTGATCCATCCACCTTCAGGACCCCCCCACCTTCTTGGTTGATCTCCCAGGTAAGCCCCTCCCATCCTCCTCATCCTGCTTTTCCATCCCTCCCACCCATCCTTGCTAACCTCACTTTTGCATCCATCCCTATCCTCCCTCTTGCTTGCCCCCCCCCCCTCCCTTTCCCCCCCCTCACAATTACCCCTCCCCCACCTCTTGCTTGCTACCTCTCACTCACCAAGCCCCACCCCTTGCCTTGGTTGCCCCCTCCTCCCTTTTGCTTGGTTGGAGGCTCCACCCCCCCCTCCTTTGGCCAACTGATTCCCAGGCCCCCCCTTCTTGCTTTCTTGGCCAACCCCACAGGCCCGCTCCCCTCCTTTGGCCAACCAACTCCCAGGCCCCCCCTTCTTGCTTGCTTGGCCAACCCCTCCGGCCCCCTCCCATCCATTGGCCAACCAATGCCCAGGCCCCCCCCTCCTTTGATTGCTTGGCTGACCCCGCCGGCCCCCTCACCTCCTTTGGCCAACCAACACCCATCCAGGCCCCCCCATCCATTGGCTGACCAACGCCCAGGCCCCCTGCTCTTGCTTGGCCAACCCCACCAACCCCCCCAGCCCCTTGCTTGGCAAACAGCCAACCATTGCCCCAACCCCCCCATCCCTTCTTGCTTGCTTGGCCAACTGCGCTGGTCCCCTACCCTCCTTTGGCCAACCAAGACCCACCCAGGCCCCCCCCTACTTTGATTTCTTGGCCAAACCCGCCAGCCCCCTCCTCTCCTTTGGCCAACCAATGCCCAGCCCCCCCTCCTTTGGTTGATTGGCCCAACCTGAGCCCAACCCAAAAGCCCGGCCCAATTCCCTCACACCCGGTAGATTTTTTTTTTTTTTTTTTTTTTTTGGGATCCCGTTTCTGGTGAACTTGGGATCAAGTCCAGGTTTGGTTTCATTTTTTTTGATGCAATCTTGTTTCACTGATGATGTCCATTTGACTGACTGTTTTTTTTTTTGTTTTTTTTGTTCAATCCCTCAACCGCTATTGGTCAATGTCCTATTCTTCTCCCACCCTCCTCAAAATGTTACACAAAAAATCAAATCCCATCTTGTTCCTCACCCCAATCAGAGTATATGGATTGGAGGGATCAAGATGGGAGGAGATGGATTGACCAACATAATGAAAGGTGGGAAGAATAGGGCCCTTCACCAAAAGAGGGTTCAAATGAGAGATTCCAAAATATCTTTGGAGGTTTCTGAGGAAGGAATTAATGGAAAGGTGGTCTGGTCTGGTTGAAAACTGCATCCTCTGGATCTTTACCCTTCAATTGTTTCCAAAAAGAAAAAGAATTGTTGAAAACCTACCCTGGAAGAGTTTGAGCAAGCAAAACAAACAATCAAATGGTTCCATTTCTTCCACTGTGGAAAAGTAATTGTCCTTGATGAATGTGATCACCAAGCCCTGGTTTCAATAATTGAATTTGTGCCCTTGGATAAACTCACAGAAAAAAGATAAGAAGGAGATCAACTTTGTCACCACTTTCCTTCATTTTCAAAAAAAATTTTCAACCCAGTTGGTCCTTCAAGATCTTGGGGTGGAAAAATGTGGGCAGTTGGATGGCAAAAATTGATGCACCCTTCAGAGTTATTTGAACGTTATGTGAAGAAATAATCCATTATATCTCCTCCTCAAGAGTATGCTTTCCTCAGCCTTAAGGCGGAAAAAGTATCCCAAATTCTTGGACAAATGTTTTGAAATTTGGCCAAACTTTCCTTTGAATCAAGCCGTGATACCATGAAGGACAACAACACCCCCTCTTTCTCTTTGTTGGAATTTGGTTCCAAGCCTACACCTTTTGATTGCTCCCCACGCATCACTTTCACCTCATATTCTTTTTACAACTCTCCTCATATTGACAAAGGCAACATCTCTGGCCACTCCTTTTTACTCGTGGTTCCAACCAAGAAATCAAATGGTTGACTTATTGAAAATACCAACAAATATCAAGTATTGGATAGCCAATTTGTTTTTCATGACCTTGGCTTTGGAATTTATTTCAAGCAAAAAGGTATAGTCAAAATTTTTTGGGAAGCTAATAAGTACAAGCACTTTACCTTTCCTGCTGTGGGCACAGCAACCCATACCAGAATGGCCATGTCACTTAAAATTAATAAAACAACTAGAAACACTTGTAGGGACTTGAATAATGGCCAAATTTACTCTAGAAAAAAAATATAAATAACAACAAAAAAGATCTGTATTTTGGTGGGGTTAAGAATAATCTCAAACATTGTAATCAAAAATAATTTTTTGTTTTTCTTTCACCCATGCAAATATATTTACAAGCCCAGCATTTGAGTTATCTGCTGTATTTCATCTACTGTTCTACTGCTACCAATGCAAGCCAAGGCTACTGATACCTTATCCTTTTTTTTGGTTGCAAGCCGTTCCCTCTCCTTTTCTGGTTTTGCTTACCTTTGATCCTTCTCCTTTTCCTCTTTTTGAAACTCTAGCTCAGCCTGTTTCAACTTCCACTCAGCATCCCATTTTTGTTGATGAGCCAAAATCTCCGCTTTCTGCTTCTGAACATCCATGGCCAGTTGAAAATCCCACTTTTGCTTTTCAAAGTCAATTTTTTTGGATTCAATTTGTGATTTGACTGTTTTTTGCAGGGAAAAGCAATGAGCATGATTTTGAAAGCAAGGTCAACCAAGGGACTTACATGAATCTTGCTTCTCCATGATTTCTTCAAAGCCTGAAAAACCAGAAGTGTTTCTCCTCTTTGGATCAATTTTGGGGTTGATATTGATGGGATTGGAGGCCTTTTTCTTACCCTTGTCCAAGGTGGTTTGAGTCTGAAAGTTGTCACTAGTGTTTGAAGGCAATGCGGGATGCCCCATTGGATTGAGTTTTTGGCCATTCTGGAATGGATGAGCCTGTTTTTTTAAAATGTAAATCAGTCAGGATTAAACAGACAGAAGAGAAAAGAGCTTGGTTCCTTACTTGAACCAATGCTGAGGGTAATGGAGACTGAGGAGTATCTTGTTCCGCATCAGCAAGGTTGATGAGATCTGCTAACTGAGGAAGAGAGCAATCCAAAGAAGGAGGGGAGGGGTCCAAGGTATGGTTTGACTCCTCAATCAATGCAGAAGAAGACATTATTGGAGCTGATTGTGTTTGAATATCCTCCTTGGAATTGGATGGGGGCCACTCATAGGTTTCTTTGGGATCACCATTGCTAGGCTGAGCATCCCCAGCCAAGTCCTCAGCGTCAACTGAATCAGATTGTTGGGCATCAAAAGCAGCTAGGGGGGTGATGTTTTCCTTCTTTCCAAATATTTCATCCATTTTAATATAAAAAGGACAAGTGGAGTCCAACTTATCAACCACCAAGTTGATTCCCTTGGCTTTGTCAGAGTTGGTGATACCAAAGCCAGTGGAGATTGACATGGAGTTGGCCTTTTTGTACTTGGCTCAATAATTCTTGAATTGCTCCCTCATCTGTTTGGATGACAGATCCAGCCTACCTTTTGTTTTGTTCTTGAAATAATTGGCCATGAGGAGATAACCATTGACCTTAGAGGATGGAGGTTGGCCAACCTGTGTTTCATTGTTGGATCCAAAGCAGGCATCATAGTTGGAGGGAGTTTTGAGCCAGTTGACCAGGATGATGTGATCAGATCTCTTGAGCTGACTTGAGCCATTGGATGCTGATGGGGGAGGATTTTTTGAGCCCTTAAAAGCTGATGGGGGAGGATTGTTTGTTGTGGAGTTCCTTGGCAATGTTTTCTTTGGTGTGTTGGACTTTTATGTGGACTTTCAGGGGGAGTTTTGCTAAGGGGCCATTTGGAAAGAGTAAGGGCAATAAGGTAATGAGAGGGATAAAGTGAAAAGCAAGATAAAATGATGAGAGATATGAAGTGATGAGAGCAATAAAGTGACAAGAGCAATAAAACAATGATTGGATTCTTTGGATGAGGGTGGAGGTACAAGTTCTTGTTGGAGGTAGAGTGATGAGAGTGATGAAGCAATGAGACGAATGAAGCAATGAGATTGATGAAGCAATGAGAGCAATAAAGTGGTGAGTGATCAAGTGATGAGGGTGATAAATTGATGAGAGTGATGATGAGAGTGATAAAGTGATGAGAGTGGTGAATTTTTTTATGATGAGGCTGGAGGTAAAAAAAATTGCAATGAGGTCAGAGGTAGAAGGAGGTGGGAAGCCAGGGGTGGATGACGTGGACAGGTGGTGGAAGCCTTTAAATACTTTATTTGAAAAAACCCACTTATTTCCGGGTAACTCTGACACGTCTGATGTGAAATAAGTGGGTTTTTTTGATTTTTAATGGCAGGTTTGAAATGGAAGATTTGGTTTGAAACCCGCCATTAAAAAATGGCGGGTTTGCTTAACTCTGATACGCTCTAATGATTTGACTGAGATAAACTTTGAATTTAACAGAACTTGAGTTTTGAGGCTTTGCATGGAACTTCTTGTTCTTAAAAGCGCAATGATTTCTCCTGTTTTAATAGTTTCCTCAGTTGGTAAATTTAATTAGTTATTTTACTTTTCTTCCTTCATTTTTTACATTTTTACTGTGCCAGCTTTCTTCTAAACAAAAAAACTCTAATCTCAACCTTGTACCTATCCTCAAATTTACCACTTTCTTCAAAATTAACAGTATACTTTGGGAAAAGTGTTTTCAGGATAGTCATTCCTATCAACCAAATCCATCTATTATTATCCTCAAGTATGTGGTGTGGGAATGTTACAGTTTTGAGTAAGTTTGAAAAAATTTGTAATAGATTTAAAATAGAAAAATATGCAGAAAAAAAAAACAGAAATGAAAGTTCTTAGCAATTGGAAACCACTAAAAATCATTTTGACAAACAGCTCAGAACACTCATTAGCTGCATTTAGCTGCGTGTATATTTGGTAAAAAATTTTAATGGAGTTATGTATTGATTGAAGTGAAGCAAAATCATTTCTTTGCTAGCATTTGAATGGAAACCTTCTCTTAAAAATTATTTTGAATAATTTTTAAAGCCTTCTTCTGGTAGTACAAAAGGAGAAATGCCCTTGGCATCTATTAGGCCAACTCAAATTCAATAAAGTAAGCTTGCTTTAACAATGACACATCTCTATAAAAAATAAAAATAAATAAATGTAAATGTAAATGTAAAATTGATAGCTATAACAAAATGAAAATGTTACTTTTTTGCACCTCATCAATATTCAGTCAGTTTATTGCTATTGTGTTGTTTTTGAACATTGTTGTTTTGATGAAATTTATCCAAAAATCAACACAAACATCCAGGCTGACTTATAAGTTTATTTTTTCTCACAATACTTCTGTTGATAAAATGATTTGCCTTCTAGTTTATCAGGAAAAAACTACCCGACAAAATAAGCGAAGCCTGGAAAAAGATGATTTTATTGGGTAATCTGATAGAATTGAGGCCAGTCCCTGATTGAGCATACGCGCCGGGGTCCTCCAAGAACTCTCTAGAACCTTCGGCAAAACGGTACTTTTGCTCCTGCACATAGTAATTAGATCATTTTAGTAATGGATTTCGTCGAATTCAATATAAGAACTTATGCCCGCCCTAAAACAAGGGGGATGCTACTTTCATGATATATGTTTTTTGAGCTCTTGAATACCAAAGCTTTTGCAAAACAACAACGGGGGGGGGGAGGGTTTGTGGAGTAAAAAAGCATTACTCACCTCGGTCAGCTGCAAACTTTTGATTCCTTCACTCGCATCAAAAGTTTTTTGGACATCAGGTGTTAGGCCTTTTTTAATCGCGTCAAACCCAGCCTGATTTGCCGCTTTAGTTCTTTCCGACACGAAAGTTCCCTTCAATTCAACACAACAAAAACATCGAAGAAGATTAAGTCCAAAAATTCAAACCAATACAAGATAAAACATAGAGTTCCGATCGAAAGACTGACAAGGTAATTGCGCTCAAGTTGTTGCTGCGTTGGCGTGAGAACCAAACTTTTTAACTTGCTCTCCAATATGATTTTTTGCTCAGAGGTCAGGCTGTCCAACTGACCATGGCGGGAACCAATAAAATCAAATTATCAGCGACCTCGAGCCATGTGCCGAGAGAAAGTCCGAAGAGAGGAAAAATTATGCAGCGTTGAGGGGAGGGTGGCGCAGGCAAAGCATCCTATGATTGAACGGGTGGGGGATGCTTACAAAGGTAGTTTGGTTTGAGAGTTGATAATTGGAAAGTTTAACTTTTGAAGACGATTTTAATCGATTGAGTACCTCTTCAGTCAATAAGTCGTCTTTAGCGTTGCTTTCAATCGCCATATTAAATCTCTCGGCAGCGATCAGCCGATTAAGATAGGATTGGGCCTCACTCATACCCTCGGATGAGGAGTTAGTTTGCATGGCTATATCCAGCTCACCGCTTGGAGTGGCGTTTGCTCCGACAGTCTGTGCAGATTTCACGGATGATGGGTTGGCTGATGCTGAGGTCAAGTTATGGTCATTGGCAAGGGGCGAAGCTAGCGGGGATACTTCGTTGGTGGCTGATGTCTGATTTGGCTGGATTTGCGGTGTAATGTTTTGTTTGGTGTAGCTTGAGAGTTTCGTATCTGTTAAGTTGTTTGATTGTGGAGCGCTCCCCTGATCAGCAAGAGTTGAGTTATTGGCGAGTGATACTGAGGTCGGGGGGCCGTCATTTTTCTTGATCGATGATTTCGCACCAGAGGACGATTGATTATTCGCCGAGACAGCTGGCAAAAGCTTGTCCTGGGATGGGCCCCCCTTCTTTGGCGAGGTGGGCCCAGAATTATTGCTACTATTAACGGCTTTGGAGAGTGGATATTTTGCCTGCAGCGTATTGTTAGTGGGATATGGGGTCGGAGCGGGTAATCCCTGATTTTGGAATTGTTTTTCTGGTTCGACATACGGTGGAGCAGCTGCAAGCTTCGAGTATGTTCCGGCACCCTGAACGGTACCATTCATTAGTGATGTTCCGGCTTCGGTTATTGACGCGGGCTGTTGTGAAAGGATTTGTTGAGGGCCTGTCGACGGTTGAATCACGGGCCTTGGAGAGGGGGAAGCCGGAAGTGTGCTCGTTGCTTGCATTTGTGCTGGGGATGTTGACGCTCCAACGTTGGTTTGAGCGTTTAATGGCGCAAAAGAATAGGACATGACCATGAGCAACAGTCCCAGACATCTTGTCATCTTCTCCATCGACTATGGCTTTGTACTGATGGTGGAAGTACTTGAAATTGATCACAGTTGTTGAGAGAATGTCTATCGAACGGGGAATAATCCAATGCTACTTGATCAATCACTATGTCTAACCAATCGATACAAAGCAACAAGGGAACTAAAATTAGGCCGATATCAAGCGAGCAGCTGTTACTTCGAGAGCTTAAGGTCAATGCCCGACGTTCTGTTCTCCAGGAACAGAAATAGCCAAGCTCGCGAAAGTTTTTGACACCAAAGTAGAAGTAAAGGATGAAATCCTCCTTCCTCGATTAGAGCCTCATAGGCGTGCCATATTTGTTCCAATTCTCATTGCAACCATCACAGACTTGGTAAAGCCAAAAAGGAAGACTTTAGGATGGCTGAGTAAAATCCATGGCCCAGACTTCATCTCCACTTCTCAGCTGGACTGTCTAACAACAAACCAGCTCTCACATGCCCGCTTCTTGACGCCTCGGGACTTTTGGTCCGATACAGTATACTGTCAAACATCGCCTACCCAATCTATCGTCGCCGGTGGCTTTACCCTTTTCATCAAGTCTTTCAAGTGAACACGCAAGTGGATTATTTTTGGGTAGATTTGCTGACTAATCCCACGTCAAGGCCCGAAAAACGAGTCTCCACGTTGAGCGATGTAGCCACAATGAAGAAACCACGTTCATTGGACTGGAAACGGTTAATATCAACCGTACTGAAGCTAGACCAGGACTGCAGGGCAGCCAGCGTCTTTTGACACGGTAAGCCTAAGCATAGGCACCATGTAGATAGTATTCAGTCGAATCAGGGTCTCATTCTGTCAACAGAAGACTTGGCCCAAAAGTCTTCTGTTGGCAGAATGAGACCCTAACTGGCTCAGGTTCAAGCGGGCTTTGACAGGCCTAGTGTGATCTGGGGCTCGGTGGGGTCAGCCCCGACTCAGGCCCAAATCACTGAACTTTTTGCGAGTTTGAGCGGACCCCGTTTGTTTTTGATTGGAAAGCTGATTACTGTGCTTTCGAGTAAATATTTATGTAGACACGGGTAGCTCAGATTATGGAAAAAATAGGAACGGGAACTCTTAATTTCTTTCATGTGTGCGCAAAATGATGCCAAGTAACTGTTGCAAATGCACAGTTACTGTGCACAGTGGACAGTCATTGTGCAAAATGTACAGCAACTTTGCACATCAATGCCGAGTAACTTTGCAAAATGCACAGTAACTGTGCCAAATGATCAGAAAGTGTTCAGTAGGGGTTGGTTGCAGCTTGGCCAAAGCTTGGTTAGAACTTCATCCTGAGATTGTTGATTGGTTGGGCAAGAGCTCCTTGATGGCACTTGCTAGCAAGTACCATCACATTTTTTGTGGTGTTAAGAGCAGAAATGTGGAGTTGAGGATTTGTAACAATACAAAGGTGCAAAGAGGAGTAAAATGAAAGATCAAAGGATGAAAATAAGACAGGAGAAGAAAAGCAACAGTATAAAAGGAATAGGAAGAAATGAAAGCATTAAGAGGTTAAAGAGATGAGTGAGAGAAAGTATTGGAAAGATAAGACAAGGCTCAATGTCATGGCACAGCTATGACAAGAATAGTATCTTTGAGGTTTTGGAAAATTTTGATCATAACATGGCTTGCAACAATTTGAGGAAGGAAAGGAAATAGACTTTGTTAGGGTTAGCTTAGATTTCAGGGAGAAACCATAGTTTAGTTTCAAGTTTCAAAGGTGATAATGGTTCAGTATAAAATGAGTTTCACAGATTTCCACTGAGTGCCCACAGTTATTTATGGTGCCACATAATGCTTTGAGAGATTATGGTGTGGTGAGAAAGGACTTGTCATGGCATCAGCATTAAAGAATTCAGTGTTTTGATACAAGAGGGTGCTTAGCCTGAGCAAAAGGCTGTTAAAAAGATAGGCATGGCCTGGTTGCTTGGATAATTAAATTTGCAGGCTCCTTAGCAAGGAATGGCTCTTTCCCAAGAGTATCTGCTGTTTATGAACCTCTTTGGTTCAATACAAATGCTTGGGACAAGCATTCTTGGACCCTGATCATTGCTGTTTCAACATTTCTTAGGACTCCATGACCCTAGTTACAGACCCCAGTTCAAGGATCCAATCTAGAAAAACTATCTCTTTCTTTCATCCAATCCTCTTTTTTCTTCTCCCTCACCACCATCATCTGGAGCACTTCACAATCAGATTCCATTTTCCTTTGTTGCACATTACTATCCTATTACCACCCAAGCTATCTCTAAGTAATCTCTCCCCCAAAGAATTTTGCTGTTTTTTTCCTTCAATCAAACTATTTAGAATCCTTATTTTCAGTCCTTGCCTCACTTGTTTTTACCTTAATTTTCAGATTTAAAGAGCAAACAGGTGTATTGACTGACCACTACTTTATCTATTTTTTCTTATCAAATTCAATTTTGATAGAATTCAGATCCTTCCTGGAAATTCATGAAGTTCTTTTGTGGTAGGATGGAATGTATGAAAAGCTGAGGCTGGTGACCTGATTTTTTGGCCAGTCATACAAGCCTTGGAAGTAAATTTGAACACCACAAGAGATCAGAGTGTGACTGTCAGCTTATTTTCCAGAGGTTCTTTTGGTTGGTTGGGTGAAAATAACTGCCAAAAGTTTCTTTTCTATATCAAAAGATCCCATTGCTTTAGCCTGTCTGTGTTTCAACCTGTTGATCCAGGGGATATAATTTATCTCATGGTTTGGATTTTACTTGTTGAGATACAACTTGTGTGATCATGGTCATTATGATGCAATCTTCAAAGGCACTGGTACTTGCATTTCTCAAAGCTTGGCTAATTTGGATCAGGGATCAAAATTTGGATGAGTTGGGTTGTGTGTGGAATGATAAGGATGGAAGGACAGGTAGGTGGATAAAAATGGGGTACAAAAACTCTGAGACAAGCAGACAGCTATCCACTAGATGGGTGGCAATCAAAGGGCTCCCTGTAATATTTTAAATACTCAAAAAAAGTATGACAACCCCTTTAAATCATAAGTAAAATCATTTGATGCATGGAGAATTGTGGTAGAATGGTATGCCACAGCTTCTCATGTTGCATGCATTTCATTGTTTCTAAAACTTCTTTTGCTTGATGAGTTGGGTCAATAGTCTGGTACAAACTAAAAACCACCAGGTGAGTGTGGGAGGTGTGACATTTCAAAATAAAAAAAAAATAAAAAACAGAAGCAAAATAACTGCAGAAACTCCCTAGATCTATCATGATGATCTTTAGAGAAAAATAACAAAAAAATCATGTTTGTGGGTGGAAATTTTACCGGGATTTATTCATCTTCATTAAATTAGCTCTGAGGTTGTTGAAAAATTTGCATTTCATTGAAGATATATGAATCAAGACAGGAACCTGGAAGCCCAGGATTGAGGTAAATGGGGTTTCTCTTTTTATCAAAAACAAGTTGAAAAGAAAGAGTATCTAATTGAAAAAAGGAAGGATGGCTGTTCAGTGTCTAACAAAAAAGAAAATGGATGAGATAATTGGTTGACCTTTCTTGCAATGAAAGCATAAAATTTGGTTTTTTGAACCAAGGGGATGTTTTTCCATCAACAAAGCCAATAGAAATTGGAAAGCCTTCATTACCTATTAAGTTTGGTATAACCTTGTGGTCTTCCTGTTTGGTCAGAAAAGGCTGAGAATAAAGATTCAAGGACATAATTTTTTACTCTTTGATTCATGGTTGGAATTTCAAATACACAATTAAGGAATGATTTTCCAAATGATCAATAGATTCTTCACTCCTGTTTCAGCCACAATAAACATAGAGAAACTGCAAGTTGGATATGAGAATTTCTTTGGATATTCATTGATCCATTTTTCCAGACATGATTCCTTGATATCATCTCAAAGTTTATCATGAACTATGCAAAAGAAATTTGAAACATATTTAGGAAGCTGGATTCCAGGGGTAGATGGTTGTCTTTCTTTTCATACATAGGATGGTTTGATTTCTGTATCTGGGGGTTTAATTAGAAGCTTTTCAATATAGAATGAAAGAAAACCCAGCTGGATTAAAAAATTTATTCTGAATCAGAGTCCAAAATTAACAAAATTGAACCATCTTTATTTAATTTTCCACAAGCCCTCTGGATATTCATTCAGACATGCCAAGATTGAAGGGTTTGGAAAGTGGTGGCACTGGGTGCAATTTTGAGTGATGAGGTGTGAGGTGTGGTGATGCATGCAGTTTGAGTTGATTGGTTTTATGTTTTGATGGAGTGTAAATTTGTTTTGGATGAGGATTATGCAGAGTTGTGGACAGGTGTTTTTCATTTCATGGTTGATGGATGGATGATGGTGCAAAGATTGTATGCTTTAAATCTGCCATGGAGGTGAAAAACAGAATTTTGAAATAACAAATTTAAATTTTATGTGTATTTCAGATGGTGGGCTTCTGCTTTGAAATTTCCTGACTGAGATACACATGCCCTATTAAAAATTAATTTTCAAATTATCTCCAAAAAGAAAACTTCATTCAGCCCTGTGATAAAAATTTTTGGCCCATTTGTATTGCTAAAACTTTCAAAAAACAAGAAAAGAAAATTAACACCACAAAAAAACTGATGGCACTTCCTAGAAAGTGCAATCAAGGAAGCTCTGGTTGAAGCTCTCTCCAATCTCTAGTTGATGGTATGTGTGGAACAGGGATACCTTTGGTAGCATGGATGGGGGTTAGGTACAAGGAAAAGGGGGGGGAGCAGCATGGAAAACAGAAATTTTCAAACATGGATTGGGGTTAGGGACCGGAAAATGGGAGGTAGGAGCATGGCAAACAGACTTGGTGAGTTTGGACAAGCACAAGTTGATTGTATTGCAAAAGTTTGGTTAAAGTGGATAAACACATAAATAGAGACAAGATGGAAGAAGAAGAGAAGAGGTGATGAGCACCTTTGGGAAAATGGATGAGGGTTAGGGACCAGGAAGCGGGTGGAGCAGCAAAGCAAACAGACCTAGAAATTTTGGAGAAGCACAAGGTGGGGAGAGGATTGGGAGTGTGGGAAGATGGTGGTTTTTTATGTTGAGGGGAAGAGGTGGTGGAGAGGGATGGGGTTGGTGCAAGGAGAGTGAGATGGTCAGACATAGGTGAATATGAGAAAGAAGGAAAGACATGAATTTCAAAGAAAAATCAAATGAGGGAGATGGGTGAGGCGGGAGAGGTGACAGGCAGGTGAGACAGGAATGAGACAGTGACAGCTAGGTAGGACAGGAAGACATGGGTGAAAGGTGTAGCAGTATTTACAAAGTATTGAGAGACAGTGTTTATTTCCAATAGTATGTGCATGCTGTGAAAACCTGTTAGCAAAAAATCACTATGCATAATTCACAGTGACTGTGCATTGGAGCTTGGATAAATCTTTACCTGAGCTTTGTTGGAACTTCAACTGAGCTTGGTCATACACTGGAAATGAGCTCCTTGATGGAATTGATAGCAAGTGACATGCAGATTTTGGTGGCGCAATTGGATAAAATTCTGGTGGAATCAAATTATTTATATGAATTAATAATTATTAATTTCCTTTCTCTGAATATTCCTTCTTTTTCCATTCTTACAAAATAATTTGAAAACTATTTTTCAAAGTGGTTTCCAAAATGTTATAAAATCACATTTTTTTTGCCTTGTTTGAAATTTTTCTGATTTTTTGGGGATAGCAGCCCCTCCCAAGATTACCATGAAATATTAGTGAAAGTTTTCATGGACTTAACAAACTTCTTTATCCTAAAAAATAAAATTGAACTTTGTAGACTATTTTCAAAATTGAGCCCATGCAAATAAATAAAATGATCTTTTTTTTTATTTCAGACCAATTTCTCAGTTTCTCAGAACTCATAAGTAATTCAAATAATAATTTATTGATTTTAAAAGCCACTCTAAATTCCCAATTTCTCAAACTTGCAACAACTAATATCAAAGTTTCTGCCAATTTTGGGGGGGAAAAAACACAATTTTTAGGTGTAATGTTTGAAGTTGAAAACTTGAGGAGAAGCTCCCAAAATGCCTGGAATATTCATAAATTAATCCTGTAAATCTGATTCAATTATTTGAAACAACTACCAGGGTAGACCCTAATCTTTCAAAATTTCAGATTCAAAGCTGCAGAGGGCCCCATCACGTCTTTTCCATGGTCTTGAAAATTTTGAAAACCACCAAGTCCTGGTGATTTTTGTGAAAGGTCTGTCAAGGCCCTTGGCCTCCCCTGTCAAAGATTGGTCCCAATGATTCTTCCACCACTGGAAATTAATTAAAAACTCTATCTTAATCAACAATATTTTCTCAAAGAATATTCTTCAATTGGAAAACCTTTTCCAAGCTATCAAACGTTTTTGAATCATTCCAAATTTTCTGATGATGAAAAAAAATATTAATTCAAGCAAAAAAAATTGTATAAACATACATGTTATATTTTCTGTGTACAATTGAGAATTTTCATTTTAAGTTTAAATGTGGGAAAATTTCTGTGTCATATCTTTTTTTGAATCTGAATTCAATATTTGATTGAACTAACAAAACTTGCTATCAACAGAATTTTTTTAAAATTTTTTTTTGAAATAATTAAACAATATTTTTCACAATGTCTACATCTATTGAAACAACCATATCATTGCCCTTTGACTGGTTGAACAGTTACCTGGTTCACAGTCCAAACCTTTCCAGATGGGTCAGAAGTTTCTGGAGATGCCTGAACATTACCTAGTATACTAGTTTGAATCTTTCCTTTCTTACCAAAGTTTGGATCAGCTACACTCAATGTAGCTACCAGGTTGGTAAACTTCACTGGTGTACTAGCTGGAACACAGCTTTTAAAACATTGATATAGTACATTGAATGCTACAAGAGAAAAAACATTTTTAGTTCTTTTATGATAAAATATTCTTCTTATTCATATAAAAAAGATTTTACCTTTCAAAGGACCAGAATTTGAATTAAACTGGTAAGATATTCCAATTGGCAGGGTAGTAATCAGCAAATGAGCAATTCCAATTTTGATTCTATTTTTAAATAAAAATTTGGAACACAAACACTTGAGACTTGTTTTCCATTTACAACTGCATTTATTGTCCAAGTCTGCCCATCCTTCCCCAAATTACTAACCAATGCATTTAAGAAATTGTTTACCCTTTTTAATGGATGACCTTTAATAGGCTGATTTTGAAGTCCCAAATTAGCTCACAATTGGAAAGTAATTGAATCAGTACCTTTCAATGCATAGCCTCCTATTCTTTGTGGTTGTGCACCAGGCATTGCTTTTGCAAACATCAAACACCAATCTCCTTTTCCAGGCTGACAATTTGTTATAAAAGCTCCAGGACGCTGTGAAACAATAGAACCCTGATCATGAAATATTTGAAAATTTGAATGAGGATCATTTCAAAGAAGTTTAAGAAAAATTTTGTCTCTTCATGAAAGTATGCTGACCCAAAGTTCATAATTGCCTGGACCTGAAATTTGACATCTTTGGTAAAGATTTTTTTTGGATAGAGTTCAATAAAATCAAATTCAGATGTAAAAAAAAAAGGTTCAAAATCAACAAAATTACCATCATCAGTTTGAAATTCAAAGGTTTGCAAAGTGGGAGGTTTGCATTAGATGGTGGGCTTACCCATAAAACGTATACCCAGTTTGACCATCTGGGGAAGGACCGGGAGTAATGGTGCACGAAGCTGCTGAGAGTGTTTGGTTGGCTACACCAAAACTGTATCCACTGCAAAAGAAAAAACCTATAAAGATCAGAGTTGATATTAAACCCACTTCAACGCTTTTTTACGGAATGAAGTAGCGATTAACCCTGGAAACTGCGCGAGCCCGCGATTCACCAAGAGAGCCCAAATCACGAGCAGTCCATGCCTCATGGTTTGTAATTCGTATTCGACAGCGTGTGGAATGAAGATTGAACGCCAAATACGCACCAGTGACAATGGGCAGTCGCCGTTTTTAAACCCATACGGTCAATTTCTTCACCTTGCTTGCAAGTCGGGGTAGTTTCCAGGTGGAAGATGTACATTGGGTCATTTTCGAGCCACAGGAAGGTTTCCAAGATTACCGAGTGAAGTGAAGCGTAGATCGAGCCTTCGCTACTCGCCAGTTTGCAACAATGGCGATTGCACTCCCGAAGGACTTCTGAGTAATAAAATCCAGCAGCGAACAATCAGAATTTGTTTTGGTGTGAGTTGCTCTATCGCGACGAACCTGGGGCGAGGAGTAAGAGGGAGGCGCGAAAACAAAATGAGGAGTTTAAAGCAGACAACCCGACTGATTGTATTGTGTTTGAATTCTCCCGGTGTAACTCCCGGACCTCAGCAACGAGTAGGGAAACGGTAAGTTGAGTATGCACGCACCGACTATGGCGTTATGGGAGTCTGAGCACAGTGATGTCATTACTGTTAGAGTATATGGGAAAACACAATTATGTCACGAACCTAAACCCATATAGATGTCACAAACCTTGCATATAGCTATAAGACCAGAACATCCACCTTACCCGGGATCTCCCTCTCTCATCATTGAGATTGGATCCCAGGACGGCCGAACCTTGCTGACGGCCGATGGTGGTGGATGACCAGTGGATGATCAGAGGATTAACCTACAGGTGAGAAGCTGGCTTAAGCTGATAGGCCAAGGCACATAGGTTTATGGATAAGTGGTACCAAAAGAAAAAGGAAGACCCGTTAAAACAACATACCAGCAAAGGATTGTCCAAACCCAATAATTCAACAATAGGCCATCAGAATGCACCACCACCAACGTTTGTCTCCAAAACCAAATTTGAGTTGTGTTTCAAGACCCTACAATCAAACCTCACCCAACAGTTTCAACATGTTGAATTGGCAATGAACAGGATGGCCACCCAACAGGAGACACTTGCCAGTCCTAACCCCCGCCCCCCCCACATGGACCTACCACCAAGACAAGTTGCAAGCCCACTGGCCCAGAAATTTGTCAAAGACCCAATGTCCTTCCACTGGAACATCAACACAAAGCGGCCGGTCCTTGCCTTTGATGGTTTGAACTTCAATGTTTGGCAGGGGCTATTGACCATATGCTCTGGCAGGCCTTTGCTGCAACCCAACATTCCTGGGGGAGAAAATCAACTTTAACTGCTTCACAACCATGGATTGGGCAATAGTAAATCTCCTGCAAAACTCTGTGGACCACAAGCTTTTTGCCATCATCAAGGCATCCCAAGTAGAATTAGGGAAGTCAATCTACAACATGCTGGTCAATACGTGCAAACAGTCAGACCAGCTTCACAAGCTTGCCGTGGAGGAGAGGATGATAACACTACTCACATAAACCAAATCCAATATGGTCTGGATTGCATCACTCCACACAGTGATGGCCAATCTGAATAAGCTGGAGATATTGCATAACAAGCTGGTTGATCTCCTAGTGCAGTCTGTTGCAGTGGCGCCAGCGGTTATCAACACAAAAACTTACAAATACTCTGTCCCCCAACAGTTAAACAATGGAAAGTCAACTCCTCAATTCTTCAATATAGCAAACTTCCTTCAAAGTGCAATTGGCAAATTGTGTCCAAAGGCCATGGGGAACATTGACCTTATGGAACTAGATAGGATTCAGGAAGTCAAAGGTTGATATATCCCTCCCCAATGCCGGAACAACCACAGTCAACTTCCCAACAAACCACATTTGTCAGTTGATCAGGCTGCATAATATGTGGGAAAACAAAAGACCAAGGTACTCCTTGATACTTATGGATGTACCTGTTGATACTGTGGGGCCAAGGGACATTGATAAGCAGACTGCTCAACATTCTGGGCAGATGATTTTATGGGGAAGATACCATTTCCCCCTAACAACCACGCAAGTCACAACTCCTGATACTTACCACCCAAAAGGCCATCCTGCAACCACCAAGATTATTGCCTATGAGTAGTGGATATGCTGGAAGTCAATGGTGGTGAGACCCTGCTGGATTCTGGGGCCAGCGCACATGTGAGTGGCCCCTCCTGCTACTTCTCCCCAACCCAACAATTGCCACATCCCAAGCATTTCCTGCTTGCAGCTGACAAACACTGTTGTTTCATCAACAATTGGAAGCCTTGCTATCCCAAAAAAAGACGGGGATGATGATAATTAAGGGTGTCTACCTGTTCCTGGAAATTAACAGAATCATTCTGTCAGCTGGGCGTCTAATATTGGAAGGATGCAAACTAACTTACTCAGGTCTGAATGCCATCCTTGCGGATCCTATGGCAAATGATTACAACACATCCTTCCACAATTACTTCTGGATAATACCCACTTTTAAATTGCAAGATCTGGCAATGAAAATGTTTTCCAAGCCTTCATGTGACCCCTATAAATGGCATGTACGCCTGGAACATGCCTCCAAGGCAGTGGTGAGAGATTTCCTGAGAACACACTACCCCAATAAGATTTGAGGTGTCTGGTCATCTTTCTTCTGCAAGCGCTGTGCCATATCTAAGATCCTGGACCAAAAGGCCCCAGGGGTCGAGTCAGGCATAGCTAGAGACCTCAATCTATTTCTTACAGGTGTAGCTGGTCCCTTCAAGGAGGATTTGGTAGGGGCCCAATTCCTCTTGAAATTCCAAGACCATGCAACCACATATATGTTTGTTTCCATACTGAAATTGAGGTCAGAGGTACCAAACAAGATTTTGGGTTTTCTGGAGAACGTAAAGATTAGTAAGGGGCACTACACAAAATATATCTGGAGCAACAATGCGGTGGAATACACAGGACCCCTGAAGTGAAAAGTCAAACCATTGGGGATACAAATGGCTGAAATCCCACCCTATCACGCTGAACAAAATGAGGAGGCTGAGAGAGCAAACCACACACTGGGGGTTATAGCTAGGACCATGCTCCACAAAATTGGCATGGACAAGAAGTTTTGGTCATTTTCCTACCAGGTGGCGGCTTATCTCATGAATTGCCTACCAAACTCAAGGACCAGGGGGAAGACTCCCTTGGAGCTTCTGTGTGGCACTTTACCTAATCCCGCAATCCTGTTCCATTTTGGAGCAGAGGCAATTGTACACATACCTTTGGAAAGCAGGGGAAATATAGAAAAGAGAGCAAGTAGGTGTCACCTGCTTGGTTTCCCATCAGGGGGGGCAGGCTGGCTGTTCTGGTCAGAAAATGAGCAAAGGGTCATTCAATCAAACTTGGCTATTTTCCCTTTCTTCCAAACATTACCGGTTTAACCTGCAGAAGAGGAAAAAATTGATATCATCAGTCAACTGGGCCTGGGGGAGGAGGAAACCAACAAAATGGAGGCTGCAGAGGAGGAGGCCATGAATGCTTTACCTAGGACTTTAAAGATGGCTGTTCCACAATTGATTCCTGAGGCCCGGAAGGGGGAATGGGTGGCTGAGTGTATGAAATCCGGGGAAGACAAAATACAACAGTTTGAAAACCTCAATGTATGGGAACCGGTCTGGCCACACAAGGGGATGAAGGTTCTTGGAGCAAAATTTTTCCTGGCTCACAAAAGAGATACAGAGGGGAAATTAATCAAGCATAAGTCCCTATATGTAGAAAAAGGATAGGAGTGGATGTTTACAAAACCTATGCACCAACGGCCTTTCTCAACACTTTACGGCTGCTCCTGGCAATGGTGCATCATGGAATTTTCCCTTTGGCAAGCTTTGATTTCAGTGCAGCATACCTCTGCAGACCAATTGAAGGTAAAGTATATGCCCAACCACCCATTTTGATATGCCCCCAATGGAAGGGTTTTTTCATGAAGCAAAAGGAATCTATGCATGCAACCTGGAAGGCAGCAAGGTTCTGGTTGACAAACTTCCAATTGGTGGGCAAACACGCCAGGCTAAATGAAAGTGAAATGGGGGATTCATTATACCTGTGTTAGGACAGCAGCAAATTTATGGTGGTGTGGCTTCACATAGATAACAGATTTATGATGGCTTCCTTGGACTGAAGCATGAAGCACTTCAGAGAGGGGTTGGAGATTCAACTGAAGATCAAATGGAAACCGGGAGTGGACAAGATGGTGGGGATAGGGGTCAAGACAATAGAGGATAAGATGATGCTGGACCAGTCATCATTTGCCAGGGAGATTGTAGAGAACTATATGCAGCTGGTGCACCTCAAGTGGGTACCACTATTGGATCTGAAGTTAGAAACAAAAAATGGCAAGGCAGTGGGGTGAAAAATTATCAAAATTTTTTTGGCTCACTATTGTACCTTGAATGCAAGACACAGCCTGATATAGCCTATGCAGTGAATCTACTTGCTAAGCTAAGCTCAAAATCATTGCCCACACATTGGCAAAAATTAGATCACCTCATTGGATATCTCAAAGGCTCATCCAACAAGTGCCTGTGATATACCCAAAGGGGCTCAGGCGGTCTTTCCCTGTGGTTTGACACCAGTTGGGGTGGGGAGCATGAGGGATCCACCAGTGGCTATTTCATCCAGTACAATGGAAACACAGGTTCATGGGGAGCTTGGCAACAAACCGTGGTGGCACTATCTACCTGCACCCCGGAATATGTGGCTCTATTGGAGGGTTCTCAGCTACTGCCTCACTTCAGACTGACACTATTGGACCTAAACTTTGGGTTTGGATTGACAATCTACTGCAACAATGAGTCTGCCATCTTAATTTCCACCAGTAACAGCTCAAGCAAAAGGAAAAAATACTTGGACAGGGCCTTTAGCTTTGTGAATGAATTCATTGGATGGGACAACATAGACCTGCAATGGACTAGCTCTGCTACCAAACTGGCCAACATCATGACCAAAACCCTTGGTCCCAACAAACATAATGCAGGGGCCATTGAACTGGGGGTATGCAAGGGTATAATTGTGGGAGGGAGTGTTAGAGTATATGGGGAAACACAATTATGTCACAAAACTAAACCCATATAGATGTCACAATCATCAAAATGTCAAAAGCCTTATATATAGCTATGAGACCAGAAAATAAATCTTCCACGGGATCTCCCTCTCTTGTAATTGAGATTGGAACCCGGGACGGCCAAACCTTGCTGATGGCCAATGGTGGTGGATGATCAGGTAAGCATTTGTTGACACAATTAATCAAGATTGGATCCTGGGATGGCCAAACCTTGATGAAGGCAGATGGTGGTGGATGATCAGTGACATGGATGATAAGAGGATTAACACATGTAAGATTCTACAATTACCTCAGTCAAGTCACAGTCAGACAAACAAATAATGTGACAGTGAGACCACCTAGGGTAAATATAGTATTTAAAGCTCATCTGGGAAAATTCCCAAGTCCCTCTTGGCACAGTGCCCAGCAGGCTTGCTTGTGTTCCCAGGGGGCTTGATTTCTTCATCAGGTTGCGCTGCAGATCTTGTAAGTTTTGCAGCAACAGGTTTGGGAAAATGGCGCACCAAATGGGGCAATCATCCTCCCTCCTTGGTGCGCCATTTGCAGGTGGCAAAAGGGGTACATCATTTTTTTTCTCATGGGCAAACTTTTTCCCTCATGGAATTCTAGTTCATTGAATGGTCCTTTCGTCAAAGTTGTTTGGGTTCAAAATCTAGACAACTGGCAGCAAAAATAAAATCAGAGCAGCATGAGGTTGAGAGAGGAAAAAAGAGGATTGGTGAGCACCATGACCTTTGGAGGGTTTGGCCCATCTTGGGGTGGTGGGTTGAGAGGTGCAATCAGCTGATATGGTTGGAAAGCTGATGCTCAATGGTGAAAATAGTGACCTTGCTTTGATTTCTCATCTACTATTTTAAACCCCTAACTCCCTGGAACAGTTGGGATTGCTTCCCCACCTGAGAATCACACCCAGGCCATTCTGGTCAACACTTGTTTTCCCTTACTAACCCCAATTACTGCTCCTGTAAGTCCTCCTCAGTTGAATTTGGTACATACCCCCGGACTCATTTTGGAACCTCAATTGACCCTTTGGCTCATCCTTCCTTGATACAGCCCACAAAATGCTGGTATAGATATATTTGGCGCGCCATGGGGGGTTTTCAGACATTGTTGGTGTGTGATGGAAACACCACTTGGCATGCCAAAATTGTTGCGCCACCAACATTAGGATCTTGGCACACAGCCATGTTCCAATTGGCCAAAGCCAAGCTGTTTGCACCCCTACCTCACTCACTCCCTCCCCCTTGCTCCTCTCTCTCTTGCTCCTCTCTCTCTCTTGCCCCTCTCTCTCTTGCTATTATCTCTTCACCTCAACCCTTTCAACCCAAAAATTGTTCATATTGTTTTTCTAGTCAAACCACCTGTAGTTACTATTTTTTTGAAGAAAAGAAAAAAAATGCCCCCAATAATTGATTTAGTGGGCGTGGCCAATTGGCTTGGGCGTTGGCCAAGTCAAAATTTGGAGTGACCCACCCAAACTTGGCTGTGTGCCAAGTTGCGCTTGGCTATGTGCCAAGTGGGTCTTAGGGGTTTCCATGGGGGCTTTAGGGGGTGCCCAATGCGCTATAACAAAAAAGAAGCTTATAATTTGGTTGGGTGCCCAAAAAGCTTGAAATAACATAAGAGAACCCTCAAAGGTATTAGATCCCCCATCAATTCCAACTCATATTTTTATGGATCTAATTTTGTAATTATATTTATTTCTATTCTCCTTCAAATTGTTATGGGTTAGAAAACCCAACTTTATTATTTCATGTGAAAGATATCACTAGCTCCTTGGAAGTTGTACATACTAAATAATCCTAACACATGCACACCAAAAGAAATATAATCTTGAAGCTTTATTTTATTTTTGTTTTATTTTGTTTAAAGTGCTATTGATTTCACATATTGCACTATGAGCTGTCAATGAGAGAGTGGGTGATCTGAACACAAATAAAACCATCAAGGGTATGTATATAGTGTGGGTTAATTTTTGAATTATATTGAAGTTTTTTATTGGTTTGTGGCCCATATCTGAAATCCAATAAGATTTGCGTAACAGGTATTGAAATGGAATCTTCATCCATGCACTAAAGGGCTGACACATAAGGGGTTTCAAAACATGAAAGTGGTGGGCATGGCTGGCCAAGGTAGAAGGCTTAGCGGCCACAAGGTGGGTCTGCTGGGATTTGAGAACCAGAATCACATACTTGGTGCAGAAATCAAGGGCCCCATGAAGCTTCTGTTCCTACTTTTTCCAATATATGAGCCCTAGGTACATACAGGTTAAAAGCCTGCTATAACACCCATGTTCCAAATCCTTATTTTTTTTTACCAACAAATTTTGCATACAATGTGGGACTCCTAATGGGATAATGGTTAATTTAGCAAATAGCTTGCTGGCAGTCTTTGAAGGGGAATTAGGTATTAATCCTACTCCTTTAGAGTATTAGTAAACTGAGGTGGTTTTGAATTGCCTCACCTTCTAAACTATAGTAAGTTTTCCAATATTTTTTTATTGGTGGCTTGTTTGATTTTAGACTTAATATAGGTCTCAGATCAACCTATGATTAATTATTAGCTGTGAGTTGGTAGGATTGTTTTGAAGAGCAGACCAGATGTGTTAGGGTTATTGGTCACTGATTGATCAGATATATGAGATCTTAAGCAATATCCCAACTTTAAAGGGTTCAAGGCTTTATCAAAGGGATGGTGTGGTGAACAAATCTGGACACCCTGGACCAGATGCGGAAAATTCAAAATTTTTTTTCTACAATTCTTTTATTTAAGTGTCATTTATTGGAAAAAAAAATGGCTCTATTTGTAGAATCACTTGTACATAGTCTAACAGGGCCTCCTGCCCATATAAGGAGGGGCTCTCCCCTGCCTTTTGGGGGGAGGAGGATATGGTATCCTATCAGAGAGAATCATCATCACTATCACCTTGAAATAAATAATCTGTGGGTTCTCATTCCCTTTATCTGAGAACTGAATTCTGGGTATATCCATGATTTACCCTTGATCCTTGAGCCTCCATACTCAAATCCTGATCCTTGTTCTTTATCACCAACCAATTGCCTTGCTGGTTGAAGAAGAATTTGACTGATTGAATTCTTGAGTGTGTTACACCACTCCTGATCCCTTTATCCGACCATACTGGTCCTGATCATCCTTTGATTATCTTTCTGGAACCAGTCATGTTTGACTGAAGAGGTTTTATTAAGCTTAAAGCCTGGAGTGTTAAACCTCCCTTTATTTCTTTTGAAGTTGAATTCCGCCACGCTACTCTTGAGTCCCTTGAGAAGTGTTGGGTTATTCTTGTTTGAATCAGTTTTTGTTTTGCTTCTAGAGCGTCATCAAAACAATTAGCTTTGTCTTGTGCAGGCACCCACAGTTATCTGGTACCCTTCAAGCACTTGATTGCGGAGATTTGGGCAGGTTCATTGAGAACCTGGAGGTTTTTTGGGATTGAGTTGATCTTTCCTTAGCTTCTGCTGAGGGCCAGAGATATTAGCTTGTGGGAATTGTCACTTAAAATTGCCTTGTCTTGTTGAACTCTGAACAATCCTTGAATTCTTCTATTCAAGTTTTCCCTGGAACCATCTTGCCTCAGATAGTGTTTTTTCCCCAGCTACTGACTACTATCATCTTTATCCTTGTACATTTGGTCCCTTGTTTACCAGGTTCTGGACTTTGATCTTGGTTACATTTAAATATTTCTGTAACACTCAGGAGGGCAGCCTAAACAGCACCTTTCCCCTCCACAGAACTGCCACGGCCTAGCACCGTTTGGAGTCTTAAATTTGGTCCCCTGGGCCGGGATCAAACCAGCAACCTTGGGATTCACAGTCCCAACAATCATCAACTTTGAAATCTGATCTCTTTCTTTTTTTTCTGTCATCATCTGGATCCATGGAGGCAACTTGTTCTAGAAGTAAGTCCTCCCAATTGTGCACCATCTGGGCAAGATAATTGTTGTTTTTTGAGAAACCCTACTCTTGCCAAATTTGTGAGCCACTTTGGAAATCTGTTCCTTGGATCTTTTAGGAAACTTTTTCAAAATGGAATCTACCAGTGCCTCTTCTACTCATCCTAAGATGGTTAAGATAAAGCCCCAGAACAAGAACTTAGGATTCAATGGGACAAATGTGGAACACTTCTTGGACTTGTATGAGATGGCTGCTTTGGTGGATGGGGCTAGCAAATTTTGATATGGCCTACCAGTTACAATTTTTTATCTCCTCTGATGAAGTGATGGAAATCATTGAGTCGCTTGAAGTTTTTGAACAGCATAACTGGGCCCTGCTGTGGGAAGCAATGTTGGCCTATTGGGGAAAAATAGATGTAGCACAATTTACTTTGCAGGATCTAGATAACCTTGTCTCCCAGTGGACCTCCAATGGTGGTGTGGCTTCAGCTTCTGATTATCAGTACTTTAGGAAATCTTGGGATCCCATCTAATCCTACCTTGTCCAAAACAATCACATCAACACAGTGCACAAAATTCAAGTCCAATTTTTCCAATCTTTTTCTTCTGGAGTACAGGAAAGGATCAAGGACAAACTGGTTGAGTCTGGATCCATGATCACTATCAGGGATAATTGATTCAAGCTCCCTGCTTTTCTTATCACTAGGGGAGTGGTGGATAAAGTTATGAAAGGTCAAACAGCCCTCACTTTTGAAAAATCTAAAACAACTGAACCAGTTCATGCTCCCTCTTTCAAAGAGGAAAAGGAGATTATTAATAAAATGGAATCTGATTGCAGGCCCAAGAACCCTCAGCCGAACCAAGAAACCGCTACAATGGATAAGATCACTAAACTGCTCAAAGCCTTTGAGAACAAAATGGATCAAAAGATTTCCTCCCTTGTTGTTCCTAAACCTTCTAGTGCTGTTCCTGAAAATAATCTAGTCTGCTATTATTGCCACAGGGAAGGCCATGGAACCAGTTGATTTCTTGAACTCCAGAAGGACAAAGACAAGAAATCGGTAGAGAAAAAAGGGAATAACTTTTTCCTTCCTAATGGTGCCCTAATGCCCTTTGATTTGTCTTGCCCTATTTGTCATGTGGTGGCCTCTTACCAGCCACCCCCTTCTATGAAGGCATCCTTGGCTTCTGTGGATTTCTGATCTTCTTGTGGTACTCTTCAACCCTGGTACCCCCCAGCTATTTCCTCCTCATCTCTGGTTGGTACTTACCAATCCGATCCAGCTAGGAAGCAACATGAGGAGCCCAAACTTCATAAAGCTCCTTCCTTTCCAACCTTGATCCTCCAAAAACCACCCAAACAACAATCTTCACCTGAGCCCTCTTCTGATGTAGAAGACATGGAGGTGGAAAAAGAACCACTCATAGAAACTTCTCAAGATCACCCTGATCCTCATCCCTCATCTATTAAACCTCCTCAATCCCCTGATCCTGTTCCTGCTTCACCCGATCTTCCTCCCTCCACCCAGCCTAAAGTTTGGTTTGAGGGTGGAATTTCCAAAGATCACCCCAATGCTGTGGAAGGGGTAGTAAAGAGAATTTTTGATCTTAAAATTCCTGATCTATCTGTGGCTGAACTCCTGTCAATCTCTCCATCTGTTGCTGAAGGAATGAAGAAATGGGTTTCTTGTCAACATGTGGAGATTGGTCCTGAAGAACTCAAGGTCTCCTCTGGAACTTTGATAGAGGATTCTGGTGGAACAGACCCCTCTCCTGAGTCTAGTCTTTAATCTTGTCCTCTTGGTTTTCTTCCCTGCTATCTTGGTGAATCAGCAGAAACAGTCTCACTCCTTGTTGGCTCTGGCTCTCAGCTCAACTTGATCTCAGATGCTATGGCCTGCAAACTTAAACTCAGCCCTAGGGTCAGCTTTACCTCTTCAGTGTATGGAATAGGAAACCAGTCTTGCAAATTGGTTGGAATTGTTGAAGAGGTTCCAGTCCAGATTAGCCAAAACATTGTTGGAACTTGTAATATCTGGATCACACGCCTGGATGGACCCATGATCTTGGGTCAACCTTTCTTAATTGATTTTGGAGAAAATGTTATGTTTTCCAATCAAGTTGGGGAGAGAATCCTCCTCCCTGATTCTGATGGTAGAAAAATTGAGTTTCCTCTTTGTTCTTTGGATTCTTGTTGCTGGGAAAGAGATTTCCCTGGTCATTTTCCAAAGTCATCTCTAAAAGAAAAACAGAAGGATAATTCTAGTTTCTCTCATTTTTTATGGGAGTAGTTGATCCTACTAATAGTTGTAGTTCTTTTCAGCCTCAAACTTCAACTCAAGGGTCAACTCTCATCACAGAGGCTTATCTCTCTTTCTTTTAAATGTTTTCTTCTGATCTCAAAACTATCAAAAATCAAAAACAAATCAAAATGGAAAAACCCAAAAATATTTCTTCTTCATCTGCTGTTTCTTCTTTTCCTTGTACTCTTATTCCTAATCAATCTCCACTCAGTTCCGGTTCAAATCTCCGCAATGAGTCAAAACTAGATCCCAATCTCAATCCTATTTTTGGTGGCTTTGGTATGGAAGAATATGGGCTTCAGTGGAGGCAAATTGGGGTAGAAGTAAGTCCTCCCAATTGTGCACCACCAGGGTATCCTACTACTATCATTTTCAAAACCCTACCTTGTGCCACACACATGAGCAATGTATTATCTCCTGGGAATTCTCTTATGGAAAAGGCACCTTTTGAAAACATTGCAGAACATCAAACTTGGAAGGCGTTAGAACTTGGTCTCAATCCTTGTAGTCAGATCTCTCTGGTCAACTCTTGGAAAAAACAAGAACTGCTCTCTTTTGCCTCCAAATATAAAACAGTTGCCAGGAAAATCCAACCAGTCAACCAACCAATGCCTCTCAATCTCAACCCTCCTCTTAGGCGTCCTCCTCTATCCTGCAATCCTTACTGTGGTTTACCTTGATCTCTCACTGGTCCATTGATCCCCTCTGGTAGTGTCACTGAAGAACGTCTGGGAGTAGTAAACTTTGGACCAGATGGATGGCTTCTACCTGATGAGTTGTATTTGATCAAGAATGTCTTGGCTCTTAGGGAAAAAGCTATTGCTTTCTGTGAAGAAGAGAGAAGTCTCTTGAAAGAATCCTATTTTCTGCCTTATATCATTCCTGTAGTAGAACATGATCCCTGGAAAAAGAAAAAGATCCCAATCCCTGCTGCCAAAGTCAACAAATTCATCAAGTTGGTCCGGGAACAAGTCCAAACCAGTTTATACAAACATTCAACTTCTAGCTATTCCAGTCCTGTTTTCTGTGTCCTTAAAAGTAACGGTAAACTTAGAATAGTTCATGATCTCCAGCCTCTAAATAAGGTTACTATTAAAGACTCTGGTATTCCCCCTGCTACTGAAGAATTTGTTGAATCCTTCTCTGGGAGAGCTTACTGTGGTCTAGGCAACATTATGGGTGGCTATGAAAAACGGTCTTTACATCCAATTTCTTGCCCTCTCACTACATTCAATACTCCCCTTGGTTGTTTCCAAATTACTCAATTGCCTCAAGGAGCCACCAACTTGGTTGCAGTCTATCAGGCTCAGATGGTTTGGATCCTCCAGGATGAAATCCCTGATCATGCTGGTATCTTTATTGGCAATGGCGGAATTAAAGGACCAGTTTCTGATTATAAAAATGAGCTCTTACCCTGGCATTCAGGAATCTGTTGATTTATCTGGGAATATGCAACCACTTTGGAAAGGATCTTGTTCCAAATCAAAGAATCTGGCCTCACTGTCTCTGGATCCAAATTGCCTGCCTGTGTCCCTGCTCTGGAAATTGTTGGTCATGTGGTCTACAAGGAAGGAAGAAGGATGGCTCAATCCAAAGTCAACAAAATCCTCTCTTGGCCTACTCCCACCAATCCAACTGAATTCAGGGGTTTTCTAGGTGTTGTTAATTGTGTTCAAATCTTTATCCCATCTCTATCCAAAATCTGTGCTCCTCTACGTTGCCTGAACAGAAAAGATGCTGAGTGGATCTGGACCCAAGATTGTGAACATTCTTTTCAGCTACTTAAAATGATGGTTGGCAAAGACATAGTCTTCAAAAAGATTGCTTATGGACCTGGAGCTGGCAAGATTAAATTGGCTGTTCATTCTATTTATCAATCTGTTGGGGCTGTCCTCACTCAGGAAGATGAAAATGGTTGGGACCCTCCCGCTCTCTATGAATCCTTGTTATTTTCAGATGTAGAATCCAGGTACTCCCAACCAAAACTGGAACTCTGTGGCATGGCTCAAATGTTGAAGAAACTCCAAACTGTCCTCTGGGGTCAACACTTTGAGTTACAAGTCTACGCACGGTCCATCATTGAAATTATCAATGCTCTCAGCCTCCCAAATGCTCCTATGAATTGCTGGGTGGCCTTTATCCAACTTTTCTCTTTTGATATTGTTCATAGGCCTGGAAAATCCTTCACCATGCCTGATGGTTTATCTTGAAGCCCCCTTGGAGATGAAGAATTGGATTTTGGAGTGGAATTTGATGAGGAGGAGCCTTTAATTTTTCCAGTCTTCAACTTTTCCTCCCAAGATTATTCTGTTTTCCAACAAGGTTTCTGGCTAAAATTAGAGCAGTACCTTTCCACTCTCCAAAGGCCTCCTGATTTTTCTGCTAAAGATTTTCAATCACTCAAAAGGAAGTCCTCCAATTTCTTTGTCCAAGGTACTAGGCTTATGAAAAGAGGCAATCCTTGTGCTCTAATTGTTGTCACTATCCCCTCTAAACAAGATTCAATCCTCAAAAGTCTCCATGAAGGCCTTGGGCATTGTGGGGAAACCAAAACCTATCAACATATATCCAAACAATTCTGGTGGCCATCTTTGAAGAAATCAGTCTCTCAATGGTGCAAGAGTTGTGAAGTATGTCAGAAACGCAATCTTAGGCGCCCGGCCAAAATTTTTCATCCCACTGGAGAGTCCACTGTCTTTGGAAGGATTGCTATGGATGTGGTTCACATTGAGGCTGGTGGAGATAAGTACCTCATTGTGGCTAGAGATGATTTTTCTGGATGGTTTGAAGCAAAGTTTCTTAAGAACCTCAGCTCTGAATCAGGAGCAGCCTTCCTTTATGAGACTTGGACAATGCGTTATGGCTTGGCTTGATCTTATTCAACTGATGGTGGCTCTGAGTTTGGTGGCAAACTGGCCAAAATGATCCGATTGCTTCCTGGTCAACATAGTTTGACCACTCCTTATTATCCTGAAGGAAAAAGCATGGTGGAAAGAGGCCATGCCCTTTTGAAGGCTGCTCTTGTTAAGTTGGCTGGTGAAAGTGGAAAGAATTGTTGCAAATCTCTTCCTCTGGTCCTCTTCTCTGATTGAATTTCAACTAAAGAAAATACTGGATACTCAACTTATGAAATTATTTTTGGGCAGAGGGCTGTCTTTCCTCTTGATCTGGAAATGGAGTCTTTCTTAGGTATTTCTTGGGAAAAGGTTTCTTCCACCACTGATCTATTAGTTGCCAGATCCAAGCAACTGGAGCAAAGTGAAGATGTTTGAGACAAAGCTCATCAGAAAATAATGGAGTCAAGGGAAAAATCAGTCCAGTATTGGGAGGATAAGCATTCCAATTGAGTCATGGATCCCTTGAATCCTGGTGATCTAGTTTTAGCTTATAATTGATCCTTGGAAACTCAGTGGGGAAAGCTTTTTTCCAATTGCTGGAATGGTCCTTATTGAGTGGTCCGCAAAGTCGGAGGTGGATCATATGTTTTGGAAGAAATGGATGGTACTCAGATGGCCAGAAGGTTCTCTGCTGAACAGGTCAAGAAATTTGATTGTCATGGAGGCAACTTCAATCAGAAGTAAGTCCTCCAAATTGTGCACCACCAGGGTCATCTGCTGCGTTTTGTTGTGAAACTCTACTGTATGCCACATACGTGAGCACCTGGGACGCCTTCTTCATTTTATCGCAGTCAACCCTAGGATTTTCTTTGGATGGGTCAAGATATTCTTTTCAATCACCCTCAAGATCAAATGGCCATTTCTTGTGTTCAATCATCTTTCCTTTCTTTTTTTTATGACATCAAGCCCAGATGCAGACTAGGGACAGTCTGTAAGTTGGGGAGAGATGTGGTGACTAAATCTGGACACCCTGGACCAGATGCAGAAAATTCAAATTTTTTTTCTATGATTCTTTTATTTAAGTGTCATTTATCTGAAAAAAAAGGAATTTTTTTCAGTATCACTCCTCCAATTTCCTCATCCTGCCAAGCGTTCCCCTGTCCCAGTGGTCTAGGACAGGCCTCTCTTGGTCTCATCACCTAGGCATTGCGTTCAATTCCTTCTCTATTTGTTCCCCCCTTCCTTTGGGCTGAACGCGCAGGCCAAGACCCACTTGGCCCAAGATATCCCTCTCCTACCCTCCCTACACTCCTCCTCCACCATCCTCCGTTAAACTTGATCCAATCACTCAATCTCTTGCTCTCAGGTTACAAGAACTTGCCAATGCAAATTGCAATGGTCTATTGGATGATGAAAACTATTGCTCAACCACGACCGACTCAAATCCCCATCCTACTCCTCTCCCCTTTTGGAATCCATCTCCAATCTCCATTATCCTCCCTTGATCCATCCATCCAAATCCCTCAACCTCAAATTGATCCAATCCACTAGATCCTCTTGTTCCACCTCATCCTTCCTTCACATGATCTTTTGACATCAATCTTGTCAGACCCTCCATCATCCACCCCAGAACAACTTGCATCACTTCAAGACTCAATTGGGCTCAAGCATCACCAGTACCAATTCCTTCATCTCCAACCTGAGCCCATCAGAACCCGCTTTGAGCCTTGGCATGATCTCCTTTTCCAGCCCTCTGGCACCTGTCAGGCTTGGTTCTGGCCAACCTGCTAACATTCCTCCTGGGACTCTCCAACCTCCGTCAATCTTTTGCACCCCCCTTCCATCTTTGGGCAGGGGTGGAAAAGCGTTGTCTACCGCCTGCCAACATCCGCGGGCGGTCTGGTTCATTTTTTTTCAACCCCTTTCGCCTTTGGGTGAGGGGAGGGTGATCCCGGTGTTGTCGCGCGCGCCCATCCATGGATGGACGCAAGAGAGGTGAAGGGATGAGAAAGATCCCACCCCAGTCAGGGAGGCTGGATTTCTACTAGCCCACGTGATCTATTTTTCTCATCATCTGAAATCAAAAAAAAAAAAAAAAACGCTCTATTTGTAGAATCACTTGTACATAGTCTAACAGGGCCTCCTGCCAATAAAAGGAGGGGCTCTCCCCTGCATTTTGGGGGGAGGAGGATATGGCATCCTATCAGAGAGAATCATCATCACTATCACCTTGAAATAAATCATCTGTGGGGTCTCATTCCCTTTATCTGAGAACTGAATTCTGGGTATATCCATCATTTCCCCTTGATCCTTGAGCCTCCATACTCAAATCCTGATCCTTGATCTTTATCACCAACCAATAGCCTTTCTGGTTGAAGAAGAATTCAACTGATTGAATTCTTGAGTGTGTTACACCACTCCTGATCCCTTTATCCGACCATACTGGTCCTGATCCTCCTTTGATTATCTTTATGGAACCAGTCATGTTTGACTGAAGAGGTTTTATTAAGCTTAAAGCCTGGAGTGTTAAACCTCCCTTTATTTCTTTTGAAGTTGAATTCCGCCACGCTACTCTTGAGTCCCTTGAGAAGTGTTGGGTTATTCTTGTTTGAATCAGTTTTTGTTTTGCTTCTAGAGCGTCATCAAAACAATTAGCTTTTTCTTGTGCAGCCACCCACAGTTATCTGGTAACCTTAAAGTGCTTGATTGCGGAGATTTGGGCAGGTTCATTGAGAACCTGGAGGTTGTTTAGGATTGAGTTGATCTTTCCTAAGCTTCTTCTGAGGGCCAGAGATATTAGCTTGTGGGCATTGTGACTTACAATTGCCTTGTCTTGTTGAAATCTGAACGATCCTGGACTTCTTCTATTCAAGTTTTCCCTGGAATCATCTTGCCTCAGATAGTTTTGTTTCCCCAGCTACCAACTACTATCATCTTTATCCTCTTACATTTGGTCCCTTGTTTACCAGGTTCTGGAATTTGATCTTGGTTACATTTAAATATTTTTGTAACACTCAGGAGGGCAGCCTAAACAGCACCTTTCCCCTCCACAGAACTGCCACAGCCTTGCACCGTTTGGAGTCTTACAATGGTTCAGGAGAGGATCCAAGGATGGGTTTACCCACAGGGGGCTGTGTAGGGGAAAGGTTGGTACTTGCTTCTGGCTGTGCTCTCTTTCTTTATAAGGGTTATTTATTGATTGATGGGTGGTTCTTCTTTAATCTGGTTCTGAATATTTAGGTCACAGAAGAATCCTTATTCAAGCACCTGTTGGTGGGTTCAATTGGCTCAAAGATGGGTGATAACTTGTTTTCTGATTTCTTGTTTCCTTTCATGACTGATTCACTAATAATATTTTATCTGGGTAGGTAACACAGCTGGATGATTAGATGGGATGATGGTCTGGAGGTGGTGATGAGGTAGATGATGGGCCAGATGGCATGATGATACAACCTGGATACGGCAGAGAGGGCCTCCTTAAATAGAAAATCTGGTCCTCAGGGGATGCTCAGGGCTGCCCCCAAGGGTGCCCTGGGGCTTCCCCTGTTACAGCAAGATACAGGTACATGAGGAATTTCTTCTGTTTGGGAAAAGCTTTTACAGTTACATGAGGCATTTCTGTTGGTTGGAAAAAGCTTGTACAGTTACATGAGGCATTTATGCTGGTTGGGAAAAGATTGTACAGGGGTTTTGTGCATGCACAGCCTTGCATAAATTGCTGTGTAGTGAAGATAAGATATATTTCTGTGCTGTACTGGTAGTTTTTTCAGTGCTACTTGATTCAAACTGCATGTATTGCTGTGAAAATACTGGTGGTTTCTTGGGTTTCTGGTTATACTGGTGGTTTGTTTGGTTCTGGTTAAGACTGGTCTCACTTCCTCCTGCATATATTGGTCCTGTATTCTTCTGCACAGCCTCTTGTATGTGTATTTGCATGTTTTTTTTGGTTCAGGTGACCAGATCTGACATGCTGGACTGCCTCCTGTATCTGTATTGCTGTATTCTGGCTGAGGTGACTGGATCTGGACTGGTTTTACTGCCTCTTGCATCTGTATTTCTGAATTCTGATGAGGTGACTGGATCTGGACTGGTTGCACTGCCCCCTATATCTGTATTTCTGTATTCTGGATGAGGTTGCAGGATCTGGACTGGTTGCACTGCCTCCTATATCTGTATTTCTGTATTTGGGATGAGGTGACTGGATCTGGACTGTTTTCACTGCCTCCTATGTCTGTATTGATGTATTCTGGCTGAGGTGACAGGTTCTGAAAGATTGCACTGCCTCCTGTACCTGTATCTTTGTATGCTGGTAAGTGGACAGGGTTGGTTTATGGTCCTGTTCTTGAGGGTAAGCTGGCACTGGTATGTACTTGAGGTTTTCCAAGGTATGTCTTATGTATTCCACAGGGCTGCAACACCTAGTTGGGTATGAGTTTGCCACAGTTGGAGTTTTGTTGGGCTGTATCTTCTAATCCATGAGAGATAGGAGGGGAACTTTGTCTGAGTGACTATGGGTTATTTATGATGTAGAATCCATTTCTGAGGTTACTTTGAGGTTTTGAGCTGTTTTTAAACTAGAATAGTGAGGCTGATGGTTATAGGACAGGTTTGGTCTACCACAACAACCATCACCCATCCAATTACAGTGGTTCTCCAACTGGCTACCAATTTAGTTCCCCATCACCATTTTTTAAGTCCAAGACAAGGAAAGGATAGACCTGAACTAGAACCCATTGATGAAATGACCCCAGATCTGCCCCCGCTCATGGAATGAGTACAGAAAGAGAAAATTTCATGGTGAACCCTACCAAATATATTGCAATGGTTTAGATGCTCCATCCCAATGGTAAAAAAATTGATGATTGGATTAGGGGGATCCATACAATTGGAGGTTTTATCTTTGGTCAATCAAAATTCATCTCCAATATCAAAAACCTCAAATCCCTGGAGCATTTTGAGAGAAGCTCCCCAAAGGTTTTCTTTACCCTTACTGTTGACCAAGAATTGAAGAAAATGGTATCAAAACAAGCCTCCATGTGGGAGACTTTTGAAACAATCCAAAAGAACCTAAAGTTCTCCAAAAGGAAGCTCATGGTTGGAATCCTTATAGAATTGTTATTCAAACTAGACACAATGGAGACAAGTGTATCCTTCCATCTCACTGACATTTCAAACATCTTCATTGAACTAGGTTGTTTAGTTTGCTCCATACCAGACAAACTAATTTAATTAATCATCCAAGTTTTGAAATCCTTTTGCCCTGCTAGAACTGGATCCCAAATGCTCAAGGTTGTAGGACCACAACTTGACCTTCTTGAGAAACCAGCTCCAGCCAATAGGCAGTTGATATTGAAATTATTTTTCACCAAAATTACCAGTGGAAACTCCATGGACAACCCTTACTCTATCAAATCAAAAAACCCATACACCTGGATCCAACCCCCATGCACCTCTCCAACCTCCAAACTCTTGATCATTCTGCCAACAGCCTAAAAGCAAAGACATTCAAGCTACCCAGAAAAACATCAAAAGCAGCAATATGCCGGTTTGAACTGAATTCCAAGGACTACTGGGTGACTCCTACGCATACTTTCATTCAAACAACCACTTGAAAGCCAAATTTTTGCTCCTCAGCAGCAATACTGGACTAGCTCCACCCAGAATCCAGGGTGGTGGCATTATATAGCCTTGGGACTGGGAACTGCATTGTGGGTGCACACTCAGCTTCAGGTGCAAGCCAGGCTCTGCATCAGGTGCCTGGCTGGCTCATCCATGGCTGCCATGGGCTCAGCATCAACTGCGGTGCATCTGTGATCCAAGCCAAGGAAGAAAACCAAGAAATGAAGCATATCCCATTGGGTTTGGTTAACTAGGTTTGGGAAAGTTGCACAGGGATATATGGGGAGGGAAACCAAAGGAGGGCGCATTGGGAAGATTTGCAAAGGTGCGGGGGTGCTCCAAGTAGGGCGCAGGGAAGCTGTCAGCTTGCTACTTGTACAGAGAAACCTGTCAAAGTAAATTGAAAACTCAAAAATAAAATTATAAAAGTAAAAGGAATAAGAAATACAAAAGTATAATTTTAGATTTGGATTTCTCACCCAAAAAAAGGTAAGGTCACTCACTGACCCCACCTTTTAAATCCAACTCCTTATATTTTTAAATAATTTTAAAAGAAAATGACCAAAAGACCACGGCACCACTATGGAAACTTTTGGCCATTTTAATATTTCACATTTAATTTCATGGTTAGGTTTCACACCTAACATTCACTCAGAATTAAGGTTTTGTGTATATTTTAGGAGTTACAGGAAGATTTGTGTTGTTGCACAATTCCCATGGGCAGCACTGCATCCATACAGCACACATGTCTGACACTCAATAATTAGGCACATGTCAAGAAAACTGCATGCATTATTCTGCTGGCTGCGGATGATGGATTCCCGGACGCATCTGTCAAGCAGCTGCGTTTCAGAAATAAAATGCACCATTCCTGACAGTCAGGTACTGCAGGAACATGCTACAACCCACATGCATACATAATGTATATTTAAAAACTTGACTGACAGATAGAAAGATGTCTGAAGCTCCTGAATATTGAATAAAAAGCATGAAATTCAAAATATATGGCGGAAAAATCAGGGAAAATAATAATAAAGGTTGTCATGTAAATCACATTATAAAATCTTTATCAACCACAAAAAATACCAAGGAGTTCCCATAAAAATTATTAAAAACTGTCAAAATGTTCAGATGATGGCTTGAAATATAAAAATACCCACCTCTGCCCATGTAACTAAAAAGAAAATAATATAAAATAAAGAAACCCACCCATTCCCCTTTAGTAAAACCCTTTTGAGCAATAACTTAGGACCTCATTATCCCAAAGTCTTTACACATTTCAAAAGATCCCTTTGAAGATAGGTTGTTTCAATAAAGATCCCCTGTTTGTATAAAATGTGGCCCCTCTTGAAAAAAATATATTTAAACCATTTTAACCAAACCAAATAATCCAAACTTTAAACTTGCTTTTAATCAATAATTATGAGCATTTTATGTGTTTTCTTGGAATGATCATTGTTCCAACACCAATATCACTTTCTTTAGCTAAAGGACTGAAAGGTTCTTGGTATCAGTAAGTTAAAAGAAGCCGCTTCATGAGAAGGAAAAACCCAGATGGATGTAAAGGCAGGCAGTCAGCTAGTGTTGTAGAGGGTGGGACTTAGGGTTCATTTCTTAGTTGTTATTTTATCTAGGTTATGGTTGAGGGGGAGGTCTTTATAACTCTCTCTCTCTCAACTCTGAGTTGAAGATAGAACATGGAATACAGAGACCAGCTCACAGACACTTGAAAGGAAGGAAGCATTTCTCTTAATATTTTTCTATTTTTATTCAACTCTCTCTCTCTCTCTTTTCAATTGGGCTTCTTTGGAAGCAAGCATGCTTGGAGGGGTATGGATGCGGGAAGAAATAGGGGAGTATGTAGAGGAGTCTGAAGGGATCTACAGGTATCTGGCAAAAAATGAGGTGGTTGCGGGTCAGAAGTGATTGATGAAGAGGGTTTTCTTGGCCAGATTTTGGCCACAAGCTTGGTCACAGGTGTAGCATTACCTGTAAAACCACAAATTGATCAAAAGGATGTTGGATGTGAGAATTGAAATCCTCCCAGATCTGGAGACCATTTTATGGGTGGTGGAGAGTGAAATGGATTGGGAAAAGCTTATCAAGGACTTGGTGAAGACTTCAACAACAGGATTGAGGAAGCTGGCTGTCACTTGGTACCAGCTCCAGTGAAAGCCCCAGCTACAGGACTGTAAACATCCATATGTGCTCCAGAGCCTCAGAAGATGGAAAATCCACCAACAAGCAAGGTCACCAAGCTCTTCAGTGACCTAAAAATCTTCCTCAACAGGATGAAGTCACTGCTGCACCAACCTACATGGTGGAGGGGTTTCAGCCTCCTGGCAGGCCTTCCAGGGGTTTCAGGATCCATGTATGTACTTACTGCAGGGACAAGAGGGACTGCAAGTTGGTGTGTGCCAATTTGGAAAAAAAATGAAAAATTGGTTGGTCTGCAAGGCAGGGATGATGTATATATTCCCAAAGGGAAAGCAGGTTGCTTTGGGACCCAGTTAGTCACCTGCCTTTGACCAGATACAGGTGAATGCAAAGGAGCTAGCAGACACTGCATGGGTTTCACTTGGGATTTTAACAGTGCCAGGGATGTGGAAAGCTCTGCAAGTGGAGGCCAAAGTCATAGTGTTGGCAGCAGATGAATGTGCTGTGGTGGAAAGGGTGGACATAGAGGTCAAGGAGAAACCATTGGCCTCAGATTCAAAAAAAGTCACACACCGTACTGCAGGCAAAAGGCAGCCATTGAACCCTGTAGGGAAGAAGAAGGGTGAGGAAATTGTATGGGGGTAATGGGGAAAAAAGCATCAATAGCCTTGAACTTGAGGGAATTGGCAGCTGTGTCCCCAGTTGTTGTCAAGGAGATGGTTCAAGCACAGAAGGAGTGTACCCAGGGATGGGTCTCTACAATGGTTCAGCAGGTGAAACTGGAGTAAAAGAAGGTGGAACACAAGCCATACTATTTGAAGTCAGTCTTGGTCCCGCTTTCTTAAGTCTCAATTGAAATTGAGGGTTAGAAGGGGTGGGCAATGGGGGAAAGGGGGTTGATGTTTGACCTGCTTCCATCAAAATTGGTGGAAAAGTTAGGGTTAGTTTGAAGGAAGGGCGTGATGGGGCTTTGGTTGTTGAATGGAGGAGAGTGTTCCTGGGATGGGGTGGTTGAGGAAGAGGAGGTAAAGGTTGCAAGGGTCCAAAAACCCCTGTCTTTCATCTTGATGGAGTGAAGCAATGTTATCCTAGGTCAGCCATTTATGTTTTGGTTCTGGGCTCAGATTGATTTCAACTTGGAGGTCTGTATGGAAGCGCTGAAAGTGGAGGACTCATTCAGTGCTTGGTTCAAGACAAAAATCTGCGAAAATGGGAAGGGGAGATGGGTGCAAGAAGTGGCAACTGGAAACAACAGAAATTCCAAAGTGGGGGCTGAGTGAAAGGGTCATCCCATGGAGTATTTTGAATAGTTGGCCAAGGCCACTAAACCAGGAAGGCTTTGGCCTTTCACGGAGGGCAACTAGAAAGGAGCAGGTGGAGGAGGGTTTTGGGCAACAGGTGCATGAGGCAGAAGTAAGTTCCCTTCCTCAGTGTGCATCTCTGGGAGGTTCTAAGTTTTAAAAACCCTATCATTGTCCCACACTTGTGAGCAAATGGAAAAGCCTTGGTTTGGTGCTTTCTAGGATTTATGATGAGGGATGAGTGCGGATGGTTAGGTTCAATGCTGGGAAATGCAAACCGCTGGTGCAGAAGTTCTGGACTTGGAAAAAGCCAATCCTCCAGGGGATGAACAGGACTCTGCAATCAATTTCTTGGTCTTGGGATCCCTGGGAAACACCTTTGAAAATATTGGGGTTGGTAACTTGGTCAGGGAAGATCATGGATGAATGGATAACAGTCCTCAAATTTGGACAGCTGGGCTTGTTAAGTACAGAGGAGCATGACTTGCTGGCATCCTTATTGCTGCTTTGCAAGAAGGCCCTTGCGTTTGGCCCCAAGGAATAGTGATTGATGAAGGGTGCAATAGGCAACCCCTACATGATTGCAATGGTTTGGTTCAAATTTTGGCAGATTTGGCCAATTCCAATACTGCTGACAGTCTTGGAGCCCTTCCTGGAGTTAGTATGCAAGGTTGTAAGGAAAGGACTTTAAAAGCAGTCCACTTCAAGTTAATATATTCCAATATTTGTGGTGGTCTAGCAGGATGGTAAGTTTTTGAGGATTTTTCACAACTTGCAGAGACTCAATTCATTTTCAATCTGGGATGTAGGGTTGCCCCTGTGCTTTGACAAGTTTTTGGAGTCAATGGCAGGGCAAGGGTGTTACAGATTGGTGAATGTGATGGGCATGTATTACCAGTGGGAGATTCATCCCAATTGGTGACAACTGACCACGTTTGAGACCAAGCTGGGATGGATAGAATTGAAAAAGCTGATTCAAGGCACAACCCACTTGATAGTGGTTTATCACGCCCAGATGACTTGGATCTTGCAAGAGAAACTTCTGGAGGGAGCCCAAATGTTCATTGACAATGTGGGTCTCATAGGCCCTAAGACAAATTACAGAGGCCCCTGCTGTCCGCCAGTTCATTTGGGAATATGTGGTGACACTGGAGAAGATATTATTTTGGATCAAGGAGGCAGGAAGTTTGATTTTAGGAAATAAGCTGGCAGTTTGCATCCCTGCACTGGATGTCTTGGGACATGTGGTGGCTCTCAGCAGTAGGGAGATTTCCAAGAAGCAGCGCAAAAAGGTATTTGAGTGACAAACCGCACGGGCAATGTCACACATTCTGCAGTTTGTGGGATTGTGCAGCTACATTTGCCTTTTCATTGAAAGGTTTGAAGAGGTTTAGAGCCCACTCTGGGATTGAGGCAAAAGGGAGCCCAGTGGGAATGAAAATCCGGGTGTGATGGCATGTTCAAGAGGCTCAAGGAGATAGTGCTATGCAAAATTGTCCTCTGGGATCTTGAATAAAAAGTGGGTGGATATGGTTGGTGGTCAACTCTAGGAAGTTTAAAACTGGGGTTTTCTTGATGCAGGAGGTGGATGGGAAAGATAGGCCGTTCCTCCAAGAGTCTGTTACCTTCACCTCAAAAGAGAGCCTCTACTTGCAGCCAAATTTGGAACTGTGTGGGGTCACCAAGATAGTGTAAAGGCTTCAGAATTTTCTCTGAGGATTTCATTTCAAGCTTATTGTGGAAAAGGAGGACTTGGTGTGGGTGATCAACTTTCAAGAACAGCCAATTTAAACTACGACCAGGTGGGTAGACTTCCTGCAGCTTTTCTTGTTTTGTGTGGTGCATGTTACAGGGAAGGGGTTCACAACGTGGGAAGCGCTGTTGCAGTATCTGCAGGAGGATCTGTTTGAAGGAGCAGAACCCCTCAGTGTGGAGGACCCATTCATTTGGGTAGGGGTGGTGGAAGCAGAGGTCCATCTCCCACTCCATAAGTCTGGGCACTACATTGTTTTTTTCTCTTACTTGCAGGACTTCCAATTTGAAGATGGTATGGAAAGAGTGGTCCTTTGGTGGGTGAAGCTGCAAGCGGGGAAATTTTAACTGCAGGAAGGACAGATGTGGCAGCAAAAAGCACCCGTACCTCTCATTTTTGAAAATTGAGGACATACCAGGAACTGATCCTGGGGTGTCCCCAGAGAGCTTTTGAAACCAGGGAGAGATTGAGAGACAGAGGAGGGTGACAGCAAGGTTATGGTGGCCAGGGGTGGTGCGTGCAGTGCAAGAATGGGTGAAGTTGTGCAAAGCCTGTCAATGGAAAGGCTCAAGGTTTCCCAGGGCAGTTGGTCATCCTAATGGAGAAAACACGCTTTTCAGGTGGGTTTGTCTTGACATGGTTCACATCAAGGTTGGGAAGTTTGCATACCTGTTGGTTGCACGGGAAAATCTGTTGGATGGGTTGAAGAATTCCCTCTGGTGAAGTTGTTGGAAGAAAAAGTTGTTCAGTTCTTGGAGGAGGATTGGTTTGCATGGCATGGTTCACCTTGTATGTTTATGGTTGACAGGGGCACAGAGTTCTGGGTTTGCCTGATTGAACTGGTTCAGAGTTGTGGGGAGAAGTGTGTGCAGGTGACAGAGTAATATCCAGAAGTTTCTGCAATGATTGACTGCAGCCATCAGCCTATCAAGGATGCTTTGGTGAAGATGTGCCGGGATGATGGTAAGTGGTGGCAGGAAACCCAAAAAATTGCTCTCTTTGTGTATTGGATCTTGGTAAAGAAATTGATGGGCTAGTATCCTTAAGAGCTTCTCTTTGGACAGAAACCCATGCTTCTGGTGGATATTGAGCTTAAAAAATTCCTTTGCCTGGATTGGTAGAAGGTCAAGACCCCAGTGGAACTTTTTGAAGTGCATGCAAAGCAACTCCTGTGGCAGGATGAGACACTGCATAAGGCCGTGGAATTTCTGAAGAATAAAAATATGGAATCAGTCTGCTACTGGGACAAGCACTGTTCTCACCAGGTCCAGGACCTGTTTCAAAAAGAATACTTGATTCTTCTGTAAACCTTTAGTCTGTTTTCTCAATGGGGGAAGATTTTTGCCAACCGTTGGAATGGGCCATACTGAATGGTGTCAAAATTAGGACAGGGGAGTTATCAGCTCATAGAATTGGATGGATCTCTTCTCAAATGAAAGGTTTTTCATGCATGTAAAGCACTTTTTTCACCAGAATACACCTTTTTTGAAAAGATGGTGGGAACAGATTGTGACTCTAGTCGCAAAGGCATTGGTTCTGGGCAGGCTAACAAGGAAAATGAAAGTTATTTGTCTCCCAACAAGTCAGTGCACAAAGTCTGGCTCTGGGGGAGTAAGAGGTTGCAAATAACTTGGTAAAGATTACAGGAGGGGGGGGAGCTAGTGCTTGATGGCAAAGCTTGATTTGCTGAGGGGGTGCTCTATCCTTTTCACAGCCATAAAAACTAGAAAATCCAGAATGTTCTTTTCCTTATTTATCTGATTGGTTTGGTTGATTGGGTTTCTTGCTGGCTTTGGGTTATGGATTGTTCCAGAGAATGTGGGCGCAGTGCAAGGACTGGTCCACAAACACAAGGAATAGCCCTGCAAATGGATGAAAGGACAAAGAGAAATGTATTGATTGGATGGGATTGGATGAGATGAGGCAAAAAAATAATAAAAAAGGAGCACCTTTTCCTTTTTATATGTTTTCTTTTTCTGTTTCTATGTTGTTTTATCTCTTGCATGTATGAGTATAGGGATTTTGGCATGGGATGGTCAATATATTTGCACATTTAGTTCTGGAGGAGTCTAAGCTTGACTTGGTGAGGGGGTGCTCTAGTCTTTTCACAGCTGGAACAACTTGCCACCCCAGAATATCTGTTCTCTTACTGCTTTTCTCTATCTCTGGTTTTGTGTGCATGCTGGCAATCTTGTGTTGTTTTTGTTTTATAGAAGGGGTAATTGGGACTGTGTAGAAGTTCTTTTGGGGAGGTCCAGGTACCTCTCCAAGAAATTAAAATGGCAGAGGCTGTCAGCTTTCTACTTTTACAGAGCAACCTGTCAAAGTAGAAAAATAAGTATGAAAACCAAAAAAATCATAAAATACCAAAAGGAGTGAAAACTCCCAGGATGTAGCCTCAGATTTGGTTTCCTCACCCAAAGTAAGGTATTTTCACTCACTGACCCCACCATTAAATTCCAAATTCTTATATTTTTAAATAAATGTTCAAGAAAATATCCCAAAATCACAGCACAACTACAAATTATTTTTTGGACACTTCAATGTTTCATGTGTGTTTTAAAAGATAGTTTTCACACCTAAAATAACCTCTGAATTGAAGTTTTGTTTGTAGTTAAGGATTTATAGCTGGTTTTGTGTTCTGTCACCATTCCTGTATTCATCCCAACATTCATAGAATGCAGGCTGCGCGCGTCTGACACTCAAAATGTGGTCACCTGAAAGAAAACACACATTCATTATGCTTTGGGACAGGGATCCTAGACTCCTGCCAGCAGCTGTCAAGCATGCATGCGTCAAAACTGACACCTAACTTCTGTCAGCCAGGTACTTCAGGAAACTGCTACAACTGTTGTAATATGAGGCTTGACAAGGTGATGAGGAGAGAAATGAGAAGGGAGACTGGTGCTGGAGAAGGCTAAAATCTGACTCAAGGGGTCCAGAAGGGACCAGATCCAGGGGGGATTTGTTAAGTGGGCCCGGATGAGAAAGGGTGAAATCTGATGGTTTTCATTCAAGGGATCATAGAAGAAAGAGTATTTATAGACAACTAGAGAACCACAAATGGGCCTTTGAATAAGGAAGAATATTCAATAAGATAAGACAGGATGAAATGGTTGAGGATAGGAAATTTAACATGGGGATCACATAGGCTAAGGATGGTGACATTTGGGTGTCAAGATTCTGTGAAATATGGAAGATATGGTGGCCGGCAGAGTAAGTTATAGTGGCTGGCAGACTTCAAGTACTGGGCACAGATGTAAAGGTGTGGCCTGGATAGCTATAATTATCAGGAAAAGTAATGGTGGTTGAAACAACTATAAGTATCTCACTCATTCAATAATATATATATATTGGTTGGAATAGGATAAAAGTATTCCAAGCATACTTGATAAAACATTAAAAATAAGTGCACTGAAAGAGGGAGGTGAGCAGACAAGATGATGAAGGCCCAAAACTCAACAACAACCTCTATAAATATGTCATGCATATGTAAAAATTGGCAGAACGTTAGAGGAAAGCTGAAAAAATCTAGAAATTAAATGAAGAAAAAAAAATTAAAACAAAAAATTGACAACTCAAAAAAATAATAATAATAGTTGTCACAAAAATGAAATGAATAAATCTTCAATTACCACAAAACTCCCCAAGGAGTTTGCATAAAAATTAAAAACTTACCATAGTTTTCAGAATTTGACACAGCATCTCTTAATGTCCACCTCTGACCACCTTAATCCAATGAATATAATACAAAATTAGGAAATATGCCAGAACTACAAAAATAACAAATTACCATTAAAACAATTTTGGACAATAATTTGACATAAAAATATGACACAGACAGGTACATCTGAGTGACAGCACTAAGAATGCGTCCCCAAATAGCGCTAGCCTACAAGCACAACCCTGTCTATGTGCCCTGAGAAGGCTCCTTCACCCCAAACGTTATATATAAAGTACTCTTTTGGTTGATTTAACCCCAGTAATTTTTGATATCAATCCAGAACCCATTTTACTCTGTGATTCAGTGTTTATAGGAGATAAAAAAGCGATATAAGGCCCCCATTTGATGGTATTATCATTAATTCTAAACCATTTTGAATTTCATTGAAGAATATCAGCAAAACAACCAAAAGCCTTGATGTGAGATCCTTTAAACTTTGAATTCCTGCAGAACCTTTGTGAGTTAATTAACTGAAAGTAAGTCAATTCCTCCCTGCCAATAACTAAGTTCTGTTAGGCCCTGCTATACTGTCATTCCCTTTGAAGTCATTCTGAAGGAACCCATTTCCAAGGGTTTTATAAAGTCCAGGGTGAAGCCCTGAAAAAAGGTTGTTTAACTGTAAAGATCCTCAGTTTTGTATAAGCTGTGGCCCCTCTCAAAACATATTTAAAACCATTTTACAAAACCAATCCAAAACTTGCACTAGCTTCCATTATTATTAACCATTTGGAGCTTTTATTAATCTTATTTTTGGAAATATTGTTATTCCATTAATTCAATACATAAATTTGTTTGGCCAAAGGAAAGAAAGGTTCCTGGTATAAGGAAGATTAAAACTGGGCTTCTGACATGGAAATATCCCCAAAAAATCATTATTCAATCATTTTAATTCTTCAACCAGGCATTGCCTTGATAATCAGTATAAATACTTATTATAATTATCTTGTTTTTAAATTTACTCCCAGTGGATCTTCAAACCAATGGAGAATTAATTACATATTATTTTAATCTTCTTAAAAAAAGGAAAGAAGCCAATCCCTGTACCCTTGAACCTAATTATTGGGACTCTTTGATTGCTGAAAAATGGAAAGAACGGATTCTATATTAGAAAAAACAAACTATTAAGGAAAAATAAATTGAATTAGAAAGTCTTATCAAGTTCAATTCCTTACTAATGGAAAACAAAGATTGAAAGAAATATAGAAATTATCTCTTTTGACTTAAGAAAAGCCAAGAATGTGAGGTTGAAGATTTTTTTTTTTGCAAAAAACAGGAGAGCAAAAAAAACAATAATAAATCATCTTTATTTTTATTATTATTATATTTAGTGGAAGATACCTTTAATTTTAGTAATTTAATTGAACAAGATCCCCTTGAGTATTTTCAAAAGTCTGAATCATTGGATTTATCCCCAGATTTTATTGGTACATATGAAGAACCCCCTGGAATACCCTCCAAGAATGCTTTTAACCCTAAATTGGTGTTAGTACCCCTTAAATTAAACCCAAGTAAGTTTAAAAATCCTTAAAAAATAAGAAATAATAATACAAACACCATAAAAATTGAATTATTCTTTTTTTTCATTTGTTTTCAAAGTTTTGACAAAAGCTTGCACATATTTTACATCATATTAGAAAACAGGCGCAAAACTCCAGCCAGTGGCAGAGAACTGTCCTATGGATCTCTGCCTGAGGTAGCAAGCACCCACAATGAAATTAGTTGCAAGATTGATGAAGGGGATCAAACCTGCAACCAAATTGTTTCCCAAGCCAACAACAGTAGCAGAGGCGGCCCCCAACTTGACCAACATACTATTGGAGAGCAGTCCCTTTCCCTGAACCTCATTCCAATAGGATATAGTTTCAATTACCCCAACCTTTCTGGACCCAGCCAAGGAGGATAACATAAAGAGTTTAGTGCTAGAGGATGTAAGCCATTGGGAGAATTTCAAAGAAGCACACTCTCAAGAAGACATGCCAGCTATGAGGAAGGCAATAGCCTTATCAAAGAACTACCAGATAGCTCTTTAAAAGTTGATCTCCAGGAAAAAGGTAGAGACTTATTTCAAAAGCTGGAATCCTTGAAATAATTTAGCCACCTTAAAGGGAAAGTAGCCCCAAAGAAGAGGTCCTCAACCCACCAGAAACAAAGGAATCAAAAATACTACAACAAGATCATATCTATAGCTCAGAATGGGAAGAAATTATACAAAAAACTAGGTGCTTGTCCATCTACTTCTTTCACCCTTGATGTAGATCATAATTTTAGAGTTTTGAGCAGCAATCATGATAAAATTAATGAGAAACTAGAAAATTTGAATTTAAAAATTTCTAATATACTCCAATCCCAGGAGGTACAAGCAATAAACAAAGTTACAGAAACAGAAAATTTGAAAGAAACTGTTAGTAAGAATAATTTAACACTGATGAGAAATATACACACCGCTTAATCCTCTATCCAACAAGAAATCCAACTTTCAATTGACTATTAAAAAGAAGAGGTTGAAAAATAACTAAAACTCCTTTGGCCCATGTGATCACCAAAATTGATCTGTTAAGTAACAAAATAGACCAAAAATTAGGCATGATCAAGAATGATTTCAGAGACATTAAAGTCAATAGTCTCAGAGACCTTAGAGTTAGTAGTACTAAACCCCAAAGTAATTCAGAAGAACCAAAGGCAACCTGGTTTTCCTCAAACCCTAAGATGAACCCTAGACAAAGTCTGTTCAGAGTTGAATCTAATAAAATTAGTCCTACAACAGAAGTTGAACAAGCTATAAAGAGACTCCCACCTATAACTGAATGGCTCAAATTCTCAAGAGAAGAAGAGGATGAACCTATCAAAATGATTAAATTCATAGATTACACTCTGAACTCTTATGAGCTCCCTGGAAAAGTTTCTTTAGTAAGGCTACCAAGGTTATTTGAGGGATTAGCTCTTGATTGGTATAAAAATAAAAAAGAAGAAGTAGTTTCCTTATCATGGAATTATTGGAAGATAATGATCAAAGAACAGTTTGGTACCAGAATGAGGAAAATCATGATGATGAATTATTTTGAGACATCCCTATTTGACCCCTCCAGAGACAAAACCTACAAATGATTTTTAGAGGAGATAAGGAGGAAAGATTTATTTTACCTAAAAGGTGATAAAGAGGAAGTAAATTGAAGAATTCTTATTTTTTTTTTGGCCAACTTAACCATAGGGTAAGAAGTCAAATGCCCTTGAAGTCTGACCTTTCTCCACTACTTGGTATGCTAGAAGAAATCATAGATATGAATGATCTCAATAGAAAATTAAACAAACCCAGAGACCAGAACATAAGGAATAGAGAAGGGTATCAAACTGAGGTCAAAGATTCTTCTAATCAAACACCCACTAACCCAGAAGTCAAAAAGACACCAGAAACCAAGGAAAAGATATGCTCAAACTGCAACCAAAGAGGACATCTCAGAACTAATTTTAGCCAGCCTAGGAGAAGAATTCATCATATAGAAGTAGAAGAGTATGAGAAAAAAACTGCTCCTCCATATGATGACACTGATGGATCAATTTCAGAATGTGAAGTGATATTTAAAAACTCCATTAACGTTGCAGAAGGCAACAGAGAATCTCCCTTGGATATAGATCCTGTCAATGAAGACCCCAACCTTCCCCAACAACCAAATCCCAGTGTGAAAATTCAATATGTTTCAGAGACCAAGAAACTGAATCTCAAGCCTTCTGGAGGTAAAAGCTATACTTCTGTTAAAACTGCTATGCCACTGGTCTGATCCAAGATTTCCCAGTAAAACTACTCTAGGACAGTAGAGATTTATGTTCTTGTGTTGAATCATCCTAGCTAGAAAAGAAAGATCATAATTGGAAAAAGAACTTACTACCAGTACCCCAAGCTAGGTTCAGTAACTGTAATTCATTCCTAAATTTTATAGGAGTATATTCCACAGATATCATACTCCCCCAAAGTAAAAGAATCTCACAAGCTGAAAATTGATTTTGTACTACTACACAATGGAGTATGTGATTAATTCATTCTAGGAATTGACTGCCTTTGCCTGTATGGGATAGATTTTTTCCAAAGAAAAGGAATACAAATGCTTGGGACAAGCATTCTTGGACCCTGATCATTGCTGTTTCAACATTTCTTAGGACTCCATGAACCTAGTTACAGACCCCAGTTCAAGGATCCAATCTAGAAAAAATATCTCTTTCTTTCATTGAATCCTCTTTTTTCTTCTCCCTCACCACCATCATCTGGAGCACTTCTCAATCAGATTCCATTTTACTTTGTTGCACATTACTATCCTATTACCACCCAAGCTATCTCTGAGTAATCTCTCCCCCAAAGAATTTTACTGTTGTTTTTCTTCAATCAAACTCTTTGGAATCCTTATTTTCAGTCCTTGCCACACTTGTCTTTACCTTAATTGTCAGATTTAAATAGAAAACATGTGTGTTGACTGACCACTAATTTATCAATTTTTTCTTATCAAATTCAATTTTGATAGAATTCAGATCCTTCCTGGAAATTCATGAAGTTCTTTTGTGGCAGGATGGCATTTATGAAAAGCTGAGGCTGGTGACCTGATTTTTTGGCCAGTAATACAAGCCTTGGAAGTAAATTTGAACACCAAAAGAGATCAGAGTGTGACTGTCAGCTTATTTTCCAGAGGTTCTTTTTGTTGGAATACTTCCCTTATTTTTGTTCAATACTATCTCTATATCTTCCTACTCTTCCACCTTCTATCTTTACTGCAATCACATTCATTACTATTGAACACTGTCATCCCCACCATTATTCAACAACTGCTACCAATCCATTTCATCTCTATTAATCACCATCACCATCACCATCACCATCACCATCACCATCACCATCACCATTATCATCACTATCACCATCATCATCATCATCAGCTTTACCATCACCATTACCATTACCATCACCATTACCATTACCATTACCCTCGTCATCATCATCATCATCATCATCATCATCATCATCATCATCATCATCATCATCATCATCATCATCATCATCATCATCATCATCATCATCATCATCATCATCATCATCATCATCATCATCATCATCATCATCATCATCATCATCATCATCATCATCATCATCATCATCATCATCATCATCATCATCATATCATTCTCCCCATTAAGCTAGGCAACTATGCCTGAGGTCCTTGTTGCTCCTCTTAAAATAGGCTTTCATCATGCTAGTCAACTATGCCTGAGGTCCTTGTTGCTCCTCTTAAAATAGGCTTTCCTTCCCAATCTCATATCCTGACAAGGTGGTGTCTTGTCAATTATTCTCAAAATCTCATATCTCTCATATCCTCTTCTCAATTCTCATAAATCTCTGAAATGTTGATTGGTCTCAAATTGGTTCCTAAATTTGTCAGTTAAGGTGGTGTGTTGTCTTTTTGATGTTCATATTCTGTAACTAACAAATTCAGTTAACTTTATCTCTAACTTAATTTTTCCATTAAATAACTACTCATGTTCCAGGCCCCCTCTGGGGCTCTCTAGTTGTCACTAACCTGCTGTCTTAGGCCCCTTTTGGGGGTTCTCTAGTTGTGCTTAAATACTGTTCCTTCCTTGGGACCATGAATGAAAAATAATCTGATTACCAGACAACTAAACCAGAGTGTCCCTTCCTCCAATTCAGATCAGTTCCACTTGACTATACAATTAATTTCCCTCTGTCCTTGGCTCTTTGTAGCCTTATCAATACATCTCATTTGGCTCTTCAGTAGCCTACCATATTCCTTCCTTCTCAAAATAACCTTGCTTCTCATATTAATCTTTTCACTTTTGGTTGGTTGGGTGAAAATAGCTGCAAAAAGATTCTTTTCTATATCAAAAGATCCCATTGCTTTAGCCTGTCTGTGTTTCAACCTGTTGATCCAGGGGATATAATTTACCTCATGGTTTGGATTTTACTTGTTGAGATAAAACTTGTTTGATCATGGTCATTATAATGCACTCTTTAAAGGCACTGGTACTTGCATTTCTCAAAGCTTGGCTAATTTGGATCAGGGATCAAAATTTTGATGAGTTGGGTTGTGTGTGGAATGATAAGGATGGAAGGACAGGTAGGTGGATAAAATTGGGGGAACAAAACTCTGAGACAAGCAGACAGCTATCCACTAGATGGGTGGCAATCAAAGGGCTCCCTGTAATATTTTAAATACTCAAAAAAAGTATGACAACCTCTTTAAATCATAAGTAAAATCATTTGATGCATGGAGAATTGTGGTAGAATGGTATGCCACAGCTTCTCATGTTGCATGCATTTCATTGTTTTTAAAACTTCTTTTGCTTGATGAGTTGGGTCAATAGTCTGGTACAAACTAAAAACCACCAGGTGAGTGTGGGAGGTGTGACATTTAAAAATAAAAAAAAAATAAAAAACAGAAGCAAAAAAACTGCAGAAACTCCCTAGATCTATCATGATCATCTCTGGAGAAAAATAACAAAAAAATCATGTTTGTGGGTGGAAATTTTACCGGGATTTATTTATCTTCATCAAATTAGCTCTGAGGTTGTTGAAAAATTTGCATTTCATTGAAGATATATGAATCAAGAAAGGAACCTGGAAGCCCAGGATTGAGGTAAATGGGGTTTCTCTTTTTATCAAAAACAAGTTGAAAAGAAAGAGTATCTAATTGAAAAAAGGAAGGATGGCTGTTCAGTGTCTAACAAAAAAAGAAAATGGATGAGATAATTGGTTGACCTTTCTTGCAATGAAAGCATAAAATTTGGTTTTTTGAACCAAGGGGATGTTTTTCCTTCAACAAAGCCAATAGAAATTGGAAAGCCTTCATTACCTATTAAGTTTGGTATAACCTTGTGGTCTTCCTGTTTGGTCAGAAAAGGCTGAGAATAAAGATTCAAGGACATAATTTTTTACTCTTTGATTCATGGTTGGAATTTCAAATACACAATTAAGGAATGATTTTCGAAATGATCAATAGATTCTTCACTCCTGTTTCAGCCACAATAAACATAGAGAAACTGCAAGTTGGATATGAGAATTTCTTTGGATATTCATTGATCCATTTTTCAAGAAATGATTCCTTGATATAATCTCAAATTTTATCATGAACTATGCAAAAGAAATTTGAAACATATTTAGGAAGCTGGATTCCAGGAGTAGATGGATGTCTTTCTTTTCATACATAGGATGGTTTGATTTCTGTATCTGGGGGTTTAATTAGAAGTTTTTCAATATAGAATGAGAGAAAACCCAGCTGGATTCAAAAATTTATTCTGAATCAGAGTCCAAAATTAACAAAATTGAACCATCTTTATTTAATTTTCCACAAGCCCTCTGGATATTCATTCAGACATGCCAAGATTGAAGGGTTTGGAAAGTGGTGGCACTGGGTGCAATTTTGAGTGATGAGGTGTGAGGTGTGGTGATGCATGCAGTTTGAGTTGATTGGTTTTATGTTTTGATGGAGTGTAAATTTGTTTTGGATGAAGATTATGCAGAGTTTTTGACAGGTGTTTTTCATTTCATGGTTGATGGATGGATGATGGTGCAAAGATCTTATGCTTTAAATCTGCCATGGCTGTGAAAAACAGAATTTTGAAATAACAAATTTAAATTTTATGTGTATTTCAGATGGTGGGCTTCTGCTTTGAAATTTCCTGACTGAGATACACATGCCCTATTAAAAATTAATTTTCAAATTATCTCCAAAAATAAAACTTCATTCAGCCCTGTGATAACAAATTTTGGCCCATTTGTATTGCTAAAACTTCCAAAAAACAAGAAAAGAAAATCAACACCACAAAAAAACGGATGGCAATTCCTAGCAAGTGCAATCAACAAAGCTCTGTTTGAAGCTCTCTCCAATCTCTAGTTGATGGTATGTGTGGAACAGGGATACCTTTGGTAGCATGGATGGGGGTTAGGTACAAGGAAAAGGGGGGGAGCAGCATGGAAAACAGAAATTTTCAAACATGGATGGGGGTTAGGGACCAGAAAATGGGAGGTAGCAGCATGGCAATCAGACTTGGTGAGTTTGGACAAGCACAAGTTGATTGGATTGCAAAAGTTTGGTTAAAGTGGAGAAACACATAAATAGAGACAAGATGGAAGAAGAAGAGAAGAGGTGATGAGCACCTTTGGGAACATGGATGAGGGTAAGGGACCAGGAAGGGGGTGGAGCAGCAAAGCAAACAGACCTAGAAATTTTGGAGAAGCACAAGGTGGGGAGAGGATTGGGAGTGTGGGAAGATGGTGGTTTTTTATGTTGAGGGGAAGAGGTGGTGGAGAGGGATGGGGTTGGTGCAAGGAGAGTGAGATGGTCAGACATAGGTGAATATGAGAAAGATGGAAAGACATGAATTTCAAAGAAAAATCAAATGAGGGAGATGGGTGAGGCGGGAGAGGTGACAGGCAGGTGAGACAGGAATGAGACAGTGACAGCTAGATAGGACAGGAAGACATGGGTGAAAGGTGTAGCAGTATTTACAAAGTATTGAGAGACAGTGTTTATTTCCAATAGTATGTTCATGCTGTGAAAAATTTTTAGCAAACAATCACTGTGCAAAATTCACAGTGACCATGCATTGGATCTTGGATAAATCTTTACCTGAGCTTTGTTGGAGCTTGAACTGAGCTTGGTCATACATTGGAAATGAGCTCCTTGATGGAATTGATAGCAAGTGACATGGAGATTTTGGTGGTGCAATTGGATAAAATTCTGGTGGAATCAAATTATTTATATGAATTAATAATTATTAATTTACTTTCTCTGAATATTCCTTCTTTTTCCATTCTTACAAAATAATTGGAAAACTATTTTTCAAAGTGGTTTCCAAAATGTTATAAAATCACATTTTTTTTGCCTTGTTTGTAATTTTTCTGATTTTTTGGGGATAGGAGCCCCTCAAAAGATTACCATGAAATATTAGTGAAAGTTTTCATGGACTTAACAAATTTCTTTATCCTAAAAAATAAAATTGAACTTTGTAGACTATTTTCAAAATTGAGCCATGCAAATAAATAAAATGATCTTTTTTTTATTTCAGACCAATTTCTCAGTTTCTCAGAACTCATAAGTAATTCAAATAATAATTTATTGATTTTAAAAGCCACTCTAAATTCCCAATTTCTCAAACTTGAAACAACTAATATCAAAATTTCTGCCAATTTTAGGGGGAAAAAACACAATTTTTAGGTGTAATTTTTGAAGTTGAAAACTTGAGGAGAAGCTCCCAAAATGCCTGAAATATTCATAAATTAATCCCATAAATCTGATTCAATTATTTGAAACCACTACCAGGGTAGACCCTAATATTTCAAAATTTCAGATTCAGAGCTGCAGAGGGCCCCATCACGTCTTTTCCATGGTCTTGAAAATTTTGAAAACCACCAAGTCCTGGTGATTTTTGTGAAAGGTCTGTCAAGGCCCTTGGCCTCCCTTGTCAAAGATTGGTCCCAATGATTCTTCCACCACTGGAAATTAATTAAAACTCTATCTTAATCAACAAGATTTTCTCAAAGAATATTCTTCAATAGGAAAAACTTTTTCAAGCTATCAAACATTAGGGCGTATCAAAGTTAGCAAAACCGCCATTAGAAACCCGCCATTTTTTTTGACAAAACCTGCCATTTTTAATGGCGGGTTTCTGAAATACACATACCCCCTAACTGGTGTATTTCAAAATGGCGTGTTTCATGAAAATGGCGGATTTCAATCATCAAACACGCCATTAAACCCGCCATTTATGCATCATCATCCATCCACCATCCATCACATCAAAAACACCCATCCACATCAGCAAATCCATACTGGTCCCATATCCATCGCATCACACACATCTCTATTGTTTTTCACATACCTTCACATACCCATCTTCACACAAATCCCATCATCATTTAATCACCCCACATCACTCACCACCTTTCTCAACATGTCCAATCAAACATCCCGCCAGCAAGTTGAAAACGCAAAAAAGCTGACTGAACTTTTGCTACTGTTTGACTCCCATTCAGACTCTGATTCAGACTCCGATTTGGAATCAACTTGGTTAGCTTTGAATTCTCTGTTGGCAAAGCGATACATGGTTCCAAGAATAGACACTCTCCATAACCCTATGTATGAAAGGCAAAAGCTTCATCTCATCCCTGACTTAAGCTTCCAGCAACTGTTCCAAACTTTGTTGCCTTCTTTCATGAAAATTTTGGCAATGATTGAAGACCACCACATCTTCCAGAACAATTCTTGCAATCCTCAACGCGATTCAGCCATCCAACTTGCCATTGCTCTTTGTAGATTGGGGTCAAATGGAAATGGAGCAGCAATCCATTGATTGGAAAATCTATTCTCAGTCAGTTACGGAAGCATTGACTTATACACCAAAAGAGTCATGATTGCTATCCTATCTTTCCGTCGCTCGGTCCTTTCATGGCCAACAAAAGAAGAACGCAAGGAGATATCTCAAGTAATGGAGACAGAAGGCTTTCCTGGTTGCATTGGTTTCGTTGATGGAACCACAATCCCCTTGAGTCAAAAACCCAACCTAGATGGCAACCACTATTTTGATCGTAAAAAAAGGCAATTGATTCATTTCTTTTCCAATTGCTATGATAAAACTTTGGATCACAAACTGACCAAATATGTTCCATCTCTTTGTTTAGATACTCCGTGGCACTACAACTTGTTTGCAATAACAACAAGAAGTTCATCTCCCTCCATGCTGGCCTTCCAGGTTCTTGTCATGATTCATATGTTTTCAATCGGATGCGGATTGCCCAACAACCAGAGATCTACTTTGACCAAGATCAATACCTTCTGGCCGATTTGGCTTATGCTAGTGGGAAATATGTAGTTCAAGCATACCGGAATGTTTTGTCCAATGATCAAGGAAAAACCAATTTTAACTATCATCTTGCCCAATCACGAGTTTGGATTGAGCATGCCATAGGAATTCTGAAAGGAAGATGGGCCAGCTTACGGGAGATGCAAAACCAGCTCCAATGTTCCAAAGATATGAGGTTCCTCATCAACTGGATTATCACTTGTGTAATCCTTCACAACCTTTTGGCCAACATCAAAGATGAATGGGACGAAATATTCCAAGATGATATTCCTGATCCGCCTCAAGTCATCCCTGTCTCATCTGGTCCCTCATCTTCTTCTATGAGAGAGCGGATTCTTCCTCTCACCCTTGCTTGCTTTGATGAGTAATTTTTGATTTTGAAATTGGTAAAAATTCCCTTCACCGTATTTTTTTGGTTTTGGTTGTTCACCCAAGATTCATAGGCTGAGTTTTTTTTTATTTTTTTTTTAGTGGACTTGAATCCAAAAACACCTCCACCTCAAACACTGCCACTCACCAAATGCCACCCCCCTCCCCCTCACCACTCAACCCCTTCAACCTCACCCCACTCACTGACCGGTCAAACCCTGCCTCCTCCTCACCAAACCACCTCACTCATCACCACCACCTTACTCACCACCACCACCTCATCTCACCTCACTCACTGAATCCCCTCCTCCTAATCCTGGTAAGCCCCCTCCACCCTCTTCCTCTTCCTTCCCCTCACCAGTTGCTGATCCTTTGATCATTCAACCTGTAGTCACCCCCTGGATCCACCCCAATCACTCACCGTTCAAACCCTGCCTCCTCCTCACCAAACCACCTCACTCATCACCACCACCTCATCTCACCTCACTCACTGAATCCCCTCCTCCTAATCCCGGTAAGCCCCCTCCATGCTCTTCCTCTTCCTTCCCCTCACCAGTTGCTGATCCTTTGATCATTCAACCTGTAGTCCCCCCCTGGATCCCTTGGTCAATCCCTCAAGGTCAATCCCTCAAGGTGAGCCCATCCCCTCCTCCAATTTCTCCTCTCTTTGATCAAGCGATCAATCGGCCATTGATTGGCCATTGATTGCTCAATCGATTGCAAATCGATTGAGCAATCAATTGCGAATCGATTGAGCAATCAATTGCCGATCGATTGCCCAATCGATTCGCAATTGATTGCCCGATCGATTGCCAATTGATTGGGAAATCAATTGCCCGATTGATTGCCAATCGATCGCTCGATCAATTGCGAATCAATTGGGCAATTGATTGGCAATCGATCGAGCGATCAATTGGCAATCAATCAAGCGATTGATTGGCAATCAATCGAGCAATCGATTCGCGATCAATTGGCCAATTGTTTGGGCCAATTGATGCAGGGTTTTTGTAGGGTACAGGAACTGACTTCCTGATTGTTTTTTTTTTTTTTTTTTTTTTTTTTTTTTTGTTTTTTTTTTTTTTTTTTTTTTTTTTTTTTTTTTTTTAGGTTTTTGAGCTCGGCCAGAACACATTCTCTCAAGTCTTACGCCAACCAAGCTACGTCCTGGGACAGTCTGGTTTGCCTAGTATGATGCCGGCTGCGGCTCCTCATCATTACCACTCCTCCCCATCTAATTCTATTCTTTTGATATCTATCGATTCCTTCACTGGCCACCAAACTCAAAATGTTATACATCCATCCAAATTTCACCTTGATCCTCACCTCAGGTGCAGCAAGTGCCTGGGAGGGAGAAAGATGGAAGGAGATGGTATGAAAAAAATAAAGAGAGGTGGCAAGCAGAGGAATTGTTGATTTTCATCTCTTTTTGATTTTTTTAATCCCACCGTTTCCATAATGAGAACGTTGCTGACATTTTTTTTTTTTTATTTGTTTGACCGGTCTTTTTTTTTGTCCAACCCCTTTTTTGATATTGATTCCTTCAATGCCTACCGAACTCAAAATGTTATACATCCATTCAAATTTCACCTTGATCCTCACCTTGGGTGCAGCAAGTGCCTGGGAGGGAGAAAGATGGAAGGAGATGGTATGAAAAACATAAAGAGAGGTGGCAAGCAGAGGAATCGTAGAAAAAGGAGGGCTCAAATGAGGGATTCGGAAATTTCTTTGGAGGTGACTGACGACTTGATCAAGGAAAATTTTGCCTGGTCTAGACAAAAGCTATGCCCTTTGGATCTGTACCCTGCTATCATGGCTGAGAAGAAAAACAAACCTCGAAAACCCACCCAGGAAGAATTTAAGCAAGAAAAACAGACAATTGGGGCTTTCCACTTCTTCCACCATGGAAAAGTTATTGTTCTCGACCAATCTGATCACCATGCTCTTGTTGCCGTCATTGAATTTGTGCCTTTGGATCGACTATCTGAGCAAGATAAGAAAGATATCAACTTTGTGACGACATTCCTTCACAGTTTGAAAAAATTTGTCAACCCAGTTGGTCCCTCAAGATCTTGGGGTGGAAAAATGTGGGCAATTGGTTGGCGAAAATCAATGAACCCTTTGGAGTTATTCGGACGTTATGTGAAGAAATCATCCATTAGATCTTCTCCTCAAGAGTACGCTGTCCTCAAATTGAAGGCTGACAAAGTATCCCAAATTTTAGGACAAATGTTTTGTAATTTGGCCAAACGTGCCTTTGAATCAAACCGTGATACCATGAAGGACAGCAACATCCCCTCTTTCTCTTCGTTGGAATTTGGTTCCAAGCCTACACCTTTTGATTGCTCCCCACACCTCACTTTCACCTTGGATTCTTTTTACAATTCTCCTCATATTGACAAAGGCGACATCTCTGGCTATTCCTTTTTACTTGTGGTCCCAACCAAAAAATTGAATGGTCGACTTATTGAAGATACGGATGAATATCAAGTTTCGGACAGTCCATTTTTTTTTCCTGACCTTGGCTTTGGAATTGATTTCAAGCAAAAAGGTATAGTCAAAATGGTTTGGGCGGCTAACAAGTACAAGCACTGTACCTTTCCAGCTGTGGACACAGCAACCCATACCAGAATGGCCATGTCACTCCAAATTAATAAAAAAACTCAGAGCACTTGTAGGGACATGAAAAATGGCCAAATTTACTCTAGAGAAAAAAATATCAATAAAAACAAAAAAGATTTGTATATTGGTGGGGTTAAGAAGGCTCTCAAACGTTGTTGTAGTAAAAAATAATTTGTTTTTCTTTCATCCATGCAAATATATTTACAAGCCCAGCATTTGAGTAATCTGCTGTATTTCTTCTACCAATCTACCACTGCCAATGCAAGCCAAAGCTACTGATACCTTATCCTTTTTTTTGTTTGCCCGTTGTTCCCTCTCCTTTTCCAGTTGCACTTGCTGCCGATCCTTCTCCTTTTCCTCTTTTTGAAACTCTAGCTCAGCTTGTTTCAACCTCCACTCAGCATCCAATTTTTGTTGATTAGCCAAAGTCTAGGCTTGCTGCTTTTGACCATCCATGGCCAGTTGGCGAACCCACTTTTGCTTTTCAAACTGAAGTTTATCAGATTAAATTTGTGATTTCACTGTTTTTTGGAGGGGAATGGCAATGAGCATGATTTTGAAAGCAAGGATATTGAATCAATCAACTTACATGAATCTCGCTTCTCCATGATTTCTTCAAAGCCCAAAAAACTGGAAGTGTTTCTCCTCTTTTGATGACTTTTGGGGTTGACATTGATGGAATTGGAGGCCTTTTGCTTACCCTTGGCAGAGGAGGTTTGAGTCTGAAAGTCCTCACTAGTATTTGAAGGCGATGTGGGAGGCCCCATTGGCTTGAGTTTTTGGCCAATCAAAAGGGGATGAGCCTGTTTTTTTACAATGTAAATCAGTCAGGAGCAACCAGACAGAATCAAAAACAATTTAGTTCTTTACTTGAGCCAATGTTGATGGCAACGGTGATCCAGGAATAACATCCTCCTCATTGGGCAAGTTCTCCAGTTGTTCTGCCCCAGGAAGAGAGCAATCAAAAGAAGGAAGTGAGGAGTCCAAGGTTGGGATTGACTGATCAATCAATACCAAAGTAGAAGTGATTGGAGCCAATTGTGTTTGAATATCCTCCTTGTCATCAGATGGGGGCCACTCCAAGGCCAAGGTTTGATCAAGGTCCCCGTTGGTAGGCTGAGCATCCCCAGCCAAGTCCTTGGCATCAACGGAATTGGATTGTTGGGCATCGAAAGCAGCTAGGGGGGTGATGTTGGCCTTCTTTCCGAAGATTTCATCCATTTGAATATAAAAAGGACAAATGGAGTCCAACTTATCAACCACCGAGTTGATTACTTTGGCTTTGTCCAAGTCGGTGATACCAAAGCCAGTGGAGATAGACATGGAGTGGGCCTTTTTGTACTTGGCTCAATAGTTTTTGAACCGCTCCCTCATCTGTTTGGATGACAGATCCAGCCTACCTTTTGTTTTGTTCTTGAGTTCATTGGCCATCAGGAGATAACCATTGACCTTAGAGGATTGAGGTTGGCCAACACGTGTTTTGTTGTCGGATCCAAAGCAGGCATTGTAGTTGGAGGGAATTTTCAGCCAGTTTACCAGGATGATGTGATCAGCTCTCTTGAGCTGACTTGAGCCCTTGGAAGCTGATGGGGGAGGATTGTTTGTTGTGGAGTTCCTTGGCAATGTTCTCTTGGGTGTGTTGGACTTGTGGGGGGAGGTTCGCTGAGGGGCCATTTGAAAGAGTCTGGGCTACGCAAGTGATGAGAGCGATAAAGTGATGAGAGTGGTGAAGTTTTGAGAGCAATAAAGTGGATGAGAGTGATCAAGTGATGAGAGCGGTTAAGTGATGAGAGTGATGAAGTTTTGAGAGCAATAAAGTGGATGAGAGTGATCAAGTGATGAGAGCGGTTAAGTGATGAGAGTGATGAAGTTTTAAGAGCGATGAAGTTTTGAGAGCGATGAAGTGGATGAGAGTGATCAAGTGATGAGAGCGATAAAGTGATGAGAGTGGTCAATCAATTTTATGATGAGGGTGGGGGTAAAAAATTTTCCAATGAGGTCGGAGGTAGAAGGAGGTGGGAAGACAGGGGTGTATGACGCGGACAGGTGGTGGATGCATTTAAATACTTTATTTGAAAAAACCCACTTATTTCAGGTTAACTTTGACACGTCTGATCTGAAATAAGTGGGTTTTTTTGATTTTTAATGGCGGGTTTGAAATGGAGGATTTGGGTTGAAACCCGCCATTAAAAAATGGCGGGTTTGGTTAACTTTGATACCCCCTATTGTGAATTGTTCCAAATTTTCTGATGTTGAAAAAAAAATATTAATTCAAGCAAAAAAAATTGTATTAACATACATGTTATATTTTCTGTGTACAATTAAGAATTTTCATTTTAAGTTTAAATTTGCATATCTTTTTTTGAATCTGAATTTAATATTTGATTGAACTAACAAAACTTGCTATCAACAGAAGTTTTTTAAAAAAGTTTTTTGATATTATTGAACAATATTTTTCACAATGTCTACATCTATTAAAACAACCATATCAGTGCCCTTTGCCTGGTTGAACAGTTACCTGGTTCACAGTCCAAACCTTTCCAGATGGGTCAGAAGTTTCTGGAGATGCCTGAACATTGCCTGGTATACTAGTTTGAATCCCTCCTTTCTTACCAAAGTTTGGATCAGCTACACTCAATGTAGCTACCAGGTTGGTAAACTTCACTGGTGTACTAGCTGGAACACATCTTTTATAACATTGATAGACTACATTGAATTCTACAAGAGAAAAACCATTTTTAGTTCTTTTATGATAAAATATTCTTCTTATTCATATAAAAAAGATTTTACCTTTCAAAGGACCAGAATTTGAATTAAACTGGTAAGATATTCCAATTGGCAGGGTAGTAATCAGAAAATGAGCACTTCCAATTTTGATTCTATTTTTAAACAAAAATTTGGAAGACAAACACTTGAGACTTGTTTTCCATTTACCATTGCATTTATTGTCCAAGTCTGCCCATCCTTCCCCAAATTACTAACGAATGAATTTAAGAAATTGTTTGCCCTTTTTAATGGATGACCTTTAATAGGCTGATTTTGAAGTCCCAAATTAGCTCACAATTGGAAAGTAATTGAATCAGTACCTTTCAATGCATAGCCGCCTATTCTTTGTGGTTGTGCACCAGGCATTACTTTTTCAAACATCAAACACCAATCGCCTTTTCCAGGCTGACAATTGGTTATAAAAGCTCCAGGAGGCTGTGAAAGAATAGTACCCTGATCATGAAATATTTGAAAATTTGAATGAGTATCATTTCAAAGAAGTTTAAGAAAAATTTTGTCTCTTCATGAAAGTATACTGACCCAAAGTCTATATTTGCCTGGACTTGAAATTTCACATCTTTGGTAAAGATTTTTTTTGGATAGAGTTCAATAAAATCAAATTCAGATGTAAAAAAAAACGGCTCAAAATCAACAAAATTACCATCATCAGTTTGAAATTCAAAGGTTTGCATTAGATGGTGGGCTTACCCATAAAGCGTATACCCAGTTTGACCATCTGGGGAAGGACCGGGAGTAATGGTGCACGAAGCTGCTGAGAGTGTTTGGTTGGCTGCACCAAAACTGTATCCACTGCAAAAGAAAAAACCTATAAAGATCAGAGTTGATATTAAACCCACTTCAACGCTTTTTTACGGAATGAAGTAGCGATTAACCTTAGAAACTGCGCGAGCCCGCGATTCACCAAGAGAGCCCAAATCACGAGCAATCCATGCATCATGGTTTGTAATTCGTATTCGACAGCGTGTGGAATGAAGATTGAATGCCAAATACGCACCAGTGACAATGGGCAGTCGCCGTTTTTAAACCCATACGGTCAATTTCTTCACCTTGCTTGCAAGTCGGGGTAGTTTCCAGGTGGAAGATATACATTGGGTCATTTTCGAGCAACAGAGAGGTTTCCAAGATTACCGAGTGAAGTGAAGCGTAGATCGGGCCTTCGCTACTCGCCAGTTTGCAACCATCTCGAAGTTGCAACAATGGCGATTGCACTCCCGAAGGACTTCTGAGTAATAAAATCCAGCAGCGAACAATCAGAATTTGTTTTGGTGTGAGTTGCTCTATGGCGACGAACCTGGGGCGAGGAGTAAGAGGGAGGCGCGAAAACAAAATGAGGAGTTTAAAGCAGACAACCCGACTGATTGTATTGTGTTTGAATTCTCCCGGTGTAACTCCCGGACCTCAGCAACGAGTAGGGAAACGGTAAGTTGAGTATGCACGCACCGACTATGGCGTTATGGGAGTCTGAGCACAGTGATGTCATTACTGTTAGAGTATATGGGAAAACACAATTATGTCACGAACCTAAACCCATATAGATGTCACAAACCTTGCATATAGCTATAAGACCAGAACATCCACCTTACCCGGGATCTCCCTCTCTCATCATTGAGATTGGATCCCAGGACGGCCGAACCTTGCTGACGGCCAATGGTGGTGGATGACCAGTGGATGATCAGAGGATTAACCTACAGGTGAGAAGCTGGCTTAAGCTGATAGGCCAAGGCACATAGGTTTATGGATAAGTGGTACCAAAAGAAAAAGGAAGACCCGTTAAAACAACATACCAGCAAAGGATTGTCCAAACCCAATAATTCAACAATGGGCCATCAGAATGCACCACCACCAACGTTTGTCTCCAAAACCAAATTTGAGTTGTGTTTCAAGACCCTACAATCAAACCTCACCCAACAGTTTCAACATGTTGAATTGGCAATGAACAGGATGGCCACCCAACAGGAGACACTTACCAGTCCTAACCCCCCCCCCCCACATGGACCTACCACCAAGACAAGTTGCAAGCCCACTGGCCCAGAAATTTGTCAAAGACCCAATGTCCTTCCACTGGAACATCAACACAAAGCGGCCGGTCCTTGCCTTTGATGGTTTGAACTTCAATGTTTGGCAGGGGCTATTGACCATATGCTCCGGCAGGCCTTTGCTGCAACCCAACGTTCCTGGGGGAGCAAATAAACTTTAACTGCTTCACAACCATGGATTGGGCAATAGTAAATCTCCTGCAAAACTCTGTGGACCACAAGCTTTTTGCCATCATCAAGGCATCCCAAGTAGAATTAGGGAAGTCAATCTACAACATGCCGGTCAATATGTGCAAACAGTCAGACCAGCTTCACAAGCTTGCCGTGGAGGAGAGGATGATAACACTACTCACATAAAACAAATCCAATATGGTCTGGATTGCATCACTCCACACAGTGATGGCCAATCTGAATAAGCTGGAGATATTGCATAACAAGCTGGTTGATCTCCTAGTGCAGTCTGTTGCAGTGGCGCCAGCGGTTATCAACACAAAAACTTACAAATACTCTGTCCCCCAACAGTTAAACAATGGAAAGTCAACTCCTCAATTCTTCAATATAGCAAACTTCCTTCAAAGTGCAATTGGCAAATTGTGTCCAAAGGCCATGGGGAACGTTGACCTTATGGAACTAGATAGGATTCAGGAAGTCAAAGGTTGATATATCCCTCCCCAATGCCGGAACAACCACAGTCAACTTCCCAACAAACCACATTTGTCAGTTGATCAGGCTGCATAATATGTGGGAAAACAAAAGACCAAGGTACTCCTTGATACTTATGGATGTACCTGTTGATACTGTGGGGCCAAGGGACATTGATAAGCAGACTGCTCAACATTCTGGGCAGATGATTTTATGGGGAAGATACCATTTCCCCCTAACAACCACGCAAGTCACAACTCCTGATACTTACCACCCAAAAGGCCATCCTGCAACCACCAAGATTATTGCCTATGAGTAGTGGATATGCTGGAAGTCAATGGTGGTGAGACCCTGCTGGATTCTGGGGCCAGCGCACATGTGAGTGGCCCCTCCTGCTACTTCTCCCCAACCCAACAATTGCCACATCCCAAGCATTTCCTGCTTGCAGCTGACAAACACTGTGTTGTTTCATCAACAATTGGAAGCCTTGCTATCCCAAAAAAAGACGGGGATGATGATAATTAAGGGTGTCTACCTGTTCCTGGAAATTAACAGAATCATTCTGTCAGCTGGGCGTCTAATATTGGAAGGATGCAAACTAACTTACTCAGGTCTGAATGCCATCCTTGCGGATCCTATGGCAAATGATTACAACACATCCTTCCACAATTACTTCTGGAAAATAGCCACTTTTAAATTGCAAGATCTGGCAATGAAAATGTTTTCCAAGCCTTCATGTGACCCCTATAAATGGCATGTACGCCTGGAACATGCCTCCAAGGCAGTGGTGAGAGATTTCCTGAGAACACACTACCCCATTGAGATTTAAGGTGTCTGGTCATCTTTCTTCTGCAAGCGCTGTGCCATATCTAAGATCCTGGACCAAAAGGCCCCAGGGGTCGAGTCAGGCATAGCTAGAGACCTCAATCTATTTCTTACAGGTGTAGCTGGTCCCTTCAAGGAGGATTTGGTAGGGGCCCAATTCCTCTTGAAATTCCAAGACCATGCAACCACATATATGTTTGTTTCCATACTGAAATTGAGGTCAGAGGTACCAAACAAGATTTTGGGTTTTCTGGAGAACGTAAAGATTAGTAAGGGGCACTACACAAAATATATCTGGAGCAACAATGCGGTGGAATACACAGGACCCCTGAAGTGAAAAGTCAAACCATTGGGGATACAAATGGCTGAAATCCCACCCTATCACGCTGAACAAAATGGGGAGGCTGAGAGAGCAAACCACACACTGGGGGTTATAGCTAGGACCATGCTCCACAAAATTGGCATGGACAAGAAGTTTTGGTCATTTTCCTACCAGGTGGCGGCTTATCTCATGAATTGCCTACCAAACTCAAGGACCAGGGGGAAGACTCCCTTGGAGCTTCTGTGTGGCACTTTACCTAATCCCGCAATCCTGTTCCATTTTGGAGCAGAGGCAATTGTACACATACCTTTGGAAAGCAGGGGAAATATAGAAAAGAGAGCAAGTAGGTGTCACCTGCTTGGTTTCCCATCAGGGGGGGCAGGCTGGTTGTTCTGGTCAGAAAATGAGCAAAGGGTCATTCAATCAAACTTGGCTATTTTCCCTTTCTTCCAAACATTACCAGTTTAACCTGCAGAAGAGGAAAAAATTGATATCATCAGTCAACTGGGCCTGGGGGAGGAGGAAACCAACAAAATGGAGGCTGCAGAGGAGGAGGCCATGAATGCTTTACCTAGGACTTTAAAGATGGCTGTTCCACAATTGATTCCTGAGGCCCGGAAGGGGGAATGGGTGGCTGAGTGTATGAAATCCGGGGAAGACAAAATACAACAGTTTGAAAACCTCAATGTATGGGAACCGGTCTGGCCACACAAGGGGATGAAGGTTCTTGGAGCAAAATTTTTCCTGGCTCACAAAAGAGATACAGAGGGGAAATTAATCAAGCATAAGTCCCTATATGTAGAAAAAGGATAGGAGTGGATGTTTACAAAACCTATGCACCAACGGCCTTTCTCAACACTTTACGGCTGCTCCTGGCAATGGTGCATCATGGAATTTTCCCTTTGGCAAGCTTTGATTTCAGTGCAGCGTACCTCTGCAGACCAATTGAAGGTAAAGTATATGCCCAACCACCCATTTTGATATGCCCCCAATGGAAGGGTTTTTTCATGAAGCAAAAGGAATCTATGCATGCAACCTGGAAGGCAGCAAGGTTCTGGTTGACAAACTTCCAATTGGTGGGCAAACACGCCAGGCTACATGAAAGTGAAATGGGGGATTCATTATACCTGTGTTAGGACAGCAGCAAATTTATGGTGGTGTGGCTTCACATAGATAACAGATTTATGATGGCTTCCTTGGACTGAAGCATGAAGCACTTCAGAGAGGGGTTGCAGATTCAACTGAAGATCAAATGGAAACCGGGAGTGGACAAGATGGTGGGGATAGGGGTCAAGAAAATAGAGGATAAGATGATGCTGGACCAGTCATCATTTGCCAGGGAGATTGTAGAGAACTATATGCAGCTGGTGCACCTCAAGTGGGTACCACTATTGGATCTGAAGTCAGAAACAAAAAATGGCAAGGCAGTGGGGTGAAAAATTATCAAAATTTTGTTGGCTCACTATTGTACCTTGAATGCAAGACACAGCCTGATATAGCCTATGCAGTGAATCTACTTGCTAAGTTAAGATCAAAATCATTGCCCACACATTGGAAAAAATTAGATCACCTCATTGGATATCTCAAAGGCTCATCCAACAAGTGCCTGTGATATACCCAAAGGGGCTCAGGCGGTCTTTCCCTGTGGTTTGACACCAGTTGGGGTGGGGAGCATGAGGGATCCACCAGTGGCTATTTCATCCAGTACAATGGAAACACAGGTTCATGGGGAGCTTGGCAACAAACCGTGGTGGCACTATCTACCTGCACCCCGGAATATGTGGCTCTATTGGAGGGTTCTCAGCTACTGCCTCACTTCAGACTGACACTATTGGACCTAAACTTTGGGTTTGGATTGACAATCTACTGCAACAATGAGTCTGCCATCTTAATTTCCACCAGTAACAGCTCAAGCAAAAGGAAAAAATACTTGGACAGGGCCTTTAGCTTTGTGAATGAATTCATTGGATGGGACAACATAGACCTGCAATGGACTAGCTCTGCTACCAAACTGGCCAACATCATGACCAAAACCCTTGGTCCCAACAAACGTAATGCAGGGGCCATTGAACTGGGGGTATGCAAGGGTATAATTGTGGGAGGGAGTGTTAGAGTATATGGCAAAACACAATTATGTCACAAAACTAAACCCATATAGATGTCACAATCATCAAAATGTTAAAAGCCTTATATATAGCTATGAGACCAGAAAATAAATCTTCCACGGGATCTCCCTCTCTTGTAATTGAGATTGGAACCCGGGACGGCCAAACCTTGCTGATGGCCAATGGTGGTGGATGATCAGGTAAGCATTTGTTGACACAATTAATCAAGATTGGATCCTGGGATGGCCAAACCTTGATGAAGGCAGATGGTGGTGGATGATCAGTGACATGGATGATAAGAGGATTAACACATGTAAGATTCTACAATTACCTCAGTCAAGTCACAGTCAGACAAACAAATAATGTGACAGTGAGACCACCTAGGGTAAATATAGTATTTAAAGCTCATCTGGGAAAATTCCCAAGTCCCTCTTGGCACAGTGCCCAGCAGGCTTGCTTGTGTTCCCAGGGGGCTTGATTTCTTCATCAGGTTGCGCTGCAGATCTTGTAAGTTTTGCAGCAACAGGTTTGGGAAAATGGCGCACCAAATGGGGCAATCATCCTCCCTCCTTGGTGCGCCATTTGCAGGTGGCAAAAGGGGTACATCATTTTTTTTCTCATGGGCAAACTTTTTCCCTCATGGAATTCTAGTTCATTGAATGGTCCTTTCGTCAAAGTTGTTTGGGTTCAAAATCTAGACAACTGGCAGCAAAAATAAAATCAGAGCAGCATGAGGTTGAGAGAGGAAAAAAGAGGATTGGTGAGCACCATGACCTTTGGAGGGTTTGGCCCATCTTGGGGTGGTGGGTTGAGAGGTGCAATCAGCTGATATGGTTGGAAAGCTGATGCTCAATGGTGAAAATAGTGACCTTGCTTTGATTTCTCATCTACTATTTTAAACCCCTAACTCCCTGGAACAGTTGGGATTGCTTCCCCACCTGAGAATCACACCCAGGCCATTCTGGTCAACACTTGTTTTCCCTTACTAACCCCAATTACTGCTCCTGTAAGTCCTCCTCAGTTGAATTTGGTACATACCCCCGGACTCATTTTGGAACCTCAATTGACCCTTTGGCTCATCCTTCCTTGATACAGCCCACAAAATGCTGGTATAGATATATTTGGCGCGCCATGGGGGGTTTTCAGACATTGTTGGTGTGTGATGGAAACACCACTTGGCATGCCAAAATTGTTGCGCCACCAACATTAGGATCTTGGCACACAGCCATGTTCCAATTGGCCAAAGCCAAGCTGTTTGCACCCCTACCTCACTCACTCCCTCCCCCTTGCTCCTCTCTCTCTTGCTCCTCTCTCTCTCTTGCCCCTCTCTCTCTTGCTATTATCTCTTCACCTCAACCCTTTCAACCCAAAAATTGTTCATATTGTTTTTCTAGTCAAACCACCTGTAGTTACTATTTTTTTGAAGAAAAGAAAAAAAATGCCCCCAATAATTGATTTAGTGGGCGTGGCCAATTGGCTTGGGCGTTGGCCAAGTCAAAATTTGGAGTGACCCACCCAAACTTGGCTGTGTGCCAAGTTGCGCTTGGCTATGTGCCAAGTGGGTCTTAGGGGTTTCCATGGGGGCTTTAGGGGGTGCCCAATGCGCTATAACAAAAAAGAAGCTTATAATTTGGTTGGGTGCCCAAAAAGCTTGAAATAACATAAGAGAACCCTCAAAGGTATTAGATCCCCCATCAATTCCAACTCATATTTTTATGGATCTAATTTTGTAATTATATTTATTTCTATTCTCCTTCAAATTGTTATGGGTTAGAAAACCCAACTTTATTATTTCATGTGAAAGATATCACTAGCTCCTTGGAAGTTGTACATACTAAATAATCCTAACACATGCACACCAAAAGAAATATAATCTTGAAGCTTTATTTTATTTTTGTTTTATTTTGTTTAAAGTGCTATTGATTTCACATATTGCACTATGAGCTGTCAATGAGAGAGTGGGTGATCTGAACACAAATAAAACCATCAAGGGTATGTATATAGTGTGGGTTAATTTTTGAATTATATTGAAGTTTTTTATTGGTTTGTGGCCCATATCTGAAATCCAATAAGATTTGCGTAACAGGTATTGAAATGGAATCTTCATCCATGCACTAAAGGGCTGACACATAAGGGGTTTCAAAACATGAAAGTGGTGGGCATGGCTGGCCAAGGTAGAAGGCTTAGCGGCCACAAGGTGGGTCTGCTGGGATTTGAGAACCAGAATCACATACTTGGTGCAGAAATCAAGGGCCCCATGAAGCTTCTGTTCCTACTTTTTCCAATATATGAGCCCTAGGTACATACAGGTTAAAAGCCTGCTATAACACCCATGTTCCAAATCCTTATTTTTTTTTACCAACAAATTTTGCATACAATGTGGGACTCCTAATGGGATAATGGTTAATTTAGCAAATAGCTTGCTGGCAGTCTTTGAAGGGGAATTAGGTATTAATCCTACTCCTTTAGAGTATTAGTAAACTGAGGTGGTTTTGAATTGCCTCACCTTCTAAACTATAGTAAGTTTTCCAATATTTTTTTATTGGTGGCTTGTTTGATTTTAGACTTAATATAGGTCTCAGATCAACCTATGATTAATTATTAGCTGTGAGTTGGTAGGATTGTTTTGAAGAGCAGACCAGATGTGTTAGGGTTATTGGTCACTGATTGATCAGATATATGAGATCTTAAGCAATATCCCAACTTTAAAGGGTTCAAGGCTTTATCAAAGGGATGGTGTGGTGAACAAATCTGGACACCCTGGACCAGATGCGGAAAATTCAAAATTTTTTTTCTACAATTATTTTATTTAAGTGTCATTTATTGGAAAAAAAAATGGCTCTATTTGTAGAATCACTTGTACATAGTCTAACAGGGCCTCCTGCCCATATAAGGAGGGGCTCTCCCCTGCCTTTTGGGGGGAGGAGGATATGGTATCCTATCAGAGAGAATCATCATCACTATCACCTTGAAATAAATAATCTGTGGGTTCTCATTCCCTTTATCTGAGAACTGAATTCTGGGTATATCCATGATTTACCCTTGATCCTTGAGCCTCCATACTCAAATCCTGATCCTTGTTCTTTATCACCAACCAATTGCCTTGCTGGTTGAAGAAGAATTTGACTGATTGAATTCTTGAGTGTGTTACACCACTCCTGATCCCTTTATCCGACCATACTGGTCCTGATCATCCTTTGATTATCTTTCTGGAACCAGTCATGTTTGACTGAAGAGGTTTTATTAAGCTTAAAGCCTGGAGTGTTAAACCTCCCTTTATTTCTTTTGAAGTTGAATTCCGCCACGCTACTCTTGAGTCCCTTGAGAAGTGTTGGGTTATTCTTGTTTGAATCAGTTTTTGTTTTGCTTCTAGAGCGTCATCAAAACAATTAGCTTTGTCTTGTGCAGGCACCCACAGTTATCTGGTACCCTTCAAGCACTTGATTGCGGAGATTTGGGCAGGTTCATTGAGAACCTGGAGGTTTTTTGGGATTGAGTTGATCTTTCCTTAGCTTCTGCTGAGGGCCAGAGATATTAGCTTGTGGGAATTGTCACTTAAAATTGCCTTGTCTTGTTGAACTCTGAACAATCCTTGAATTCTTCTATTCAAGTTTTCCCTGGAACCATCTTGCCTCAGATAGTGTTTTTTCCCCAGCTACTGACTACTATCATCTTTATCCTTGTACATTTGGTCCCTTGTTTACCAGGTTCTGGACTTTGATCTTGGTTACATTTAAATATTTCTGTAACACTCAGGAGGGCAGCCTAAACAGCACCTTTCCCCTCCACAGAACTGCCACGGCCTAGCACCGTTTGGAGTCTTAAATTTGGTCCCCTGGGCCGGGATCAAACCAGCAACCTTGGGATTCACAGTCCCAACAATCATCAACTTTGAAATCTGATCTCTTTCTTTTTTTTCTGTCATCATCTGGATCCATGGAGGCAACTTGTTCTAGAAGTAAGTCCTCCCAATTGTGCACCATCTGGGCAAGATAATTGTTGTTTTTTGAGAAACCCTACTCTTGCCAAATTTGTGAGCCACTTTGGAAATCTGTTCCTTGGATCTTTTAGGAAACTTTGTCAAAATGGAATCTACCAGTGCCTCTTCTACTCATCCTAAGATGGTTAAGATAAAGCCCCAGAACAAGAACTTAGGATTCAATGGGACAAATGTGGAACACTTCTTGGACTTGTATGAGATGGCTGCTTTGGTGGATGGGGCTAGCAAATTTTGATATGGCCTACCAGTTACAATTTTTTATCTCCTCTGATGAAGTTATGGAAATCATTGAATCGCTTGAAGTTTTTGAACAGCATAACTGGGCCCTGCTGCGGGAAGCAATGTTGGCCTATTGGGGAAAAATAGATGTAGCACAATTTACTTTGCAGGATCTAGATAACCTTGTCTCCCAGTGGACCTCCAATGGTGGTGTGGCTTCAGCTTCTGATTATCAGTACTTTAGGAAATCTTGGGATCCCATCTAATCCTACCTTGTCCAAAACAATCACATCAACACAGTGCACAAAATTCAAGTCCAATTTTTCCAATCTTTTTCTTCTGGAGTACAGGAAAGGATCAAGGACAAACTGGTTGAGTCTGGATCCATGATCACTATCAGGGATAATTGATTCAAGCTCCCTGCTTTTCTTATCACTAGGGGAGTGGTGGATAAAGTTATGAAAGGTCAAACAGCCCTCACTTTTGAAAAATCTAAAACAACTGAACCAGTTCATGCTCCCTCTTTCAAAGAGGAAAAGGAGATTATTAATAAAATGGAATCTGATTGCAGGCCCAAGAACCCTCAGCCGAACCAAGAAACCGCTACAATGGATAAGATCACTAAACTGCTCAAAGCCTTTGAGAACAAAATGGATCAAAAGATTTCCTCCCTTGTTGTTCCTAAACCTTCTAGTGCTGTTCCTGAAAATAATCTAGTCTGCTATTATTGCCACAGGGAAGGCCATGGAACCAGTTGATTTCTTGAACTCCAGAAGGACAAAGACAAGAAATCGGTAGAGAAAAAAGGGAATAACTTTTTCCTTCCTAATGGTGCCCTAATGCCCTTTGATTTGTCTTGCCCTATTTGTCATGTGGTGGCCTCTTACCAGCCACCCCCTTCTATGAAGGCATCCTTGGCTTCTGTGGATTTCTGATCTTCTTGTGGTACTCTTCAACCCTGGTACCCCCCAGCTATTTCCTCCTCATCTCTGGTTGGTACTTACCAATCCGATCCAGCTAGGAAGCAACATGAGGAGCCCAAACTTCATAAAGCTCCTTCCTTTCCAACCTTGATCCTCCAAAAACCACCCAAACAACAATCTTCACCTGAGCCCTCTTCTGATGTAGAAGACATGGAGGTGGAAAAAGAACCACTCATAGAAACTTCTCAAGATCACCCTGATCCTCATCCCTCATCTATTAAACCTCCTCAATCCCCTGATCCTGTTCCTGCTTCACCCGATCTTCCTCCCTCCACCCAGCCTAAAGTTTGGTTTGAGGGTGGAATTTCCAAAGATCACCCCAATGCTGTGGAAGGGGTAGTAAAGAGAATTTCTGATCTTAAAATTCCTGATCTATCTGTGGCTGAACTCCTGTCAATCTCTCCATCTGTTGCTGAAGGAATGAAGAAATGGGTTTCTTGTCAACATGTGGAGATTGGTCCTGAAGAACTCAAGGTCTCCTCTGGAACTTTGATAGAGGATTCTGGTGGAACAGACCCCTCTCCTGAGTCTAGTCTTTAATCTTGTCCTCTTGGTTTTCTTCCCTGCTATCTTGGTGAATCAGCAGAAACAGTCTCACTCCTTGTTGGCTCTGGCTCTCAGCTCAACTTGATCTCAGATGCTATGGCCTGCAAACTTAAACTCAGCCCTAGGGTCAGCTTTACCTCTTCAGTGTATGGAATAGGAAACCAGTCTTGCAAATTGGTTGGAATTGTTGAAGAGGTTCCAGTCCAGATTAGCCAAAACATTGTTGGAACTTGTAATATCTGGATCACACGCCTGGATGGACCCATGATCTTGGGTCAACCTTTCTTAATTGATTTTGGAGAAAATGTTATGTTTTCCAATCAAGTTGGGGAGAGAATCCTCCTCCCTGATTCTGATGGTAGAAAAATTGAGTTTCCTCTTTGTTCTTTGGATTCTTGTTGCTGGGAAAGAGATTTCCCTGGTCATTTTCCAAAGTCATCTCTAAAAGAAAAACAGAAGGATAATTCTAGTTTCTCTCATTTTTTATGGGAGTAGTTGATCCTACTAATAGTTGTAGTTCTTTTCAGCCTCAAACTTCAACTCAAGGGTCAACTCTCATCACAGAGGCTTATCTCTCTTTCTTTTAAATGTTTTCTTCTGATCTCAAAACTATCAAAAATCAAAAACAAATCAAAATGGAAAAACCCAAAAATATTTCTTCTTCATCTGCTGTTTCTTCTTTTCCTTGTACTCTTATTCCTAATCAATCTCCACTCAGTTCCGGTTCAAATCTCCGCAATGAGTCAAAACTAGATCCCAATCTCAATCCTATTTTTGGTGGCTTTGGTATGGAAGAATATGGGCTTCAGTGGAGGCAAATTGGGGTAGAAGTAAGTCCTCCCAATTGTGCACCACCAGGGTATCCTACTACTATCATTTTCAAAACCCTACCTTGTGCCACACACATGAGCAATGTATTATCTCCTGGGAATTCTCTTATGGAAAAGGCACCTTTTGAAAACATTGCAGAACATCAAACTTGGAAGGCATTAGAACTTGGTCTCAATCCTTGTAGTCAGATCTCTCTGGTCAACTCTTGGAAAAAACAAGAACTGCTCTCTTTTGCCTCCAAATATAAAACAGTTGCCAGGAAAATCCAACCAGTCAACCAACCAATGCCTCTCAATCTCAACCCTCCTCTTAGGCGTCCTCCTCTATCCTGCAATCCTTACTGTGGTTTACCTTGATCTCTCACTGGTCCATTGATCCCCTCTGGTAGTGTCACTGAAGAACGTCTGGGAGTAGTAAACTTTGGACCAGATGGATGGCTTCTACCTGATGAGTTGTATTTGATCAAGAATGTCTTGGCTCTTAGGGAAAAAGCTATTGCTTTCTGTGAAGAAGAGAGAAGTCTCTTGAAAGAATCCTATTTTCTGCCTTATATCATTCCTGTAGTAGAACATGATCCCTGGAAAAAGAAAAAGATCCCAATCCCTGCTGCCAAAGTCAACAAATTCATCAAGTTGGTCCGGGAACAAGTCCAAACCAGTTTATACAAACATTCAACTTCTAGCTATTCCAGTCCTGTTTTCTGTGTCCTTAAAAGTAACGGTAAACTTAGAATAGTTCATGATCTCCAGCCTCTAAATAAGGTTACTATTAAAGACTCTGGTATTCCCCCTGCTACTGAAGAATTTGTTGAATCCTTCTCTGGGAGAGCTTACTGTGGTCTAGGCAACATTATGGGTGGCTATGAAAAACGGTCTTTACATCCAATTTCTCGCCCTCTCACTACATTCAATACTCCCCTTGGTTGTTTCCAAATTACTCAATTGCCTCAAGGAGCCACCAACTTGGTTGCAGTCTATCAGGCTCAGATGGTTTGGATCCTCCAGGATGAAATCCCTGATCATGCTGGTATCTTTATTGGCAATGGCGGAATTAAAGGACCAGTTTCTGATTATAAAAATGAGCTCTTACCCTGGCATTCAGGAATCTGTTGATTTATCTGGGAATATGCAACCACTTTGGAAAGGATCTTGTTCCAAATCAAAGAATCTGGCCTCACTGTCTCTGGATCCAAATTGCCTGCCTGTGTCCCTGCTCTGGAAATTGTTGGTCATGTGGTCTACAAGGAAGGAAGAAGGATGGCTCAATCCAAAGTCAACAAAATCCTCTCTTGGCCTACTCCCACCAATCCAACTGAATTCAGGGGTTTTCTAGGTGTTGTTAATTGTGTTCAAATCTTTATCCCATCTCTATCCAAAATCTGTTCTCCTCTACGTTGCCTGAACAGAAAAGATGCTGAGTGGATCTGGACCCAAGATTGTGAACATTCTTTTCAGCTACTTAAAATGATGGTTGGCAAAGACATAGTCTTCAAAAAGATTGCTTATGGACCTGGAGCTGGCAAGATTAAATTGGCTGTTCATTCTATTTATCAATCTGTTGGGGCTGTCCTCACTCAGGAAGATGAAAATGGTTGGGACCCTCCCGCTCTCTATGAATCCTTGTTATTTTCAGATGTAGAATCCAGGTACTCCCAACCAAAACTGGAACTCTGTGGCATGGCTCAAATGTTGAAGAAACTCCAAACTGTCCTCTGGGGTCAACACTTTGAGTTACAAGTCTACGCACGGTCCATCATTGAAATTATCAATGCTCTCAGCCTCCCAAATGCTCCTATGAATTGCTGGGTGGCCTTTATCCAACTTTTCTCTTTTGATATTGTTCATAGGCCTGGAAAATCCTTCACCATGCCTGATGGTTTATCTTGAAGCCCCCTTGGAGATGAAGAATTGGATTTTGGAGTGGAATTTGATGAGGAGGAGCCTTTAATTTTTCCAGTCTTCAACTTTTCCTCCCAAGATTATTCTGTTTTCCAACAAGGTTTCTGGCTAAAATTAGAGCAGTACCTTTCCACTCTCCAAAGGCCTCCTGATTTTTCTGCTAAAGATTTTCAATCACTCAAAAGGAAGTCCTCCAATTTCTTTGTCCAAGGTACTAGGCTTATGAAAAGAGGCAATCCTTGTGCTCTAATTGTTGTCACTATCCCCTCTAAACAAGATTCAATCCTCAAAAGTCTCCATGAAGGCCTTGGGCATTGTGGGGAAACCAAAACCTATCAACATATATCCAAACAATTCTGGTGGCCATCTTTGAAGAAATCAGTCTCTCAATGGTGCAAGAGTTGTGAAGTATGTCAGAAACGCAATCTTAGGCGCCCGGCCAAAATTTTTTATCCCACTGGAGAGTCCACTGTCTTTGGAAGGATTGCTATGGATGTGGTTCACATTGAGGCTGGTGGAGATAAGTACCTCATTGTGGCTAGAGATGATTTTTCTGGATGGTTTGAAGCAAAGTTTCTTAAGAACCTCAGCTCTGAATCAGGAGCAGCCTTCCTTTATGAGACTTGGACAATGCGTTATGGCTTGGCTTGATCTTATTCAACTGATGGTGGCTCTGAGTTTGGTGGCAAACTGGCCAAAATGATCCGATTGCTTCCTGGTCAACATAGTTTGAACACTCCTTATTATCCTGAAGGAAAAAGCATGGTGGAAAGAGGCCATGCCCTTTTGAAGGCTGCTCTTGTTAAGTTGGCTGGTGAAAGTGGAAAGAATTGTTGCAAATCTCTTCCTCTGGTCCTCTTCTCTGATTGAATTTCAACTAAAGAAAATACTGGATACTCAACTTATGAAATTATTTTTGGGCAGAGGGCTGTCTTTCCTCTTGATCTGGAAATGGAGTCTTTCTTAGGTATTTCTTGGGAAAAGGTTTCTTCCACCACTGATCTATTAGTTGCCAGATCCAAGCAACTGGAGCAAAGTGAAGATGTTTGAGACAAAGCTCATCAGAAAATAATGGAGTCAAGGGAAAAATCAGTCCAGTATTGGGAGGATAAGCATTCCAATTGAGTCATGGATCCCTTGAATCCTGGTGATCTAGTTTTAGCTTATAATTGATCCTTGGAAACTCAGTGGGGAAAGCTTTTTTCCAATTGCTGGAATGGTCCTTATTGAGTGGTCCGCAAAGTCGGAGGTGGATCATATGTTTTGGAAGAAATGGATGGTACTCAGATGGCCAGAAGGTTCTCTGCTGAACAGGTCAAGAAATTTGATTGTCATGGAGGCAACTTCAATCAGAAGTAAGTCCTCCAAATTGTGCACCACCAGGGTCATCTGCTGCGTTTTGTTGTGAAACTCTACTGTATGCCACATACGTGAGCACCTGGGACGCCTTCTTCATTTTATCGCAGTCAACCCTAGGATTTTCTTTGGATGGGTCAAGATATTCTTTTCAATCACCCTCAAGATCAAATGGCCATTTCTTGTGTTCAATCATCTTTCCTTTCTTTTTTTTATGAAATCAAGCCCAGATGCAGACTAGGGACAGTCTGTAAGTTGGGGAGAGATGTGGTGACTAAAACTGGACACCCTGGACCAGATGCGGAAAATTCAAAATTTTTTTTCTATGATTCTTTTATTTAAGTGTCATTTATCTGAAAAAAAAAGGAATTTTTTTCAGTATCACTCCTCCAATTTCCTCATCCTGCCAAGCGTTCCCCTGTCCCAGTGGTCTAGGACAGGCCTCTCTTGGTCTCATCACCTAGGCATTGCGTTCAATTCCTTCTCTATTTGTTCCCCCCTTCCTTTGGGCTGAACGCGCAGGCCAAGACCCACTTGGCCCAAGATATCCCTCTCCTAACCTCCCTACACTCCTCCTCCACCATCCTCTGTTAAACTTGATCCAATCACTCAATCTCTTGCTCTCAGGTTACAAGAACTTGCCAATGCAAATTGCAATGGTCTATTGGATGATGAAAACTATTGCTCAACCACGACCGACTCAAATCCCCATCCTACTCCTCTCCCCTTTTGGAATCCATCTCCAATCTCCATTATCCTCCCTTGATCCATCCATCCAAATCCCTCAACCTCAAATTGATCCAATCCACTAGATCCTCTTGTTCCACCTCATCCTTCCTTCACATGATCTTTTGACATCAATCTTGTCAGACCCTCCATCATCCACCCCAGAACAACTTGCATCACTTCAAGACTCAATTGGGCTCAAGCATCACCAGTACCAATTCCTTCATCTCCAACCTGAGCCCATCAGAACCCGCTTTGAGCCTTGGCATGATCTCCTTTTCCAGCCCTCTGGCACCTGTCAGGCTTGGTTCTGGCCAACCTGCTAACATTCCTCCTGGGACTCTCCAACCTCCTTCAATCTTTTGCACCCCCCTTCCATCTTTGGGCAGGGGTGGAAAAGCGTTTTCTACCGCCTGCCAACATCCGCGGGCGGTCTGGTTCATTTTTTTTCAACCCCTTTCGCCTTTGGGTGAGGGGAGGGTGATCCCGGTGTTGTCGCGCGCGCCCATCCATGGATGGACGCAAGAGAGGTGAAGGGATGAGAAAGATCCCACCCCAGTCAGGGAGGCTGGATTTCTACTAGCCCACGTGATCTATTTTTCTCATCATCTGAAATCAAAAAAAAAAAAAAAACGCTCTATTTGTAGAATCACTTGTACATAGTCTAACAGGGCCTCCTGCCAATAAAAGGAGGGGCTCTCCCCTGCATTTTGGGGGGAGGAGGATATGGCATCCTATCAGAGAGAATCATCATCACTATCACCTTGAAATAAATCATCTGTGGGGTCTCATTCCCTTTATCTGAGAACTGAATTCTGGGTATATCCATCATTTCCCCTTGATCCTTGAGCCTCCATACTCAAATCCTGATCCTTGATCTTTATCACCAACCAATAGCCTTTCTGGTTGAAGAAGAATTCAACTGATTGAATTCTTGAGTGTGTTACACCACTCCTGATCCCTTTATCCGACCATACTGGTCCTGATCATCCTTTGATTATCTTTCTGGAACCAGTCATGTTTGACTGAAGAGGTTTTATTAAGCTTAAAGCCTGGAGTGTTAAACCTCCCTTTATTTCTTTTGAAGTTGAATTCCGCCACGCTACTCTTGAGTCCCTTGAGAAGTGTTGGGTTATTCTTGTTTGAATCAGTTTTTGTTTTGCTTCTAGAGCGTCATCAAAACAATTAGCTTTTTCTTGTGCAGCCACCCACAGTTATCTGGTACCCTTAAAGTGCTTGATTGCGGAGATTTGGGCAGGTTCATTGAGAACCTGGAGGTTGTTTAGGATTGAGTTGATCTTTCCTAAGCTTCTTCTGAGGGCCAGAGATATTAGCTTGTGGGCATTGTGACTTACAATTGCCTTGTCTTGTTGAAATCTGAACGATCCTGGACTTCTTCTATTCAAGTTTTCCCTGGAATCATCTTGCCTCAGATAGTTTTGTTTCCCCAGCTACCAACTACTATCATCTTTATCCTCTTACATTTGGTCCCTTGTTTACCAGGTTCTGGAATTTGATCTTGGTTACATTTAAATATTTTTGTAACACTCAGGAGGGCAGCCTAAACAGCACCTTTCCCCTCCACAGAACTGCCACAGCCTTGCACCGTTTGGAGTCTTACAATGGTTCAGGAGAGGATCCAAGGATGGGTTTACCCACAGGGGGCTGTGTAGGGGAAAGGTTGGTACTTGCTTCTGGCTGTGCTCTCTTTCTTTATAAGGGTTATTTATTGATTGATGGGTGGTTCTTCTTTAATCTGGTTCTGAATATTTAGGTCACAGAAGAATCCTTATTCAAGCACCTGTTGGTGGGTTCAATTGGCTCAAAGATGGGTGATAACTTGTTTTCTGATTTCTTGTTTCCTTTCATGACTGATTCACTAATAATATTTTATCTGGGTAGGTAACACAGCTGGATGATTAGATGGGATGATGGTCTGGAGGTGGTGATGAGGTAGATGATGGGCCAGATGGCATGATGATACAACCTGGATACGGCAGAGAGGGCCTCCTTAAATAGAAAATCTGGTCCTCAGGGGATGCTCAGGGCTGCCCCCAAGGGTGCCCTGGGGCTTCCCCTGTTACAGCAAGATACAGGTACATGAGGAATTTCTTCTGTTTGGGAAAAGCTTTTACAGTTACATGAGGCATTTCTGTTGGTTGGAAAAAGCTTGTACAGTTACATGAGGCATTTATGCTGGTTGGGAAAAGATTGTACAGGGGTTTTGTGCATGCACAGCCTTGCATAAATTGCTGTGTAGTGAAGATAAGATATATTTCTGTGCTGTACTGGTAGTTTTTTCAGTGCTACTTGATTCAAACTGCATGTATTGCTGTGAAAATACTGGTGGTTTCTTGGGTTTCTGGTTATACTGGTGGTTTGTTTGGTTCTGGTTAAGACTGGTCTCACTTCCTCCTGCATATATTGGTCCTGTATTCTTCTGCACAGCCTCTTGTATGTGTATTTGCATGTTTTTTTTGGTTCAGGTGACCAGATCTGACATGCTGGACTGCCTCCTGTATCTGTATTGCTGTATTCTGGCTGAGGTGACTGGATCTGGACTGGTTTTACTGCCTCTTGCATCTGTATTTCTGAATTCTGATGAGGTGACTGGATCTGGACTGGTTGCACTGCCCCCTATATCTGTATTTCTGTATTCTGGATGAGGTTGCAGGATCTGGACTGGTTGCACTGCCTCCTATATCTGTATTTCTGTATTTGGGATGAGGTGACTGGATCTGGACTGTTTTCACTGCCTCCTATGTCTGTATTGATGTATTCTGGCTGAGGTGACAGGTTCTGAAAGATTGCACTGCCTCCTGTACCTGTATCTTTGTATGCTGGTAAGTGGACAGGGTTGGTTTATGGTCCTGTTCTTGAGGGTAAGCTGGCACTGGTATGTACTTGAGGTTTTCCAAGGTATGTCTTATGTATTCCACAGGGCTGCAACACCTAGTTGGGTATGAGTTTGCCACAGTTGGAGTTTTGTTGGGCTGTATCTTCTAATCCATGAGACATAGGAGGGGAACTTTGTCTGAGTGACTATGGGTTATTTATGATGTAGAATCCGTTTCTGAGGTTACTTTGAGGTTTTGAGCTGTTTTTAAACTAGAATAGTGAGGCTGATGGCTATAGGACAGGTTTGGTCTACCACAACAACCATCACTCATCCAATTACAGTGGTTCTCCAACTGGCTACCAATTTAGTTCCCCATCACCATTTTTTAAGTCCAAGACAAGGAAAGGATAGACCTGAACTAGAACCCATTGATGAAATGACCCCAGATCTGCCCCTGCTCATGGAATGAGTACAGAAAGAGAAAATTTCATGGTGAACCCTACCAAATATATTGCAATGGTTTAGATGCTCCATCCCAATGGTAAAAAAATTGATGATTGGATTAGGGGGATCCATACAATTGGAGGTTTTATCTTTGGTCAATCAAAATTCATCTCCAATATCAAAAACCTCAAATCCCTGGAGCATTTTGAGAGAAGCTCCCCAAAGGTTTTCTTTACCCTTACTGTTGACCAAGAATTGAAGAAAATGGTATCAAAACAAGCCTCCATGTGGGAGAATTTTGAAACAATCCAAAAGAACCTAAAGTTCTCCAAAAGGAAGCTCATGGTTGGAATCCTTATAGAATTGTTATTCAAACTAGACACAATGGAGACAAGTGTATCCTTCCATCTCACTGACATTTCAAACATCTTCATTGAACTAGGTTGTTTAGTTTGCTCCATACCAGACAAACTAATTTAATTAATCATCCAAGTTTTGAAATCCTTTTGCCCTGCTAGAACTGGATCCCAAATGCTCAAGGTTGTAGGACCACAACTTGACCTTCTTGAGAAACCAGCTCCAGCCAATAGGCAGTTGATATTGAAATTATTTTTCACCAAAATTACCAGTGGAAACTCCATGGACAACCCTTACTCTATCAAATCAAAAAACCCATACACCTGGATCCAACCCCCATGCACCTCTCCAACCTCCAAACTCTTGATCATTCTGCCAACAGCCTAAAAGCAAAGACATTCAAGCTACCCAGAAAAACATCAAAAGCAGCAATATGCCGGTTTGAACTGAATTCCAAGGACTACTGGGTGACTCCTACGCATACTTTCATTCAAACAACCACTTGAAAGCCAAATTTTTGCTCCTCAGCAGCAATACTGGACTAGCTCCACCCAGAATCCAGGGTGGTGGCATTATATAGCCTTGGGACTGGGAACTGCATTGTGGGTGCACACTCAGCTTCAGGTGCAAGCCAGGCTCTGCATCAGGTGCCTGGCTGGCTCATCCATGGCTGCCATGGGCTCAGCATCAACTGCGGTGCATCTGTGATCCAAGCCAAGGAAGAAAACCAAGAAATGAAGCATATCCCATTGGGTTTGGTTAACTAGGTTTGGGAAAGTTGCACAGGGATATATGGGGAGGGAAACCAAAGGAGGGCGCATTGGGAAGATTTGCAAAGGTGCGGGGGTGCTCCAAGTAGGGCGCAGGGAAGCTGTCAGCTTGCTACTTGTACAGAGAAACCTGTCAAAGTAAATTGAAAACTCAAAAATAAAATTATAAAAGTAAAAGGAATAAGAAATACAAAAGTATAATTTTAGATTTGGATTTCTCACCCAAAAAAAGGTAAGGTCACTCACTGACCCCACCTTTTAAATCCAACTCCTTATATTTTTAAATAATTTTAAAAGAAAATGACCAAAAGACCACGGCACCACTATGGAAACTTTTGGCCATTTTAATATTTCACATTTAATTTCATGGTTAGGTTTCACACCTAACATTCACTCAGAATTAAGGTTTTGTGTATATTTTAGGAGTTACAGGAAGATTTGTGTTGTTGCACAATTCCCATGGGCAGCACTGCATCCATACAGCACACATGTCTGACACTCAATAATTAGGCACATGTCAAGAAAACTGCATGCATTATTCTGCTGGCTGCGGATGATGGATTCCCGGACGCAGCTGTCAAGCAGCTGCGTTTCAGAAATAAAATGCACCATTCCTGACAGTCAGGTACTGCAGGAACATGCTACAACCCACATGCATACATAATGTATATTTAAAAACTTGACTGACAGATAGAAAGATGTCTGAAGCTCCTGAATATTGAATAAAAAGCATGAAATTCAAAATATATGGCGGAAAAATCAGGGAAAATAATAATAAAGGTTGTCATGTAAATCACATTATAAAATCTTTATCAACCACAAAAAATACCAAGGAGTTCCCATAAAAATTATTAAAAACTGTCAAAATGTTCAGATGATGGCTTGAAATATAAAAATACCCACCTCTGCCCATGTAACTAAAAAGAAAATAATATAAAATAAAGAAACCCACCCATTCCCCTTTAGTAAAACCCTTTTGAGCAATAACTTAGGACCTCATTATCCCAAAGTCTTTACACATTTCAAAAGATCCCTTTGAAGATAGGTTGTTTCAATAAAGATCCCCTGTTTGTATAAAATGTGGCCCCTCTTGAAAAAAATATATTTAAACCATTTTAACCAAACCAAATAATCCAAACTTTAAACTTGCTTTTAATCAATAATTATGAGCATTTTATGTGTTTTCTTGGAATGATCATTGTTCCAACACCAATATCACTTTCTTTAGCTAAAGGACTGAAAAGTTCTTGGTATCAGTAAGTTGAAAGAAGCCGCTTCATGAGAAGGAAAAACCCAGATGGATGTAAAGGCAGGCAGTCAGCTAGTGTTGTAGAGGGTGGGACTTAGGGTTCATTTCTTAGTTGTTATTTTATCTAGGTTATGGTTGAGGGGGAGGTCTTTATAACTCTCTCTCTCTCAACTCTGAGTTGAAGATAGAACATGGAATACAGAGACCAGCTCACAGACACTTGAAAGGAAGGAAGCATTTCTCTTAATATTTTTCTATTTTTATTCAACTCTCTCTCTCTCTCTTTTCAATTGGGCTTCTTTGGAAGCAAGCATGCTTGGAGGGGTATGGATGCGGGAAGAAATAGGGGAGTATGTAGAGGAGTCTGAAGGGATCTACAGGTATCTGGCAAAGAATGAGGTGGTTGCGGGTCAGAAGTGATTGATGAAGAGGGTTTTCTTGGCCAGATTTTGGCCACAAGCTTGGTCACAGGTGTAGCATTACCTGTAAAACCACAAATTGATCAAAAGGATGTTGGATGTGAGAATTGAAATCCTCCCAGATCTGGGGACCATTTTATGGGTGGTGGAGAGTGAAATGGATTGGGAAAAGCTTATCAAGGACTTGGTGAAGACTTCAACAACAGGATTGAGGAAGCTGGCTGTCACTTGGTACCAGCTCCAGTGAAAGCCCCAGCTACAGGACTGTAAACATCCATATGTGCTCCAGAGCCTCAGAAGATGGAAAATCCACCAACAAGCAAGGTCACCAAGCTCTTCAGTGACCTAAAAATCTTCCTCAACAGGATGAATTCACTGCTGCACCAACCTACATGGTGGAGGGGTTTCAGCCTCCTGGCAGGCCTTCCAGGGGTTTCAGGATCCATGTATGTACTTACTGCAGGGACAAGAGGGACTGCAAGTTGGTGTGTGCCAATTTGGAAAAAAAATGAAAAATTGGTTGGTCTGCAAGGCAGGGATGATGTATATATTCCCAAAGGGAAAGCAGGTTGCTTTGGGACCCAGTTAGTCACCTGCCTTTGACCAGATACAGGTGAATGCAAAGGAGCTAGCAGACACTGCATGGGTTTCACTTGGGATTTTAACAGTGCCAGGGATGTGGAAAGCTCTGCAAGTGGAGGCCAAAGTCATAGTGTTGGCAGCAGATGAATGTGCTGTGGTGGAAAGGGTGGACATAGAGGTCAAGGAGAAACCATTGGCCTCAGATTCAAAAAAAGTCACACACCGTACTGCAGGCAAAAGGCAGCCATTGAACCATGTAGGGAAGAAGAAGGGTGAGGAAATTGTATGGGGGTAATGGGGAAAAAAGCATCAATAGCCTTGAACTTGAGGGAATTGGCAGCTGTGTCCCCAGTTGTTGTCAAGGAGATGGTTCAAGCACAGAAGGAGTGTACCCAGGGATGGGTCTCTACAATGGTTCAGCAGGTGAAACTGGAGTAAAAGAAGGTGGAACACAAGCCATACTATTTGAAGTCAGTCTTGGTCCCGCTTTCTTAAGTCTCAATTGAAATTGAGGGTTAGAAGGGGTGGGCAATGGGGGAAAGGGGGTTGATGTTTGACCTGCTTCCATCAAAATTGGTGGAAAAGTTAGGGTTAGTTTGAAGGAAGGGTGTGATGGGGCTTTGGTTGTTGAATGGAGGAGAGTGTTCCTGGGATGGGGTGGTTGAGGAAGAGGAGGTAAAGGTTGCAAGGGTCCAAAAACCCCTGTCTTTCATCTTGATGGAGTGAAGCAATGTTATCCTAGGTCAGCCATTTATGTTTTGGTTCTGGGCTCAGATTGATTTCAACTTGGAGGTCTGTATGGAAGCACTGAAAGTGGAGGACTCATTCAGTGCTTGGTTCAAGACAAAAATCTGCGAAAATGGGAAGGGGAGATGGGTGCAAGAAGTGGCAACTGGAAACAACAGAAATTCCAAAGTGGGGGTTGAGTGAAAGGGTCATCCCATGGAGTATTTTGACTAGTTGGCCAAGGCCACTAAACCAGGAAGGCTTTGGCCTTTCACAGAGGGCAACTAGAAAGGAGCAGGTGGAGGAGGGTTTTGGGCAACAGGTGCATGAGGCAGAAGTAAGTTCCCTTCCTCAGTGTGCATCTCTGGGAGGTTCTAAGTTTTAAAAACCCTATCATTGTCCCACACTTGTGAGCAAATGGAAAAGCCTTGGTTTGGTGCTTTCTAGGATTTATGATGAGGGATGAGTGCGGATGGTTAGGTTCAATGCTGGGAAATGCAAACCGCTGGTGCAGAAGTTCTGGACTTGGAAAAAGCCAATCCTCCAGGGGATGAACAGGACTCTGCAATCAATTTCTTGGTCTTGGGATCCCTGGGAAACACCTTTGAAAATATTGGGGTTGGTAACTTGGTCAGGGAAGATCATGGATGAATGGATAACAGTCCTCAAATTTGGACAGCTGGGCTTGTTAAGTACAGAGGAGCATGACTTGCTGGCATCCTTATTGCTGCTTTGCAAGAAGGCCCTTGCGTTTGGCCCCAAGGAATAGTGATTGATGAAGGGTGCAATAGGCAACCCCTACATGATTGCGATGGTTTGGTTCAAATTTTGGCAGATTTGGCCAATTCCAATACTGCTGACAGTCTTGGAGCCCTTCCTGGAGTTAGTATGCAAGGTTGTAAGGAAAGGACTTTAAAAGCAGTCCACTTCAAGTTAATATATTCCAATATTTGTGGTGGTCTAGCAGGACGGTAAGTTTTTGAGGATTTTTCACAACTTGCAGAGACTCAATTCATTTTCAATCTGGGATGTAGGGTTGCCCCTGTGCTTTGACAAGTTTTTGGAGTCAATGGCAGGGCAAGGGTGTTACAGATTGGTGAATGTGATGGGCATGTATTACCAGTGGGAGATTCATCCCAATTGGTGACAACTGACCACGTTTGAGACCAAGCTGGGATGGATAGAATTGAAAAAGCTGATTCAAGGCACAACCCACTTGATAGTGGTTTATCACGCCCAGATGACTTGGATCTTGCAAGAGAAACTTCTGGAGGGAGCCCAAATGTTCATTGACAATGTGGGTCTCATAGGCCCTAAGACAAATTACAGAGGCCCCTGCTGTCCGCCAGTTCATTTGGGAATATGTGGTGACACTGGAGAAGATATTATTTTGGATCAAGGAGGCAGGAAGTTTGATTTTAGGAAATAAGCTGGCAGTTTGCATCCCTGCACTGGATGTCTTGGGACATGTGGTGGCTCTCAGCAGTAGGGAGATTTCCAAGAAGCAGCGCAAAAAGGTATTTGAGTGACAAACCGCACGGGCAATGTCACACATTCTGCAGTTTGTGGGATTGTGCAGCTACATTTGCCTTTTCATTGAAAGGTTTGAAGAGGTTTAGAGCCCACTCTGGGATTGAGGCAAAAGGGAGCCCAGTGGGAATGAAAATCCGGGTGTGATGGCATGTTCAAGAGGCTCAAGGAGATAGTGCTATGCAAAATTGTCCTCTGGGATCTTGAATAAAAAGTGGGTGGATATGGTTGGTGGTCAACTCTAGGAAGTTTAAAACTGGGGTTTTCTTGATGCAGGAGGTGGATGGGAAAGATAGGCCGTTCCTCCAAGAGTCTGTTACCTTCACCTCAAAAGAGAGCCTCTACTTGCAGCCAAATTTGGAACTGTGTGGGGTCACCAAGATAGTGTAAAGGCTTCAGAATTTTCTCTGAGGATTTCATTTCAAGCTTATTGTGGAAAAGGAGGACTTGGTGTGGGTGATCAACTTTCAAGAACAGCCAATTTAAACTACGACCAGGTGGGTAGACTTCCTGCAGCTTTTCTTGTTTTGTGTGGTGCATGTTACAGGGAAGGGGTTCACAATGTGGGAAGCGCTGTTGCAGTATCTGCAGGAGGATCTGTTTGAAGGAGCAGAACACCTCAGTGTGGAGGACCCATTCATTTGGGTAGGGGTGGTGGAAGCAGAGGTCCATCTCCCACTTTATAAGTCTGGGCACTACATTGTTTTTTTCTCTTACTTGCAGGACTTCCAATTTGAAGATGGTATGGAAAGAGTGGTCCTTTGGTGGGTGAAGCTGCAAGCGGGGAAATTTTAACTGCAGGAAGGACAGATGTGGCAGCAAAAAGCACCCGTACCTCTCATTGTTGAAAATTGAGGACATACCAGGAACTGATCCTGGGGTGTCCCCAGAGAGCTTTTGAAACCAGGGAGAGATTGAGAGACAGAGGAGGGTGACAGCAAGGTTATGGTGGCCAGGGGTGGTGCGTGCAGTGCAAGAATGGGTGAAGTTGTGCAAAGCCTGTCAATGGAAAGGCTCAAGGTTTCCCAGGGCAGTTGGTCATCCTAATGGAGAAAACACGCTTTTCAGGTGGGTTTGTCTTGACATGGTTCACATCAAGGTTGGGAAGTTTGCATACCTGTTGGTTGCACGGGAAAATCTGTTGGATGGGTTGAAGAATTCCCTCTGGTGAAGTTGTTGGAAGAAAAAGTTGTTCAGTTCTTGGAGGAGGATTGGTTTGCATGGCATGGTTCACCTTGTATGTTTATGGTTGACAGGGGCACAGAGTTCTGGGTTTGCCTGATTGAACTGGTTCAGAGTTGTGGGGAGAAGTGTGTGCAGGTGACAGAGTAATATCCAGAAGTTTCTGCAATGATTGACTGCAGCCATCAGCCTATCAAGGATGCTTTGGTGAAGATGTGCCGGGAGGATGGTAAGTGGTGGCAGGAAACCCAAAAAATTGCTCTCTTTGTGTATTGGATCTTGGTAAAGAAATTGATGGGCTAGTATCCTTAAGAGCTTCTCTTTGGACAGCAACCCATGCTTCTGGTGGATATTGAGCTTAAAAAATTCCTTTGCCTGGATTGGTAGAAGGTCAAGACCCCAGTGGAACTTTTTGAAGTGCATGCAAAGCAACTCCTGTGGCAGGATGAGACACTGCATAAGGCCGTGGAATTTCTGAAGAATAAAAATATGGAATCAGTCTGCTACTGGGACAAGCACTTTTCTCACCAGGTCCAGGACCTGTTTCAAAAAGAATACTTGATTCTTCTGTAAACCTTTAGTCTGTTTTCTCAATGGGGGAAGATTTTTGCCAACTGTTGGAATGGGCCATACTGAATGGTGTCAAAATTAGGACAGGGGAGTTATCAGCTCAAGGAATTGGATGGATCTCTTCTCAAATGAAAGGTTTTTCATGCATGTAAAGCACTTTTTTCACCAGAATACACCTTTTTTGAAAAGATGGTGGGAACAGATTGTGACTCTAGTCGCAAAGGCATTGGTTCTGGGCAGGCTAACAAGGAAAATGAAAGTTATTTGTCTCCCAACAAGTCAGTGCACAAAGTCTGGCTCTGGGGGAGTAAGAGGTTGCAAATAACTTGGTAAAGATTACAGGAGGGGGGGGAGCTAGTGCTTGATGGCAAAGCTTGATTTGCTGAGGGGGTGCTCTATCCTATTCACAGCCATAAAAACTAGAAAATCCAGAATGTTCTTTTCCTTATTTATCTGATTGGTTTGGTTGATTGGGTTTCTTGCTGGCTTTGGGTTATGGATTGTTCCAGAGAATGTGGGCGCAGTGCAAGGACTGGTCCACAAACACAAGGAATAGCCCTGCAAATGGATGAAAGGACAAAGAGAAATGTATTGATTGGATGGGATTGGATGAGATGAGGCAAAAAAATAATAAAAAAGGAGCACCTTTTCCTTTTTATATGTTTTCTTTTTCTGTTTCTATGTTGTTTTATCTCTTGCATGTATGAGTATAGGGATTTTGGCATGGGATGGTCAATATATTTGCACATTTAGTTCTGGAGGAGTCTAAGCTTGACTTGGTGAGGGGGTGCTCTAGTCTTTTCACAGCTGGAACAACTTGCCACCCCAGAATATCTGTTCTCTTACTGCTTTTCTCTATCTCTGGTTTTGTGTGCATGCTGGCAATCTTGTGTTGTTTTTGTTTTATAGAAGGGGTAATTGGGACTGTGTAGAAGTTCTTTTGGGGAGGTCCAGGTACCTCTCCAAGAAATTAAAATGGCAGAGGCTGTCAGCTTTCTACTTTTACAGAGCAACCTGTCAAAGTAGAAAAATAAGTATGAAAACCAAAAAAATCATAAAATACCAAAAGGAGTGAAAACTCCCAGGATGTAGCCTCAGATTTGGTTTCCTCACCCAAAGTAAGGTATTTTCACTCACTGACCCCACCATTAAATTCCAAATTCTTATATTTTTAAATAAATGTTCAAGAAAATATCCCAAAATCACAGCACAACTACAAATTATTTTTTGGACACTTCAATGTTTCATGTGTGTTTTAAAAGATAGTTTTCACACCTAAAATAACCTCTGAATTGAAGTTTTGTTTGTAGTTAAGGATTTATAGCTGGTTTTGTGTTCTGTCACCATTCCTGTATTCATCCCAACATTCATAGAATGCAGGCTGCGCGCGTCTGACACTCAAAATGTGGTCACCTGAAAGAAAACACACATTCATTATGCTTTGGGACAGGGATCCTAGACTCCTGCCAGCAGCTGTCAAGCATGCATGCGTCAAAACTGACACCTAACTTCTGTCAGCCAGGTACTTCAGGAAACTGCTACAACTGTTGTAATATGAGGCTTGACAAGGTGATGAGGGGAGAAATGAGAAGGGAGACTGGTGCTGGAGAAGGCTAAAATCTGACTCAAGGGGTCCAGAAGGGACCAGATCCAGGGGGGATTTGTTAAGTGGGCCCGGATGAGAAAGGGTGAAATCTGATGGTTTTCATTCAAGGGATCATAGAAGAAAGAGTATTTATAGACAACTAGAGAACCACAAATGGGCCTTTGAATAAGGAAGAATATTCAATAAGATAAGACAGGATGAAATGGTTGAGGATAGGAAATTTAACATGGGGATCACATAGGCTAAGGATGGTGACATTTGGGTGTCAAGATTCTGTGAAATATGGAAGATATGGTGGCCGGCAGAGTAAGTTATAGTGGCTGGCAGACTTCAAGTACTGGGCACAGATGTAAAGGTGTGGCCTGGATAGCTATAATTATCAGGAAAAGTAATGGTGGTTGAAACAACTATAAGTATCTCACTCATTCAATAATATATATATATTGGTTGGAATAGGATAAAAGTATTCCAAGCATACTTGATAAAACATTAAAAATAAGTGCACTGAAAGAGGGAGGTGAGCAGACAAGATGATGAAGGCCCAAAACTCAACAACAACCTCTATAAATATGTCATGCATATGTAAAAATTGGCAGAACGTTAGAGGAAAGCTGAAAAAATCTAGAAATTAAATGAAGAAAAAAAAATTAAAACAAAAAATTGACAACTCAAAAAAATAATAATAATAGTTGTCACAAAAATGAAATGAATAAATCTTCAATTACCACAAAACTCCCCAAGGAGTTTGCATAAAAATTAAAAACTTACCATAGTTTTCAGAATTTGACACAGCATCTCTTAATGTCCACCTCTGACCACCTTAATCCAATGAATATAATACAAAATTAGGAAATATGCCAGAACTACAAAAATAACAAATTACCATTAAAACAATTTTGGACAATAATTTGACATAAAAATATGACACAGACAGGTACATCTGAGTGACAGCACTAAGAATGCGTCCCTAAATAGCGCTAGCCTACAAGCACAACCCTGTCTATGTGCCCTGAGAAGGCTCCTTCACCCCAAACGTTATATATAAAGTACTCTTTTGGTTGATTTAACCCCAGTAATTTTTGATATCAATCCAGAACACATTTTACTCTGTGATTCAGTGTTTATAGGAGATAAAAAAGCGATATAAGGCCCCCATTTGATGGTATTATCATTAATTCTAAACCATTTTGAATTTCATTGAAGAATATCAGCAAAACAACCAAAAGCCTTGATGTGAGATCCTTTAAACTTTGAATTCCTGCAGAACCTTTGTGAGTTAATTAACTGAAAGTAAGTCAATTCCTCCCTGCCAATAACTAAGTTCTGTTAGGCCCTGCTATACTGTCATTCCCTTTGAAGTCATTCTGAAGGAACCCATTTCCAAGGGTTTTATAAAGTCCAGGGTGAAGCCCTGAAAAAAGGTTGTTTAAATGTAAAGATCCTCAGTTTTGTATAAGCTGTGGCCCCTCTCAAAACATATTTAAAACCATTTTACAAAACCAATCCAAAACTTGCACTAGCTTCCATTATTATTAACCATTTGGAGCTTTTATTAATCTTATTTTTGGAAATATTGTTATTCCATTAATTCAATACATAAATTTGTTTGGCCAAAGGAAAGAAAGGTTCCTGGTATAAGGAAGATTAAAACTGGGCTTCTGACATGGAAATATCCCCAAAAAATCATTATTCAATCATTTTAATTCTTCAAACAGGCATTGCCTTGATAATCAGTATAAATACTTATTATAATTATCTTGTTTTTAAATTTACTCCCAGTGGATCTTCAAACCAATGGAGAATTAATTACATATTATTTTAATCTTCTTAAAAAAAGGAAAGAAGCCAATCCCTGTACCCTTGAACCTAATTATTGGGACTCTTTGATTGCTGAAAAATGGAAAGAACGGATTCTATATTAGAAAAAACAAACTATTAAGGAAAAATAAATTGAATTAGAAAGTCTTATCAAGTTCAATTCCTTACTAATGGAAAACAAAGATTGAAAGAAATATAGAAATTATCTCTTTTGACTTAAGAAAAGCCAAGAATGTGAGGTTGAAGATTTTTTTTTTTGCAAAAAACAGGAGAGCAAAAAAAACAATAATAAATCATCTTTATTTTTATTATTATTATATTTAGTGGAAGATACCTTTAATTTTAGTAATTTAATTGAACAAGATCCCCTTGAGTATTTTCAAAAGTCTGAATCATTGGATTTATCCCCAGATTTTATTGGTACATATGAAGAACCCCCTGGAATACCCTCCAAGAATGCTTTTAACCCTAAATTGGTGTTAGTACCCCTTAAATTAAACCCAAGTAAGTTTAAAAATCCTTAAAAAATAAGAAATAATAATACAAACACCATAAAAATTGAATTATTCATTTTTTTCATTTGTTTTCAAAGTTTTGACAAAAGCTTGCACATATTTTACATCATATTAGAAAACAGGCGCAAAACTCCAGCCAGTGGCAGAGAACTGTCCTATGGATCTCTGCCTGAGGTAGCAAGCACCCACAATGAAATTAGTTGCAAGATTGATGAAGGGGATCAAACCTGCAACCAAATTGTTTCCCAAGCCAACAACAGTAGCAGAGGCGGCCCCCAACTTGACCAACATACTATTGGAGAGCAGTCCCTTTCCCTGAACCTCATTCCAATAGGATATAGTTTCAATTACCCCAACCTTTCTGGACCCAGCCAAGGAGGATAACATAAAGAGTTTAGTGCTAGAGGATGTAAGCCATTGGGAGAATTTCAAAGAAGCACACTCTCAAGAAGACATGCCAGCTATGAGGAAGGCAATAGCCTTATCAAAGAACTACCAGATAGCTCTTTAAAAGTTGATCTCCAGGAAAAAGGTAGAGACTTATTTCAAAAGCTGGAATCCTTGAAATAATTTAGCCACCTTAAAGGGAAAGTAGCCCCAAAGAAGAGGTCCTCAACCCACCAGAAACAAAGGAATCAAAAATACTACAACAAGATCATATCTATAGCTCAGAATGGGAAGAAATTATACAAAAAACTAGGTGCTTGTCCATCTACTTCTTTCACCCTTGATGTAGATCATAATTTTAGAGTTTTGAGCAGCAATCATGATAAAATTAATGAGAAACTAGAAAATTTGAATTTAAAAATTTCTAATATACTCCAATCCCAGGAGGTACAAGCAAGAAACAAAGTTACAGAAACAGAAAATTTGAAAGAAACTGTTAGTAAGAATAATTTAACACTGATGAGAAATATACACACCGCTTAATCCTCTATCCAACAAGAAATCCAACTTTCAATTGACTATTAAAAAGAAGAGGTTGAAAAATAACTAAAACTCCTTTGGCCCATGTGATCACCAAAATTGATCTGTTAAGTAACAAAATAGACCAAAAATTAGGCATGATCAAGAATGATTTCAGAGACATTAAAGTCAATAGTCTCAGAGACCTTAGAGTTAGTAGTACTAAACCCCAAAGTAATTCAGAAGAACCAAAGGCAACCTGGTTTTCCTCAAACCCTAAGATGAACCCTAGACAAAGTCTGTTCAGAGTTGAATCTAATAAAATTAGTCCTACAACAGAAGTTGAACAAGCTATAAAGAGACTCCCACCTATAACTGAATGGCTCAAATTCTCAAGAGAAGAAGAGGATGAACCTATCAAAATGATTAAATTCATAGATTACACTCTGAACTCTTATGAGCTCCCTGGAAAAGTTTCTTTAGTAAGGCTACCAAGGTTATTTGAGGGATTAGCTCTTGATTGGTATAAAAATAAAAAAGAAGAAGTAGTTTCCTTATCATGGAATTATTGGAAGATAATGATCAAAGAACAGTTTGGTACCAGAATGAGGAAAATCATGATGATGAATTATTTTGAGACATCCCTATTTGACCCCTCCAGAGACAAAACCTACAAATTATTTTTAGAGGAGATAAGGAGGAAAGATTTATTTTACCTAAAAGGTGATAAAGAGGAAGTAAATTGAAGAATTCTTATTTTTTTTTTGGCCAACTTAACCATAGGGTAAGAAGTCAAATGCCCTTGAAGTCTGACCTTTCTCCACTACTTGGTATGCTAGAAGAAATCATAGATATGAATGATCTCAATAGAAAATTAAACAAACCCAGAGACCAGAACATAAGGAATAGAGAAGGGTATCAAACTGAGGTCAAAGATTCTTCTAATCAAACACCCACTAACCCAGAAGTCAAAAAGACACCAGAAACCAAGGAAAAGATATGCTCAAACTGCAACCAAAGAGGACATCTCAGAACTGATTTTAGCCAGCCTAGGAGAAGAATTCATCATATAGAAGTAGAAGAGTATGAGAAAAAAACTGCTCCTCCATATGATGACACTGATGGATCAATTTCAGAATGTGAAGTGATATTTAAAAACTCCATTAACGTTGCAGAAGGCAACAGAGAATCTCCCTTGGATATAAATCCTGTCAATGAAGACCCCAACCTTCCCCAACAACCAAATCCCAGTATGAAAATTCAATATGTTTCAGAGACCAAGAAACTGAATCTCAAGCCTTCTGGAGGTAAAAGCTATACTTCTGTTAAAACTGCTATGCCACTGGTCTGATCCAAGATTTCCCAGTAAAACTACTCTAGGACAGTAGAGATTTATGTTCTTGTGTTGAATCATCCTAGCTAGAAAAGAAAGATCATAATTGGAAAAAGAACTTACTACCAGTACCCCAAGCTAGGTTCAGTAACTGTAATTCATTCCTAAATTTTATAGGAGTATATTCCACAGATATCATACTCCCCCAAAGTAAAAGAATCTCACAAGCTGAAAATTGATTTTGTACTACTACACAATGGAGTATGTGATTAATTCATTCTAGGAATTGACTGCCTTTGCCTGTATGGGATAGATTTTTTCCAAAGAAAAGGAATACAAATGCTTGGGACAAGCATTCTTGGACCCTGATCATTGCTGTTTCAACATTTCTTAGGACTCCATGAACCTAGTTACAGACCCCAGTTCAAGGATCCAATCTAGAAAAAATATCTCTTTCTTTCATTGAATCCTCTTTTTCTTCTCACTCACCACCATCATCTGGAGCACTTCTCAATCAGATTCCATTTTACTTTGTTGCACATTACTATCCTATTACCACCCAAGCTATCTCTGAGTAATCTCTCCCCCAAAGAATTTTACTGTTGTTTTTCTTCAATCAAACTCTTTGGAATCCTTATTTTCAGTCCTTGCCACACTTGTCTTTACCTTAATTGTCAGATTTAAATAGAAAACATGTGTGTTGACTGACCACTAATTTATCAATTTTTTCTTATCAAATTCAATTTTGATAGAATTCAGATCCTTCCTGGAAATTCATGAAGTTCTTTTGTGGCAGGATGGCATTTATGAAAAGCTGAGGCTGGTGACCTGATTTTTTGGCCAGTAATACAAGCCTTGGAAGTAAATTTGAACACCAAAAGAGATCAGAGTGTGACTGTCAGCTTATTTTCCAGAGGTTCTTTTTGTTGGAATACTTCCCTTATTTTTGTTCAATACTATCTCTATATCTTCCTACTCTTCCACCTTCTATCTTTACTGCAATCACATTCATTACTACTGAACACTGTCATCCCCACCATTATTCAACAACTGCTACCAATCCATTTCATCTCTATTAATCACCATCACCATCACCATCACCATCACCATCACCATCACCATCACCATCACCATCACCATTATCATCACTATCACCATCATCATCATCATCAGCTTTACCATCACCATTACCATTACCATCACCATTACCATTACCATTACCCTCGTCATCATCATCATCATCATCATCATCATCATCATCATCATCATCATCATCATCATCATCATCATCATCATCATCATCATCATCATCATCATCATCATCATCATCATCATCATCATCATCATCATCATCATCATCATCATCATCATAACATTCTCCCCATTAAGCTAGGCAACTATGCCTGAGGTCCTTGTTGCTCCTCTTAAAATAGGCTTTCATCATGCTAGTCAACTATGCCTGAGGTCCTTGTTGCTCCTCTTAAAATAGGCTTTCCTTCCCAATCTCATATCCTGACAAGGTGGTGTCTTGTCAATTATTCTCAAAATCTCATATCTCTCATATCCTCTTCTCAATTCTCATAAATCTCTGAAATGTTGATTGGTCTCAAATTGGTTCCTAAATTTGTCAGTTAAGGTGGTGTGTTGTCTTTTTGATGTTCATATTATGTAACTAACAAATTCAGTTAACTTTATCTCTAACTTAATTTTTCCATTAAATAACTACTCATGTTCCAGGCCCCCTCTGGGGCTCTCTAGTTGTCACTAACCTGCTGTCTTAGGCCCCTTTTGGGGGTTCTCTAGTTGTGCTTAAATACTGTTCCTTCCTTGGGACCATGAATGAAAAATAATCTGATTACCAGACAACTAAACCAGAGTGTCCCTTCCTCCAATTCAGATCAGTTCCACTTGACTATACAATTACTTTCCCTCTGTCCTTGGCTCTTTGTAGCCTTATCAATACATCTCATTTGGCTCTTCAGTAGCCTACCATATTCCTTCCTTCTCAAAATAACCTTGCTTCTCATATTAATCTTTTCACTTTTGGTTGGTTGGGTGAAAATAGCTGCAAAAAGATTCTTTTCTATATCAAAAGATCCCATTGCTTTAGCCTGTCTGTGTTTCAACCTGTTGATCCAGGGGATATAATTTACCTCATGGTTTGGATTTTACTTGTTGAGATAAAACTTGTTTGATCATGGTCATTATAATGCACTCTTTAAAGGCACTGGTACTTGCATTTCTCAAAGCTTGGCTAATTTGGATCAGGGATCAAAATTTTGATGAGTTGGGTTGTGTGTGGAATGATAAGGATGGAAGGACAGGTAGGTGGATAAAATTGGGGGAACAAAACTCTGAGACAAGCAGACAGCTATCCACTAGATGGGTGGCAATCAAAGGGCTCCCTGTAATATTTTAAATACTCAAAAAAAGTATGACAACCTCTTTAAATCATAAGTAAAATCATTTGATGCATGGAGAATTGTGGTAGAATGGTATGCCACAGATTCTCATGTTGCATGCATTTCATTGTTTTTAAAACTTCTTTTGCTTGATGAGTTGGGTCAATAGTCTGGTACAAACTAAAAACCACCAGGTGAGTGTGGGAGGTGTGACATTTAAAAATAAAAAAAAAAATAAAAAACAGAAGCAAAAAAACTGCAGAAACTCCCTAGATCTATCATGATCATCTCTGGAGAAAAATAACAAAAAAATCATGTTTGTGGGTGGAAATTTTACCGGGATTTATTTATCTTCATCAAATTAGCTCTGAGGTTGTTGAAAAATTTGCATTTCATTGAAGATATATGAATCAAGAAAGGAACCTGGAAGCCCAGGATTGAGGTAAATGGGGTTTCTCTTTTTACCAAAAACAAGTTGAAAAGAAAGAGTATCTAATTGAAAAAAGGAAGGATGGCTGTTCAGTGTCTAACAAAAAAAGAAAATGGATGAGATAATTGGTTGACCTTTCTTGCAATGAAAGCATAAAATTTGGTTTTTTGAACCAAGGGGATGTTTTTCTGTCAACAAAGCCAATAGAAATTGGAAAGCCTTCATTACCTATTAAGTTTGGTATAACCTTGTGGTCTTCCTGTTTGGTCAGAAAAGGCTGAGAATAAAGATTCAAGGACATAATTTTTTACTCTTTGATTCATGGTTGGAATTTCAAATACACAATTAAGGAATAATTTTCGAAATGATCAATAGATTCTTCACTCCTGTTTCAGCCACAATAAACATAGAGAAACTGCAAGTTGGATATGAGAATTTCTTTGGATATTCATTGATCCATTTTTCAAGAAATGATTCCTTGATATAATCTCAAATTTTATCATGAACTATGAAAAAGAAATTTGAAACATATTTAGGAAGCTGGATTCCAGGAGTAGATGGATGTCTTTCTTTTCATACATAGGATGGTTTGATTTCTGTATCTGGGGGTTTAATTAGAAGTTTTTCAATATAGAATGAGAGAAAACCCAGCTGGATTCAAAAATTTATTCTGAATCAGAGTCCAAAATTAACAAAATTGAACCATCTTTATTTAATTTTCCACAAGCCCTCTGGATATTCATTCAGACATGCCAAGATTGAAGGGTTTGGAAAGTGGTGGCACTGGGTGCAATTTTGAGTGATGAGGTGTGAGGTGTGGTGATGCATGCAGTTTGAGTTGATTGGTTTTATGTTTTGATGGAGTGTAAATTTGTTTTGGATGAAGATTATGCAGAGTTTTTGACAGGTGTTTTTCATTTCATGGTTGATGGATGGATGATGGTGCAAAGATCTTATGCTTTAAATCTGCCATGGCTGTGAAAAACAGAATTTTGAAATAACAAATTTAAATTTTATGTGTATTTCAGATGGTGGGCTTCTGCTTTGAAATTTCCTGACTGAGATACACATGCCCTATTAAAAATTAATTTTCAAATTATCTCCAAAAATAAAACTTCATTCAGCCCTGTGATAACAAATTTTGGCCCATTTGTATTGCTAAAACTTCCAAAAAACAAGAAAAGAAAATCAACACCACAAAAAAACGGATGGCAATTCCTAGCAAGTGCAATCAACAAAGCTCTGGTTGAAGCTCTCTCCAATCTCTAGTTGATGGTATGTGTGGAACAGGGATACCTTTGGTAGCATGGATGGGGGTTAGGTACAAGGAAAAGGGGGTGAGCAGCATGGAAAACAGAAATTTTCAAACATGGATGGGGGTTAGGGACCAGAAAATGGGAGGTAGCAGCATGGCAATCAGACTTGGTGAGTTTGGACAAGCACAAGTTGATTGGATTGCAAAAGTTTGGTTAAAGTGGAGAAACACATAAATAGAGACAAGATGGAAGAAGAAGAGAAGAGTTGATGAGCACCTTTGGGAACATGGATGAGGGTAAGGGACCAGGAAGGGGGTGGAGCAGCAAAGCAAACAGACCTAGAAATTTTGGAGAAGCACAAGGTGGGGAGAGGATTGGGAGTGTGGGAAGATGGTGGTTTTTTATGTTGAGGGGAAGAGGTGGTGGAGAGGGATGGGGTTGGTGCAAGGAGAGTGAGATGGTCAGACATAGGTGAATATGAGAAAGATGGAAAGACATGAATTTCAAAGAAAAATCAAATGAGGGAGATGGGTGAGGCGGGAGAGGTGACAGGAAGGTGAGACAGGAATGAGACAGTGACAGCTAGATAGGACAGGAAGACATGGGTGAAAGGTGTAGCAGTATTTACAAAGTATTGAGAGACAGTGTTTATTTCCAATAGTATGTTCATGCTGTGAAAAATTTTTAGCAAACAATCACTGTGCAAAATTCACAGTGACCATGCATTGGATCTTGGATAAATCTTTACCTGAGCTTTGTTGGAGCTTGAACTGAGCTTGGTCATACATTGGAAATGAGCTCCTTGATGGAATTGATAGCAAGTGACATGGAGATTTTGGTGGTGCAATTGGATAAAATTCTGGTGGAATCAAATTATTTATATGAATTAATAATTATTAATTTACTTTCTCTGAATATTCCTTCTTTTTCCATTCTTACAAAATAATTGGAAAACTATTTTTCAAAGTGGTTTCCAAAATGTTATAAAATCACATTTTTTTTGCCTTGTTTGTAATTTTTCTGATTTTTTGGGGATAGGAGCCCCTCACAAGATTACCATGAAATATTAGTGAAAGTTTTCATGGACTTAACAAATTTCTTTATCCTAAAAAATAAAATTGAACTTTGTAGACTATTTTCAAAATTGAGCCATGCAAATAAATAAAATGATCTTTTTTTTATTTCAGACCAATTTCTCAGTTTCTCAGAACTCATAAGTAATTGAAATAATAATTTATTGATTTTAAAAGCCACTCTAAATTCCCAATTTCTCAAACTTGAAACAACTAATATCAAAATTTCTGCCAATTTTAGGGGGAAAAAACACAATTTTTAGGTGTAATTTTTGAAGTTGAAAACTTGAGGAGAAGCTCCCAAAATGCCTGAAATATTCATAAATTAATCCCATAAATCTGATTCAATTATTTGAAACCACTACCAGGGTAGACCCTAATATTTCAAAATTTCAGATTCAGAGCTGCAGAGGGCCCCATCACGTCTTTTCCATGGTCTTGAAAATTTTGAAAACCACCAAGTCCTGGTGATTTTTGTGAAAGGTCTGTCAAGGCCCTTGGCCTCCCTTGTCAAAGATTGGTCCCAATGATTCTTCCACCACTGGAAATTAATTAAAACTCTATCTTAATCAACAAGATTTTCTCAAAGAATATTCTTCAATAGGAAAAACTTTTTCAAGCTATCAAACATTAGGGCGTATCAAAGTTAGCAAAACCGCCATTAGAAACCCGCCATTTTTTTTGACAAAACCCGCCATTTTTAATGGCGGGTTTCTGAAATACACATACCCCCTAACTGGTGTATTTCAAAATGGCGTGTTTCATGAAAATGGCGGATTTCAATCATCAAACACGCCATTAAACCCGCCATTTATGCATCATCATCCATCCACCATCCATCACATCAAAAACACCCATCCACATCAGCAAATCCATACTGGTCCCATATCCATCGCATCACACACATCTCTATTGTTTTTCACATACCTTCACATACCCATCTTCACACAAATCCCATCATCATTTCATCACCCCACATCACTCACCACCTTTCTCAACATGTCCAATCAAACATCCCGCCAGCAAGTTGAAAACGCAAAAAAGCTGACTGAACTTTTGCTACTGTTTGACTCCCATTCAGACTCTGATTCAGACTCCGATTTGGAATCAACTTGGTTAGCTTTGAATTCTCTGTTGGCAAAGCAATACATGGTTCCAAGAATAGACACTCTCCATAACCCTATGTATGAAAGGCAAAAGCTTCATCTCATCCCTGACTTAAGCTTCCAGCAACTGTTCCGAACTTTGTTGCCTTCTTTCATGAAACTTTTGGCAATGATTGAAGACCACCACATCTTCCAGAACAATTCTTGCAATCCTCAACGCGATTCAGCCATCCAACTTGCCATTGCTCTTTGTAGATTGGGGTCAAATGGAAATGGAGCAGCAATCCATTGATTGGAAAATCTATTCTCAGTCAGTTACGGAAGCATTGACTTATACACCAAAAGAGTCATGATTGCTATCCTATCTTTCCGTCGCTCGGTCCTTTCATGGCCAACAAAAGAAGAACGCAAGGAGATATCTCAAGTAATGGAGACAGAAGGCTTTCCTGGTTGCATTGGTTTTGTTGATGGAACCACAATCCCCTTGAGTCAAAAACCCAACCTAGATGGCAACCACTATTTTGATCGTAAAAAAAGGCAATTGATTCATTTCTTTTCAAATTGCTATGATAAAACTTTGGATCACAAACTGACCAAATATGTTCCATCTCTTTGTTTAGATACTCCGTGGCACTACAACTTGTTTGCAATAACAACAAGAAGTTCATCTCCCTCCATGCTGGCCTTCCAGGTTCTTGTCATGATTCATATGTTTTCAATTGGATGCGGATTGCCCAACAACCAGAGATCTACTTTGACCAAGATCAATACCTTCTGGCCGATTTGGCTTATGCTAGTGGGAAATATGTAGTTCAAGCATACCGGAATGTTTTGTCCAATGATCAAGGAAAAACCAATTTTAACTATCATCTTGCCCAATCACGAGTTTGGATTGAGCATGCCATAGGAATTCTGAAAGGAAGATGGGCCAGCTTACGGGAGATGCAAAACCAGCTCCAATTTTCCAAAGATATGAGGTTCCTCATCAACTGGATTATCACTTGTGTAATCCTTCACAACCTTTTGGCCGACATCAAAGATGAATGGGACGGAATATTCCAAGATGATATTCCTGATCCGCCTCAAGTCATCCCTGTCTCATCTGGTCCCTCATCTTCTTCTATGAGAGAGCGGATTCTTCCTCTCACCCTTGCTTGCTTTGATGAGTAATTTTTGATTTTGAAATTGGTAAAAATTCCCTTCACCGTATTTTTTTGGTTTTGGTTGTTCACCCAAGATTCATAGGCTGAGTTTTTTTTTATTTTTTTTTTAGTGGACTTGAATCCAAAAACACCTCCACCTCAAACACTGCCACTCACCAAATGCCACCCCCCTCCCCCTCACCACTCAACCCCTTCAACCTCACCCCACTCACTGACCGGTCAAACCCTGCCTCCTCCTCACCAAACCACCTCACTCATCACCACCACCTTACTCACCACCACCACCTCATCTCACCTCACTCACTGAATCCCCTCCTCCTAATCCTGGTAAGCCCCCTCCACCCTCTTCCTCTTCCTTCCCCTCACCAGTTGCTGATCCTTTGATCATTCAACCTGTAGTCACCCCCTGGATCCACCCCAATCACTCACCGTTCAAACCCTGCCTCCTCCTCACCAAACCACCTCACTCATCACCACCACCTCATTTCACCTCACTCACTGAATCCCCTCCTCCTAATCCCGGTAAGCCCCCTCCATGCTCTTCCTCTTCCTTCCCCTCACCAGTTGCTGATCCTTTGATCATTCAACCTGTAGTCCCCCCCTGGATCCCTTGGTCAATCCCTCAAGGTCAATCCCTCAAGGTGAGCCCATCCCCTCCTCCAATTTCTCCTCTCTTTGATCAAGCGATCAATCGGCCATTGATTGGCCATTGATTGCTCAATTGATTGCAAATCAATTGAGCAATCAATTGCGAATCGATTGAGCAATCAATTGCCGATCGATTGCCCAATCGATTCGCAATTGATTGCCCAATCGATTGCCAATTGATTGGGCAATCAATTGCCCAATTGATTGCCAATCGATCGCTCGATCAATTGCGAATCGATTGGGCAATTGATTGGCAATCGATCGAGCGATCGATTGGCAATCAATCGAGCAATCAATTCGCGATCAATTGGCCAATTGTTTGGGCCAATTGATGCAGGGTTTTTGTAGGGTACAGGAACTGACTTCCTGATTGTTTTTTTTTTTTTTTTTTTTTTTTTTTTTTTTTTTTTTTAGGTTTTTGAGCTCGGCCAGAACACATTCTCTCAAGTCTTACGCCAACCAAGCTACGTCCTGGGACAGTCTGGTTTGCCTAGTATGATGCCGGCTGCGGCTCCTCATCATTACCACTCCTCCCCATCTAATTCTATTCTTTTGATATCTATTGATTCCTTCACTGGCCACCAAACTCAAAATGTTATACATCCATCCAAATTTCACCTTGATCCTCACCTCAGGTGCAGCAAGTGCCTGGGAGGGAGAAAGATGGAAGGAGATGGTATGAAAAAAATAAAGAGAGGTGGCAAGCAGAGGAATGGTTGATTTTCATCTCTTTTTGATTTTTTTAATCCCACCGTTTCCATAATGAGAACGTTGCTGACATTTTTTTTTTTTTATTTGTTTGACCGGTCTTTTTGTTTGTCCAACCCCTTTTTTGATATTGATTCCTTCAATGCCTACCGAACTCAAAATGTTATACATCCATTCAAATTTCACCTTGATCCTCACCTTGGGTGCAGCAAGTGCCTGGGAGGGAGAAAGATGGAAGGAGATGGTATGAAAAACATAAAGAGAGGTGGCAAGCAGAGGAATCGTAGAAAAAGGAGGGCTCAAATGAGGGATTTGGAAATTTCTTTGGAGGTGACTGACGACTTGATCAAGGAAAAGTTTGCCTGGTCTAGACGAAAGCTATGCCCTTTGGATCTGTACCCTGCTATCATGGCTGAGAAGAAAAACAAACCTCGAAAACCCACCCAGGAAGAATTTAAGCAAGCAAAACAGACAATTGGGGCTTTCCACTTCTTCCACCATGGAAAAGTTATTGTTCTCGACCAATCTGATCACAATGCTCTTGTTGCCGTCATTGAATTTGTGCCTTTGGATCGACTATCTGAGCAAGATAAGAAAGATATCAACTTTGTGACGACATTCCTTCACAGTTTGAAAAAATTTGTCAACCTGGTTGGTCCCTCAAGATCTTGGGGTGGAAAAATGTGGGCGATTGGTTGGCGAAAATCAATGAACCCTTTGGAGTTATTCGGACGTTATGTGAAGAAATCATCCATTAGATCTTCTCCTCAAGAGTACGCTGTCCTCAACTTGAAGGCTGACAAAGTATCCCAAATTTTAGGACAAATGTTTTGTAATTTGGCCAAACGTGCCTTTGAATCAAACCGTGATACCATGAAGGACAGCAACATCCCCTCTTTCTCTTCGTTGGAATTTGGTTCCAAGCCTACACCTTTTGATTGCTCCCCACACCTCACTTTCACCTTGGATTCTTTTTACAATTCTCCTCATATTGACAAAGGCGACATCTCTGGCTATTCCTTTTTACTTGTGGTCCCAACCAAAAAATTGAATGGTCGACTTATTGAAGATACGGATGAATATCAAGTTTCGGACAGTCCATTTTTTTTTCCTGACCTTGGCTTTGGAATTGATTTCAAGCAAAAAGGTATAGTCAAAATGGTTTGGGCGGCTAACAAGTACAAGCACTGTACCTTTCCAGCTGTGGACACAGCAACCCATACCAGAATGGCCATGTCACTCAAAATTAATAAAAAAACTCAGAGCACTGTAGGGACATGAAAAATGGCCAAATTTACTCTAGAGAAAAAAATATCAATAAAAACAAAAAAGATTTGTATATTGGTGGGGTTAAGAAGGCTCTCAAACGTTGTTGTAGTAAAAAATAATTTGTTTTTCTTTCATCCATGCAAATATATTTACAAGCCCAGCATTTGAGTAATCTGCTGTATTTCTTCTACCAATCTACCACTGCCAATGCAAGCCAAAGCTACTGATACCTTATCCTTTTTTTTGTTTGCCCGTTGTTCCCTCTCCTTTTCCAGTTGCACTTGCTGCCGATCCTTCTACTTTTCCTCTTTTTGAAACTCTAGCTCAGCTTGTTTCAACCTCCACTCAGCATCCAATTTTTGTTGATTAGCCAAAGTCTAGGCTTGCTGCTTTTGACCATCCATGGCCAGTTGGCGAACCCACTTTTGCTTTTCAAACTGAAGTTTATCAGATTAAATTTGTGATTTCACTGTTTTTTGGAGGGGAATGGCAATGAGCATGATTTTGAAAGCAAGGATATTGAATCAATCAACTTACATGAATCTCGCTTCTCCATGATTTCTTCAAAGCCCAAAAAACTGGAAGTGTTTCTCCTCTTTTGATGACTTTTGGGGTTGACATTGATGGAATTGGAGGCCTTTTGCTTACCCTTGGCAGAGGAGGTTTGAGTCTGAAAGTCCTCACTAGTATTTGAAGGCAATGTGGGAGGCCCCATTGGCTTGAGTTTTTGGCCAATCAAAAGTGGATGAGCCTGTTTTTTTACAATGTAAATCAGTCAGGAGCAACCAGACAGAATCGAAAACAATTTAGTTCTTTACTTGAGCCAATGTTGATGGCAACGGTGATCCAGGAATAACATCCTCCTCATTGGGCAAGTTCTCCAGTTGTTCTGCCCCAGGAAGAGAGCAATCAAAAGAAGGAAGTGAGGGGTCCAAGGTTGGGATTGACTGATCAATCAATACCAAAGTAGAAGTGATTGGAGCCAATTGTGTTTGAATATCCTCCTTGTCATCAGATGGGGGCCACTCCAAGGCCAAGTTTTGATCAAGGTCCCCGTTGGTAGGCTGAGCATCCCCAGCCAAGTCCTTGGCATCAACGGAATCGGATTGTTGGGCATCGAAAGCAGCTAGGGGGGTGATGTTGGCCTTCTTTCCGAAGATATCATCCATTTGAATATAAAAAGGACAAATGGAGTCCAACTTATCAACCACCGAGTTGATTACTTTGGCTTTGTCCAAGTCGGTGATACCAAAGCCAGTGGAGATAGACATGGAGTGGGCCTTTTTGTACTTGGCTCAATAGTTTTTGAACCGCTCCCTCATCTGTTTGGATGACAGATCCAGCCTACCTTTTGTTTTGTTCTTGAGTTCATTGGCCATCAGGAGATAACCATTGACCTTAGAGGATTGAGGTCGGCCAACACGTGTTTTGTTGTCGGATCCAAAGCAGGCATTGTAGTTGGAGGGAATTTTCAGCCAGTTTACCAGGATGATGTGATCAGCTCTCTTGAGCTGACTTGAGCCCTTGGAAGCTGATGGGGGAGGATTGTTTGTTGTGGAGTTCCTTGGCAATGTTCTCTTGGGTGTGTTGGACTTGTGGGGGGAGGTTTGCTGAGGGGCCATTTGAAAGAGTTTGGGCTACGCAAGTGATGAGAGCAATAAAGTGATGAGAGTGGTGAAGTTTTGAGAGCAATAAAGTGGATGAGAGTGATCAAGTGATGAGAGCGGTTAAGTGATGAGAGTGATGAAGTTTTGAGAGCAATAAAGTGGATGAGAGTGATCAAGTGATGAGAGCGGTTAAGTGATGAGAGTGATGAAGTTTTAAGAGCGATGAAGTTTTGAGAGCGATGAAGTGGATGAGAGTGATCAAGTGATGAGAGCGATAAAGTGATGAGAGTGGTCAATCAATTTTATGATGAGGGTGGGGGTAAAAAATTTTCCAATGAGTTCGGAGGTAGAAGGAGGTGGGAAGACAGGGGTGTATGACGCGGACAGGTGGTGGATGCATTTAAATACTTTATTTGAAAAAACCCACTTATTTCAGGTTAACTTTGACACGTCTGATCTGAAATAAGTGGGTTTTTTTGATTTTTAATGGCGGGTTTGAAATGGAGGATTTGGGTTGAAACCCGCCATTAAAAAATGGCGGGTTTGGTTAACTTTGATACCCCCTATTGTGAATTGTTCCAAATTTTCTGATGTTGAAAAAAAAATATTAATTCAAGCAAAAAAAATTGTATTAACATACATGTTATATTTTCTGTGTACAATTAAGAATTTTCATTTTAAGTTTAAATTTGCATATCTTTTTTTGAATCTGAATTTAATATTTGATTGAACTAACAAAACTTGCTATCAACAGAATTTTTTTAAAAAAGTTTTTTGATATTATTGAACAATATTTTTCACAATGTCTACATCTATTAAAACAACCATATCAGTGCCCTTTGCCTGGTTGAACAGTTACCTGGTTCACAGTCCAAACCTTTCCAGATGGGTCAGAAGTTTCTGGAGATGCCTGAACATTGCCTGGTATACTAGTTTGAATCCCTCCTTTCTTACCAAAGTTTGGATCAGCTACACTCAATGTAGCTACCAGGTTGGTAAACTTCACTGGTGTACTAGCTGGAACACATCTTTTATAACATTGATAGACTACATTGAATTCTACAAGAGAAAAACCATTTTTAGTTCTTTTATGATAAAATATTCTTCTTATTCATATAAAAAAGATTTTACCTTTCAAAGGACCAGAATTTGAATTAAACTGGTAAGATATTCCAATTGGCAGGGTAGTAATCAGAAAATGAGCACTTCCAATTTTGATTCTATTTTTAAACAAAAATTTGGAAGACAAACACTTGAGACTTGTTTTCCATTTACCATTGCATTTATTGTCCAAGTCTGCCCATCCTTCCCCAAATTACTAACGAATGAATTTAAGAAATTGTTTGCCCTTTTTAATGGATGACCTTTAATAGGCTGATTTTGAAGTCCCAAATTAGCTCACAATTGGAAAGTAATTGAATCAGTACCTTTCAATGCATAGCCGCCTATTCTTTGTGGTTGTGCACCAGGCATTACTTTTTCAAACATCAAACACCAATCGCCTTTTCCAGGCTGACAATTGGTTATAAAAGCTCCAGGAGGCTGTGAAAGAATAGTACCCTGATCATGAAATATTTGAAAATTTGAATGAGTATCATTTCAAAGAAGTTTAAGAAAAATTTTGTCTCTTCATGAAAGTATACTGACCCAAAGTCTATATTTGCCTGGACTTGAAATTTCACATCTTTGGTAAAGATTTTTTTTGGATAGAGTTCAATAAAATCAAATTCAGATGTAAAAAAAAACGGCTCAAAATCAACAAAATTACCATCATCAGTTTGAAATTCAAAGGTTTGCATTAGATGGTGGGCTTACCCATAAAGCGTATACCCAGTTTGACCATCTGGGGAAGGACCGGGAGTAATGGTGCACGAAGCTGCTGAGAGTGTTTGGTTGGCTGCACCAAAACTGTATCCACTGCAAAAGAAAAAACCTATAAAGATCAGAGTTGATATTAAACCCACTTCAACGCTTTTTTACGGAATGAAGTAGCGATTAACCTTAGAAACTGCGCGAGCCCGCGATTCACCAAGAGAGCCCAAATCACGAGCAATCCATGCATCATGGTTTGTAATTCGTATTCGACAGCGTGTGGAATGAAGATTGAATGCCAAATACGCACCAGTGACAATGGGCAGTCGCCGTTTTTAAACCCATACGGTCAATTTCTTCACCTTGCTTGCAAGTCGGGGTAGTTTCCAGGTGGAAGATATACATTGGGTCATTTTCGAGCAACAGAGAGGTTTCCAAGATTACCGAGTGAAGTGAAGCGTAGATCGGGCCTTCGCTACTCGCCAGTTTGCAACCATCTCGAAGTTGCAACAATGGCGATTGCACTCCCGAAGGACTTCTGAGTAATAAAATCCAGCAGCGAACAATCAGAATTTGTTTTGGTGTGAGTTGCTCTATGGCGACGAACCTGGGGCGAGGAGTAAGAGGGAGGCGCGAAAACAAAATGAGGAGTTTAAAGCAGACAACCCGACTGATTGTATTGTGTTTGAATTCTCCCGGTGTAACTCCCGGACCTCAGCAACGAGTAGGGAAACGGTAAGTTGAGTATGCACGCACCGACTATGGCGTTATGGGAGTCTGAGCACAGTGATGTCATTACTGTTAGAGTATATGGGAAAACACAATTATGTCACGAACCTAAACCCATATAGATGTCACAAACCTTGCATATAGCTATAAGACCAGAACATCCACCTTACCCGGGATCTCCCTCTCTCATCATTGAGATTGGATCCCAGGACGGCCGAACCTTGCTGACGGCCGATGGTGGTGGATGACCAGTGGATGATCAGAGGATTAACCTACAGGTGAGAAGCTGGCTTAAGCTGATAGGCCAAGGCACATAGGTTTATGGATAAGTGGTACCAAAAGAAAAAGGAAGACCCGTTAAAACAACATACCAGCAAAGGATTGTCCAAACCCAATAATTCAACAATGGGCCATCAGAATGCACCACCACCAACGTTTGTCTCCAAAACCAAATTTGAGTTGTGTTTCAAGACCCTACAATCAAACCTCACCCAACAGTTTCAACATGTTGAATTGGCAATGAACAGGATGGCCACCCAACAGGAGACACTTACCAGTCCTAACCCCCCCCCCACATGGACCTACCACCAAGACAAGTTGCAAGCCCACTGGCCCAGAAATTTGTCAAAGACCCAATGTCCTTCCACTGGAACATCAACACAAAGCGGCCGGTCCTTGCCTTTGATGGTTTGAACTTCAATGTTTGGCAGGGGCTATTGACCATATGCTCCGGCAGGCCTTTGCTGCAACCCAACGTTCCTGGGGGAGCAAATAAACTTTAACTGCTTCACAACCATGGATTGGGCAATAGTAAATCTCCTGCAAAACTCTGTGGACCACAAGCTTTTTGCCATCATCAAGGCATCCCAAGTAGAATTAGGGAAGTCAATCTACAACATGCCGGTCAATATGTGCAAACAGTCAGACCAGCTTCACAAGCTTGCCGTGGAGGAGAGGATGATAACACTACTCACATAAACCAAATCCAATATGGTCTGGATTGCATCACTCCACACGGTGATGGCCAACCTGAATAAGCTGGAGATATTGCATAACAAGCTGGTTGGTCTCCTAGTGTGCAACCACATATACATTTGTTGCCATACTGAAATTGAGGTCAGAGGTACCAAACAAGATTTTGGGTTTGCTGGAGAACATAAAGATTAGTAAGGGGTGCTACACAGAATATATCTGGAGCAACAATGTGGTGGAATACACAGGAACCCTGAAGTGAAAATTCAAACCATTGGGGATACAAATGGCTGCAATCCCACCCTATCATGCTGAACAAAATGGGGAGGCTGAGAGAGAAAACAGCACACTGGGGGTTATAGCTAGGACCATGCTCCACAAAAGTGGCATGGACAAGATGTTTTGGTCATTTTCCTACCAGGTGGTGGCTTATCTCATGAATTGCCTACCAAACTCAAGGACCAGGGGGAAGACTCCCTTGGAGCTTCTGTGTGGCACTTTACCTAATCCCGCAACCCTGTTCCATTTTGGAGCAGAGGCAATTGTACACATACCTTTGGAAATCAGGGGAAATATAGAAAAGGGAGAAAGTAGGTGCCACCTGCTTGGTTTTGATAAATTTCTGGAAAAGAATTGAAATAAATTATAATCTTAAAAAGGGCTGCACGGAGCAAGTCATCAGTACAAAGAATAAAAGCTAAGATGAATGAGATCTTAAAGAAAAGAAAACAATAAAAGAACCAACATCAAGCAGGTAGACTTAAGACAGTGAGAATAGATCTTATCAGCAGTTGAGTGATAGAGAGGTTACTGGAATTGAATGTAGAAGGTTGGTTGAGTCAAAGAAGAAAGTTGAAGGTTAGGTTGAGAAATAAAGAGCTAGGAGAAAGCCAGCCGTGACAGACATACTTGAGAAGAGGAAAGAAAGCCGTTGGTGAGATTTGAGATGATGAGGCTTGAGGATTGTTGTAAATGGGAAATGGAAAGAAATAAATTAGAAAGAACAAAGAGATGAAAAAGAATTGATGAATAAAAAAAGACGTTTGAGATGATTGATCTGGTTTGTGAGTCAAGAAGTGAGATTTGAGATTTGAATCATGTGTAATCGTGAATTGGTGAGCAGTCGTAGGTTGATCCGGTTTGAGATCTCGAGTTTCACTTTAAGACAGAGTTTGACCAAGAGTAGAGAGTGCGCGCAAGCAGTGACAGTAATGACAGTCAGTAGCACGCGCGCGTAAGTGAAATTTAAGTGACAGAATATAGGTGCGGAGAAAGTAAAAGAAAAGGTGGGAAAAGAAAAGGATAGAAAAAGAGAAAACAAAATAGAAAGAAGTTAGATTTAAAGAAAATATGAAAAAGAGAAGAGAAGAGATTGGAAAGAGTAATCAGGAGCTTGAAAATATTCAACACCCCCCGTGTCTGGTATGGCTGGAGACGACAGAAAATTTTGGATTTATGAGAGTGATGAGATTGGCAAGTAGAGCGGGAGAAAATGCTTTTTTAAGTCCATCAGCATTCATTTCCTCTGAAGGAATAAGATCGATGACCAGACTTTCTCGCTTTAATTCTTCTCGAATTGCCTTAGTTTTGATGTCAATATGCCGAGTTTTAGAGTTACATCCGAACTTTTTGAGTTTGTCGATGAGGCCTTTATTATCCACGTAGTGTTTGCTAGGTTCTAAATTCTTCTTCCAGAGTTCGGATACTAAATTTTTCATCCAAATGGCTTTCAAAAATGAGTCTACAAGCGGATTAAGTTCAGCTTTGGTGGTTGAGTGGGTGACATTTCTTTGTCAATAGCTTCGCCAAGAAATGAGTGAACCGAACAGTAAGGATAGATGACCTGATTGTGATTTTCTAGTTTCCAAGTCGTCGCCGCAGGTTGCGTCACTGAAGCATTGAATTTGCGTGTCAGAATTACGTACAGAGAGTGAGAGTTTGAGATTTTTAGTAGAGTTCAGGTACTTCCAGCACGGCTTTACTTCTCGCCAGTGTTGGATGCCAGGTTTCTCGCAGAATCTTGCTAGACTTGAAACTGCAAAACTTAAGTCCGGACGGGTTAGACAAGCTATTTAGTTTAAAAGGAAAAGAGCCGATCTGTAATTAATGTTGAGAGCGAGAAACTCCTGATGTTCTTCATCGGAGGCCGGTGAAAGATTGATATTGGCGGTGAGAGGGACAGAAGAAGGTTTGCAATCCGTCATCTTCAATTCCTTGAGTCCATGTTCTATGTGCTTAGGTTGAGATAACAGGATTGAATCATTGGTTCTTTCAAATTTCATGCCAAGGACTGTATTGGGTTTGTGATGGCTAGAATTGGGGAATTGTTTGAGAAAGTTGGACACGAAATTATCGCCAGAACTGACGAGAATTAGATTGTCAACATGAAAGAATAGAACAGAATTGGTTGATGAATGAATGTAAAGACATGGGTCGGACACAGACTCATGGAATCCTTGTTTGCAAATCCACGCGGTGAGTGTATTGAACCAGTTGGAAGGAGCCTGTTTAAGCCCGTATAAAGATTTGTTGAGAATAAGATACTTCGAGGTTCTTTTTGATCCTTTAGGTTGTTTTATGATAACAGTGTTGGACAGTGGGGCGTGAAGAAATGCGCTCTTTACGTCGAGTTGCGTGATAGGAAGAGAATGATATAGGCCAAACAGGAGAGCAATGCGGTGGGAAGCTGCTTTTCCAGTGGGAGAAAAGGTGTCAAGATAGTCGATGCCGTAGATTTGATCAAACCCCTGAACGCAAAGTCGGCTCTTATAAAAAAGAGGGTCCCCGTGACAGTTGTCCTTGAGACAATAGACCCAAGTCGTATTGAGTGGATTCGCTGGTTTGGGTCCGTTATAATCGTCCCAAACTTTGAGCTCTTCAATGCCGTCAAGTTCCACATCCATAGAAGCATCCCAATAGACCGCGTCGGAGCACTTCTTGGCTTGTTCATAAGTTTTCGGCACGAAATAATGGTGATAGCCGTATTGTTGAGGGGGGTTAATGGATAATCTGTTTCGTAGGGAATAGCTGGGATTAAGTTGAGTAGCAACATCATTGGAGGATTTGGATGAAGAGTCTGAAAGTGACTTGTTTGAAGACTTGGAAGAAAGTGAGGGAGAAAGATTGTTCCTATTGGCTACAACAAGATCATTGGAAGAGGGTAAAGAAGGGGAAGAATCTGAAAGAGGAGAGGAAGAATCGGAAGAAGAGACAAAGAGGGGAAGATCAATGTCCAATTTGGGGGGTGGAGAAGGATTGGATTTGAGATTGGAGGAGGATGAAATCTGGGAGGGAGAAAATGTTTTGAGTATCTTTACATGCTTGGAAGAAATAATGGAGTTTTCAGGACAAAGAATGCAATAGGATAGAAAATGAGGGTTGTAGCCCACAAGGATACCGGGGAGACCGCGATCTTTGAACTTTTCCCCCCGAGCAACCTTGGTGTCGAGATAGACCACCTTGGAACCAATGGGGTGAAAGTAATTGAGCGGAAGAGTTTTGTTGACAAACAGTTGATAGGGAGAAGGCGAGTCAGGTGTTTTGGGAATTTGATTAAGAACAAGACTAGCGGTTTTAGAGACTTCAGCCCAGAGGTTAAGAGGCAGCTTGGAGCTGCGGAGAATGGCTCGAATGGATTCCGTAAGAGTTCTGTTGGCTCGTTTGATTTTGCCATTATGTTTGTGATGATAGGGTTCGGTAATTAAATGTTGGATGGAATTTGATTGAAAAAAATCTTTCAGATCAGAGGAGATGAACTCTCCTCCTCCGTCGGAGCAGACAGTAGCAGGAAAGGAGGTTTGTTTAAGCTTTTAAAAATTTAAGATGGTTTTGAGTTGAGGACCAGCGTCAGACTTATGTTGAAGAGGGATTGCAGAGATATATCCAGAGTGATTGTCAACGATAGTCATGAGATAATTCATGCCATTTCTAGAAGTTGGAGTAATTGGTCCAACAAGGTTGACGTGGAGTTTTTCAAAAGATCGGGAGGCAGTGGTGGAGGTGTTTTTGAATGAGGATTTAGTGATTTTTGCGAAGAGACAATCTTCGCATTGAAAATTGGATATAAGATTGGGAGAGAGATTTGGAAAAAGATTTTTAAGTCTATGAGTACTGGCATGTCCAAAAGAGAGGTGGAGATTTTTGAGCATGACAGGATTTGAATCTTTTTGAGAGATATAGCATAGTTTTTGATTGAGTCCAATTTTGGAGGGATTGTTCAGAACAAAGAGATTGCCTTGAATATATCCAGAGAAAACTGGACAGGAGTTAGAAAAGAGTTGAAATTGGTTACCGTTAGTGGAAAGGGAACAACTCTTGGATAGAATGAGTGCTCCAGGACTAATGAGATTGACTACAAGATCAGGTACAAAGAAGGCATTAGAGAGCGTAACTGTTGAGTTCTTCCAGATGAGCTGAACAGTGCCTTTTACTTTTATAGGCAGTTTTGCTCCTTCCTTTCCCGTACTAATGGATTTGTCACCTAAGCATTCATTGAGTTCGCAAAAGAATTTGGTCAAATTGAACATATGACATGATGCTCCAGAGTCAAGGATTATTTGATTGGTTGAGTTTATGTCATTGACCCAAGTGGTGAGGAGGGCATGATAGTGAGCTACTTCCTTACCCTTGGAGTTGGCATTGAATTGCGCTCTCCAATTGGCTTGGACTTCTTTCCACCAATCTGGCGCAAGGTGTTCGTGTTTGTGCCAACACTTGTCTTCAGTATGATTGGGAGACTGAGGATTATGATACCCTCTTCTGCAGCGGAGTTCTCTGGGTACGGGCTTTTTGATGGTTCGCAAGGCAATCAAGGCAGTGTCAAGAGTCTTGGAATCCTTTGCTTTAGATCTAGTTTCGTTATTGAGTTGGGTGAGGTGATTTAGAACAAGATCGACCAATACACTTTTGTCAGAGTGCATGATTTGTTGACGAAGAGATTGAAGAGCGGAAGGGAATTTGAAAAGAATGAGGTAAGCCAGAATGTCGTCTGGAAGGTCAATCCCTACGTTGATCATTTTCTTCATAGAGATTTTGGTTTTGGTGATAAAGAGATTAATCGAGTCTGATTTGAATTGATGGTACAAGAATTCATTGAAAACCCTTGCTCGGTTGGCAGTTTGAGAGGATGCAAACCTTTCCTTGATAGTCAACCAGAGGAGCTTCGCGGATGTAATATTGGTAGGATTAACGACATTTTTGTGAGTAATTGAGTTGATTTGGGAGAGTAAGATGACCCTAATTTCCATATCGTTGGTGGCTTTAAGAGTTTTTGATTCTTCCTTGAGAGCTTCCTTTACACCTTTCAGTTCCAGGAGAATGGTCATCTTGTCCTTCCAAATGGAGTAGTTTTCGTCGGTAAGAATGGGAACTGCCTCGAGCGCTGCTTTCAGAATTATTTGTCGGAATCCATCGCCACTGCTTGATCCCTCCATGACTTTGGTGAGTTTAGTCAGGCTGATTTTCGGCTTTTAACTGTGATAAACTTCTGGAAAAGAATTGAAATAAATTATAATCTTAAAAAGGGCTGCACGGAGCAAGTCATCAGTACAAAGAATAAAAGCTAAGATGAATGAGATCTTAAAGAAAAGAAAACAATAAAAGAACCAACATCAAGCAGGTAGACTTAAGACAGTGAGAATAGATCTTATCAGCAGTTGAGTGATAGAGAGGTTACTGGAATTGAATGTAGAAGGTTGGTTGAGTCAAAGAAGAAAGTTGAAGGTTAGGTTGAGAAATAAAGAGCTAGGAGAAAGCCAGCCTTGAAAGACATACTCAAGAAGAGGAAAGAAAGCCGTTGGTGAGATTTGAGATGATGAGGCTTGAGGATTGTTGTAAATGGGAAATGGAAAGAAATAAATTAGAAAGAAGAAAGAGATGAAAAAGAATTGATGAATAAAAAAAGACGTTTGAGATGATTGATCTGGTTTGTGAGTTGAGAAGTGAGATTCGAGAGTTGAATCATGTGTAATCGTGAATTGGTGAGCAGTTGTAGGTTGATCCAGTTTGAGATCTCGAGTTTCACTTTAAGACAGACTTTGACCGAGAGTAAAGAGTGCGCGCAAGCAGTGACAGTAATGACAGTCAGTAGCGCGCGCGCGTAAGTGAAAGTTAAGTGACAGAATATAGGTGCGGAGAAAGTAAAAGAAAAGGTGGGAAAAGAAAAGGATAGAAAAAGAGAAAACAAAATAGAAAGAAGTTAGATTTAAAGAAAATATGAAAAAGAGAAGAGAAGAGATTGGAAAGAGTAATCAGGAGCTCAAAAATATTCAACAGGTTTCCCATCAGGGGGGGCAGGCTGGTTGTTCTGGTCAGAAAATGAGCAAAGGGTCATTCAATCAAACTTGGCTATTTTCCCCTTCTTTCAAAAATTACCGGTTTAACCTGCAGAAGAGGAAAAAAATTGATATTATCAGTCAACTAGGCCTGGGGGAGGAGGAAACCAACAAAATGGCGGCTGCAGAGGAGGAGGCCATGAATGCTTTACCTAGGACTTTAAAGATGGCTTTTCCACAATTGATGCCTGAGGCCCTGAAGGGGGAATGGGTGGCTGAGTGTATGAGATCCGGGGAAGACAAAATACAACAGTTTGAAAACCTCAATGTATGGGAACCGGTCTGGCCACACAAGGGTATGAAGGTTCTTGGAGCAAAATTTTTCCTGGCTCACAAAATAGATACAGAGGGGAAATTAATCCAGCATAAATCCCTATATGTAGAAAAAGGATGAGAGTGGATGTTTACAAAACCTATGCACCAAAGGCCTTTCTCAACACTCTAAGGCTGCTCCTGGCAGTGGCGCATCATAGACTTTTCCCTTTTGCAAGCTTTGATTTCAGTGCGGCGTACCTTTGCGGACCAATTGAAGGTAAAGTATATGCCCAACCACCCATTCTGATATGCCCCCAATGGAAGGTTTTTTTCATGAAGCAAAAGGAATCTATTCACGCGACCTGGAAGGCAGCAAAGTTCTGGTTGAAAAAGTTCCAATTGGTGGGGGAACACGCCAGGCTACATGAAAGTGAACTTGATGATTCATTATACCTGTGTTAGGACAGCAGCAAATTTATGGTGGTATGGCTTCACATAGATAACAGATTTGTGATGGCTTCTTTGGACTGAATCATGAAGCACTTCAGAGAGGGGGTGGAGAGTGAACTGAAGATCAAATGGAAACCGGGAGTGGACAAGATGGTGGGGATAGGGGTCAAGACAATAGAGGATTAGATGATGCTGGACCAGTCATCATTTGCCAGGGAGATTTTAGAGAACTATACACGGCTGGTGCATCTCAAGTGGGTACCACTATTGGATCTGAAGTTAGAATCAAAAAATGGCAAGGCAGTGGGGTGACAAATTATCAAAATTTTGTTGGCTCACTGATGTACCTTGAATGCAAGACACAGCCTGATATGGCCTATGCAGTGAATCTACTTGCTAAGTTAAGCTCAAAATCATTGCCCACACATTGGCAAAAATTATATCACCTCATTGGATATCTCAAAGGCTCATCCAAAAAGTGCCTGTGATATACCCAAAGGGGCACAGGCGGTCTTTACCTGTGGTTTGACACCAGTTGGGGTGGGGAGCATGAGGGATCCACCAGTGGCTATTCCATCCAGTACAATGGAAACACAGTTGCATGGGGAGCTTGGCAACAAACCATGGTGGCACTATCTACCTGCACCACGGAATATGTGTCTCTATTGGAGGGTTCTCAGCTACTGAATCACTTCAGACCAACACTATTGGACCTAAACTTTGGGTTTGGATTGAAAATCTACTGAAACAATGAGGATGCCATCTTAATTTCCACCAGTAACAGCTCAAGCAAAAGGAAAAACTACTTGGAAAGGGCCTTTTGCTTTGTGAATGAATGCATTGGATGAGACAACATAGACCTGCAATGGACTAGCTCTGCTACCAAACTGGCCAACATCATGACCAAAACCCTTGGTCCCAACAAACATAATGCAGGGACCATGGAAATGGGGGTATCCAAGGGTATAATTGTGGGAGGGGGTGTTAGAGTATATGGGAAAACACAATTAGGTCACAAAACTAAACCCATATAGATTTCACAATCATCAAAATGTCAAAAACCTTATATATAGCTATAAGACCAGAAAATACACCTGTCCCGGGATCTCCCTCTCTTGTAATTGAGATTGGAACCCAGGATGGCCAAACCTTGCTGATGGTCAATGGTGGTGGATGATCGGGTAAGCATTTGTTGACACAATTAATCAAGATTGGATCCTGGGATGGCCATACCTTGATGAAGGCAGATGGTGGTGGATGATCAGTGACATGGATGATCAGAGGATTAACACATAGAAGATTCTACAATTACCTCAGTCAAGTCACAGTCAGACAAAAAAATACTGTGACAGTGAGACCACCTAGGGTAAATATAGTATTTAAAGCTCATCTGGGAACATTCCCAAGTCCTTCTTGGCACAGTGCCCAGAAGGCTTGCCTGTGTGCCCAGGGGGCTTGATTTTTGCATCAGGTTGCTCTGCAGATCTTGTAAGTTTGGCAGAAACAGGTTTGGGAAAATGGCGCACCAAATGGCACAATCATCCTCCCTCCCTGGTGCTTCATTTGCAGGTGGCAAAAGGGGCACATCATTTTTTTTCTCAAGGGAAAACCTTTCCCCTCATGGAATTCTAGTTCATTCAATGGTACTTTTGTCAAAGTTGTTTGGGTTCAAAATCTAGACAACTGGCAGGAAAAATAAAATCTGAGCAGCACAAGATTGAGAGAGGAAAAAACAGGATCAGTGAGCACCATGACCTTTGGAGGGCTTGGAACACTTGGGGTGGTGGGTTGAGAGGTGCAATCAGCTGATATGGTTGGAAAGCTGATGCTCACTGGTGAAAATAGTAACCTTGCTTTGCTTGCCCATCTACTATTTTCAACCCCTAACTCCCTGGAACAGTTGGGATTGCTTCCCCAATTGAGAATCACACCCAGGCCATTCTGGTCAACACTTGTTTTCCCTTACTAACCCTAATTATTGCTCCTGTAAGTCCTCCTCAGTTGAATTTGGTACGTACCCCCAGACTCATTTTGGAACCTCAATTGACCCTTTGGCCCATCCTTCCTTGATACAGCCCGCAAAATGCTGGTATAGATAGATTTGGCGCACCATGGGGGGTTTTCAGACATTGTTGGCTGTGATGGAAACACCACTTAGCATGCCAAAATTGTTGCACCACCAACATTAGGATCTTGGCACACAGCCATGTTACAATTGGCCAAAGCCAAGCTGTTTGCACCCCTACCTCACTCAATCACTCCCCCTTGCTCCTCTCTCTCTTGCTCCTCTCTCTCTTGCTCCTCTCTCTCTTGCCCCTCTCTCTCTTGCTATTATCTCTTCACATCAACCCTTTCAACCCAAAAATTGTTCATATTTTTTTTCTAGTCAAACCACCTTTAGTTAATATTTTTTTGAAGAAAAGAAAAAAAATGCCCCAATAATTGATTTGGTGGGCCTGGCCAATTGGCTTGGGTTTTGGCCAAGTCAAAATTTGGAGTGACCCACCCAAACCTGGCTGTGTGCCAAGTTGCGCTTGGCTATGTGCCAAGTGGGTCTTAGGGGTTGCCATGGGAGCTTTAGGGGGTGCCCAATGCGCTATAGCAAATAAGAAGCTTATAATTCGGTTGGGTACCCAAAAAAGCTTGAAATAACATATGAGAACCCTCAAAGGTATTAGATCCCCCATCAATTCCAACTCATATTTTTATGGATCTAATTTTGTAATTATATTTATTTCTATTCTCCTTCAAATTTTTATGGGTTAGCAAATACAAATTTATTATTTCATGTAAAAGATATCACTACATCTGTGAAAGTTGTACATACTATATAATCCTAACACATGCACACCAAACAAAATATAATCTTGAAGCTTTCTTTTCTTTTATTTTTATTTTGTTTAAAGTGCTATTGATTTCACATATTGCACTATGAGCTGTCAATGAGAGAGTGGGTGATCTGAATACAAATAAAACCATCAAGGGTATGTATATAGTGTGGGTTAATTGTTGACTTATATTGAAGTTTTTTATTGGTTTGTGGCCCATATCTGAAATCTGATCTGATTTGGGTAACAGGTATTGAAATTGAATCTTCATCCATGCGCTAAAGGGCTGACAAATAAGGGGTTTCAAAACATGAAAGTGGTGGGCATGGCTGGCCAAGGTAGAAGACGTAGCGGCCACAAGGTGGGTTTTCTGGGATTTGAGAACAAGAATAAAATACTGTTTCAGCAATCAAGGGACCCATGAAGCTTCTGTTCCTACTTTTTCCAATATATGAGCCCTAGGTACATACAGGTTAAAAGCCTGCTATAACACCCATGTTCCAAATCCTTATTTTTTTTTACCAACAAATTTTGCATACAAAGTGGGACTCCTTATGGGATAATGGTTAATTTGGCAAATAGCTTGCTTGAAGTCTTTGAAGGGGAATTTAGTATTAATCCTACTCCTTTGGAGTATTATTAAACTGAGGTGGTTTTGAATTTCCTGACCTTCTAAACTATAGTAAGTTTTCCAATATTTTTTTATTTGCTGGCTTGTTTGATTTTAGACTTAATATAGGTCTCAGATCAACCTATGATTAATTATTAGCTGTGGGTTGGTACAATTGTTATGAAGAGTGGACCAGATCTGTTAGGGTTATTGGTCACTGATTGATCAGATATATGTGATCTTAAGCAATATCCCAACTTTAAAGGGTTCAAGGCTTTATCAAAGGGATGGTTCAGGAGAGGACCCAAGGATGGGTTCACCCACAGGGGGCTGGGTAGGGGAAAGGTTGGTACTTGCTTCTGGCTGTGCTCTCTTTCTTTATAAGGGTTATTTATTGATTGATGGGTGCTTCTTCTTTAATCTGGTTCTGAATATTTAGGTCACAGAAGAATCCTTATTCAAGCACCTGTTGGATGGTTTAATTGGCTAAAAGAGGGTGATAACTTGGTTTCTGATTCATTTTTTCCTTTCATGACTGATTCACTAATAATATTTTATCTGGGTAGGTAACACAGATGGATGATTAGATGGGATGATGGTCTGGAGGTGGTGATGAGGTGGACAATGGGCCAGATGGCATGATGATGCAACCTGGATAGGGCAGAGAGGCCCTCCTTAAATAGAAAATCTGGTCCTCAGGGGATGCTCAGGGCTGCCCCCAAGGGTGCCCTGGGGCCTCCCCTGTTACAGCAGGATACAGGTACATGAGGAATTTCTGCTTGTTGGCTAAAGCTTTTACAGTTACATGGGGCATTTCTGTTGGTTGGAAAAAGCTTGTACAGTTACATGAGGAATTTGTGCTGGTTGGGAAAAGCTTGTACAGGGGTTTCATGCATGCACAGCCTTGCATAAATTGCTGTGTAGTGAAGATAAGATATATTTCTGTGCTGTACTGGTAGTTTGTTCAGTGCTACTTGATTCTAACTGCATGTATTGCTGTGCAAATACTGGTGGTTTCTTTGGTTTCTGGTTATACTGGTGGTTTGTTTGGTTCTGGTTAAGACTGGTCTCACTTCCTCCTGCATATATTGGTCCTGTATACTTATGCACAGCCTCTTTTATGTGTATTTGCATGTTTTTTTGGTTCAGGTGACCAGATCTGACATGCTGGACTGCCTCCTGTATCTGTATTGCTGTATTTTGGCTGAGGTGACTGGATCTGGACTGGTTTTACTGCCTCTTGCATCTGTATTTCTGCATTCTGATGAGGTGACTGGATCTGGACTGGTTTCACTTCCCCTTCTATCTGTATTTCTGTATTCTGGATGAGGTTGCAGGATCTGGACTGGTTGCACTGCCTCCTATATCTGTATTTCTGTATTTAGGATGAGGTGACTGGATCTGGACTGTTTTCACTGCCTCCTATGTCTGTATTGATGTATTCTGGCTTAGGTGACAGGTTCTGACAGATTGAACTGCCTCCTGTACCTGTATCGTTGTGGAGACCAGTGTATCCTTCCATCGCACTGGAATTTCAAACATCTTCATTGAGCTAGGTTGTTTGGTTTGCTCCATACCAGAAAAAATAATTTGATTAATCATCCAAGTTTTGAAATCCTTCCCCCCTGCTACAACTGGATCCCAAAAGCTCAAGGTTGTAGGACCACAACTTGACCTTCCTGAGAAACCAGCTCCAGCCAATAGGAAGTTGATATTGAGATCATTTTTCACCAAAATTACCAGTGGAAACTCCATGGACAACCCTTACTCTATCAAATCAAAAAGCCCATACACTTGGATCCAACCCCCATGCACCTCTTCAACCTCCAAACTCTTGATCATTCTGCAAACAGCCTAAAAGCAAAGACATTCAAGCTACCCAGAAAAACATCAAAAGCAGCAATATGCTGGTTTTAACTGAATTCCAAGGACTACTGGGTGGCTCCTACGCATACTTTCTTTCAGACAACCCCTGGAAAGCCAAATTTTTTGCTCCTCAGCCGCAATACTGGACTAGCTCCACCCAGAATCCAGGGTGGTGGCATTATATAGCCTTGGGACTGGGAACTGCATTGTGGGTGCACACTCAGCTTGAGGTACAAGCCAGGCTCTGAATCAGGTGCCTGGCTGGCTCATCCATGGCTGCCATGGGCTTAGCATCAACTGCGGTGCATTTGTCTTCCATGCCAAGGAAGAGAGCCAAGAAATGAAGCATATTGCATTGGGTTTGGTTACCTAGTTTTGGGAAAGTTGCCCAGGGAAATATGGGGAGGGAAATCAAAGGAGGGCGTATTAAGAAGATGTGGAAAGGTTCGGGGGTGCTCCAAGTAGGGCGCAAAGAAGCTTTCAGCTTGCTACTTGTACAGAGAAACCTGTAAAAGTAAATTAAAAACTTTAAAATAAAATTATAAACCTGTAAAAGCAAATTAAAAACCTTAAAATAAAATTATAAAATTAAAAGGAATAAGAAATCTAAAAGTATGATTGTAGATTTGGATTTTGTCACCCAGAAAAAGGTAAGGTCACTCACTGACCCCACCTTTTAATTCCAATTCCTTATATTTTTAAATAATTTTAAAAGAAAATGACCAAAAAACCACGGCACCACTATGGAAACTTTTGGGCATTTTAATATTTCACATTTAATGTCATGGGAATTGGTTTCACACCTAATATTCACTCAGAATTGAGGTTTTGTGTTTATTTTAGGAGTTACAGGCAGATTTGTGTTGTTGCACAATTCCCATGGGCAGCACTGCATCCATACAGCACACATGTCTGACACTCAATAATTAGGCACATGTCAAGAAAACTGCATGCATTATTCTGCTGGCTGCGGATGATGGATTCCCGGACGCAGCTGTCAAGCAGGTGTGTTTCAGAAATAAAATGCACCATTCCTGACAGTCAGGTACTGCAGGAACATGCTACAACCCACATGCATACATAATGTATATTTAAAAACTTGACTGACAGATAGAAAAATGTCTGAAGCTCCTGAATATTGAATAAAAAGCATGAAATTCAAAATATAAGGCAGAAAAATCAGGGAAAATAATAATAAAGATTGTCATGTAAATCACATTATCAAATCTTTATCAACCACAAAACATACCAAGGAGTTCCCATAAAAATTATTAAAAACTGTCAACATGTTCAGATGATGGCTTAGAATATAAAAATACCCACCTCTGCCCATGTAACGCAAAAGAAAATAATATAAAATAAAGAAAGATTCCTGAACTGTAAAAATAAAAAATTAACATTTAAACAATTTCTGAAAATTATTTCACATAGAATTATGACACTAGCAGGGCTAGCAGATTGACAGCACTAAGAAAAAGTGCAAAAATAGCACTTTCCAGCTTGCTAGCCTTAGAAAACAAGCAAAACCCTTTCTATGCGACCTGAGAAGGTCTTATGACCCAAAAAGGTATATATACAGCTCCTTTTTTATGATTTAAACACCAGTCATTTTCAAGTAATCAAATCAGACCCCTTGCCATCCATGATTAAGTGTTTATAAGAGATGAAAAAGTGATTTATGGCCTCAGTACGTTAGTATAATTATTAATTCTAACTCCACCATTAATTCCATTGAAGAAGATCAGCAAAATCCCCAACAGTTGTCCTGAGACCCTTTAAACTGTGAATTTCTGCAAGTTTCATGGAGTAAATGCTTAAAGTAGCAAGTTATCTCCTCCTTTCTCCGATGCATGAGTTCTCTGAGACAGTAAGTCCACCCATTCCCCTTTAGTAAAACCCTTTTGAGCAATCACTTAGGACCTCATTATCCCAAAATCTTTACACATTTCAAAAGATCCCTTTGAAGATAGGTTGTTTCAATAAATATCCCCTGTTTGTATAAAATTTGGCACCTCTTGAAAAAAATATATTTAAACCATTTTAACCAAACCAAATAATCCAAACTTTAAACTTGCTTTTAATCAATAATTATGAGCATTTTATGTGTTTTCTTGGAATGATCATTGTTCCAACACCAATATCACTTGCTTTAGCTAAAGGACTGAAAGGTTCCTGTATCAGTAAGTTGAAAGAAGCCACTTCATGAGAACAAAAAACCCAGATGGATGTAAAGGCAGGCGGTCAGCTAGCGTGTAGAGGGTGGGACTTAGGGTTCATTTCTTGGTTGTTATTATATCTAGGTTATGGTTGAGGGGGAGGTCTTTATAACTCTCTCTCTCAACTCTGAGTTGAAGATAGAACATGGAATACAGAGACCAGCTCACAAACACTTGAAAGGAAGGAAGCATTTCTCTTAATATTTTTCTATTTTTATTCAACTCTCTCTCTCTCTCTTTTACATTGGGCTTCTTTGGAAGCAAGCATGCGTGGGCCAGTATGGATTAGGGAAGAAATAGGGGAGTATGTAGAAGCTTTTGAAGGGATCTACAGGTATCTGGCAAAGAATGAGGTGGTTGCGGTTCAGAAGGGATTGATGAAGAGGGTTTTCTTGGTCAGATTTTCGCCACAAGCTTGGTCACAGGTGTAGCATTACTTGTAAAACCACAAATTGGTCAAAAGGCTGTTGGATGTGAGAATTGCAATCCTCCCAGATCTGGGGACCATTTTATGGGTGGTGGACAGTGAAATGTATTGGGAAAAGCTTATCAAGGACATGGTGAAGACTTCAACAGAAGGCTTGAGGAAGCTGGCTGTCACTTGGTACCAACTCCAGTGCAAGCCCCAGCTGCAGGCCTGTCAACATCCATATGTGCCCCAGAGCCTCAGCAGATTAAAAATCCACCAAAAAGCACGGCCACCAAGCTCTTAAGGGACCTAAAAACCTTCCTCAACCGGATGAAGGCACTTCTGCACCAGCCTACATGGTGGAGGGGTTTCAGCCTTCTGGCAGGCCTTCCAGGGGTTTCAGGATCCATGTATGTACTTACTGCAGGGACAAGAGGGAATGGAAGTTGGTGTGTGCCAATTTGGAAAAAAAATGAAAAATTGGTTGTTCTGCAAGGCAGGGATGATGTATATATTCCCAAAGGGAAAGCAGGTTGCTTTGGGACCCAGTTAGTCACCTCCCTTTGACCAGATACAGGTTAATGCAAAGGAGCTAGCAGACAATGCATGGGTTTCACTTGGGATTTTAACAGTGCCAGACATGTAGAAAGCTCTGCAAGTGGAGGCCAAAGTCATAGTGTTAGCAGCAGATGAATGTGCTGTGGTGGAAAGGGTGGACATAGAGGTCAAGGAGAAACCATTGGCCTCAGCTTCAAAAAAAGTCACACACCATACTGCAGGCAAAAGGCAGAAATTGAACCCTGTAGGGAAGAAGAAGGGTGAGGAAATTGTATGGGGGTAATGGGGAAAAAGCACCAATAGCCTTGACCTTGCGGGAACTGGCAGCTGTGTACCCAGTTGTTGTCAAGGAGATTGTTCAAGCACAGAAGGCGTGTACCCAGGGATGGGTCTCTACAATGGTTCAGCAGGTGAAAGGGGAGTAAAATAAGGTGGAACACAAGCCATACTATTTGAAGTCAGTCTTGGTCCTGCTTTCTTAAGTCTCAATTGAAATTGAGGGTTAGAAGGGGTGGGCAATGGGGGAAAGGGGGTTGATGTTTGACCTGCTTCCATCAAAATTGGTGGAGAAGTTGGGGTTAGTTTGAAGGAAGGGTGTGATGGGGCTTTGGTTGTTGAATGGAGGAGAGTGTTCCTGGGATGGGGTTGTTGAGGAAGAGGAGGTAAAGGTTGCAAGGGTCCAAACACCACTTTCTTTCATCTTGATGGAGTGAATCAATGTTATCCTAGGTCAGCCATTTATGTTTGGGTTTGGGGCTCAGATTGATTTCAACTTGGAGGTGTGTATGGAAGCGCTGAAATGGAGGACTCATTCAATGCTTGGTTCAAGACAAAAATCTGTGAAAATGGGAAGGGGAGATGGGTGCAAGGAGTGGCGCCTGGAAAAAACAGCAATTCCAAAGTGGGGGCTGAGTGAAAGGGTCATCCCATGGAGTATTTTGACTAGTTGGCCAAGGCCACTAAACCAGAAAGGCTTTGGCCTTGCATGGAGGGCAACTAGAAAGGAGCAGGTGGAGGAGGGTTTTGGGAAACAGGTGAATGAGGCAGAAGTAATTTCCCTTCCTCAGGGTGCATCTCTGGGAGGTTCTAAGTTTTAAAAACCCTATCATTGTGCCACACTTGTGAGCAAAGGGAAAAGCCTTGGTTTGGTGCTTTCTAGGATTTATGATGAGGGATGAGTGCGGATGGTTAGGTTCAATGCTAGGAAATGCAAACCCCTGTTGAAGAAGTTCTGGAATTGGAAAAAGCCAATGCTCCAGGGGATGAACAGGCCTCTGCAATCAATTTCTTGGTCTTGGGATCCCTGGGAAAAAACTTTGAAAATATTGGGGTTGGTAACTTGTTCAGTGCATATCATGGATGAATGGATAACAGTCCTCAAAGTTGGACATCTGGGCTGGTTAAGTACAGAGGAGCATGAATTGCTGGCATCCTTATTGCTGCTTTGCAAGAAGGCGCTTGCGTTTGGCCCCAAGGAATGGTGATTGATGAAGGATGCAATAGTAACCCCTACATGATTGTGATGGTTTGGTTCAAATCTTGGCAAATTTGGCAAATTCCAATACTGCGGACAGTCTTGGAGCCCTTCCTGGAGTTATTATGCAAGGGTGTATAGACAGGACTTTGAGGATTGTTCAAAACTTGCAGAGACTCAATTCATTTTCAATCTGGGATATAGGGTTGCCTGTGTGCTTTGACAAGTTTTTGGAATCAATGGCAGGGCAAGGGTGTTATATATTGGTGAATGTGATGGGCATGTATTACCAGTGGGAGATTCATCCCAATTTGTGACCACTGACCACGTTTGAGACCAAGCTGGGTAGGATAGAATTGAAACAGCTGATTCAAGGCACAACCCACTTGATAGTGGTTTATCACGCCCAGATGAATTGGATCTTGCAAGAGAAACTTCTGGAGGGAGCCCAAATGTTCATTGAAAATGTGGGTATCAAAGGCCCCTAGACAGATTACAGAGGCCCCTGCCGTCCGCCAGTTCATTTGGGAATATGTGGTGACACTGGAGAAGATATTATTTTGGATCAAGGAGGCAGGAATTTTGATTTTAGGAAATAAGCTTGCAGTTTGCATCCCTGCGCTGGATGTCTTGGGGCATGTGGTGGCTCTCAAAAGTAGGAGGATTTCCAAAAAGAAGTGGAAAAAGGTATTTGAGTGGCAAACCACATGGGCAATGTCACACATTCTCCAGTTTGTGGGATTGTGCAGCTAAATTTGCATGTTCATTGAAAGGTTTGAAGAGGTTCAGAGCCCACTCTGGGATTGACGCAAAATTGAGCCCAGTGGGAATGAACATCTGGGTGTGATGGCATGTTCAAGAGGCTCAAGGAGATAGTGCTATGCAACATTGTCCTCTGGGATCTTGAATAAAAAGTGGGTGGATATGGTTGGTGTTCAACTCTAGCAAGTTTGAAACTGGGGTTTTCTTGATGTAGGAGGTGGATGGGAAAGATAGGCCGTTCCTCTAAGAGTCTGTTACCTTCACCTCAAAAGAGAGCCTCTAATTGCAGCAAAATTTGGAACTGTGTGGGGTCACCAAGATAGTGTAAAGGCTTCAGAATTTTCTCTGAGGATTCCATTTCAAACTTCTTGTGGAAAAGGAGGACTTGGTGTGGGTGATCAACTTTTAAGAACTGTTAATTTAAACTACAACCAGGTGGGTAGCCTTCCTGCAGCTTTTTTTTTTTGGGGTGCATGTTACAGGGAAGGGGTTCACAATGTGGGAAGCGCTGTTGCAGTATCTGGGGGAGGATCTGTTTGAAGGAGCAGAACCCCTCAGTGTGGAGGCCCCATTCATTTGGGTAGGGTTGGTGGAAGCGGAGGTCCATCTACCACTCCATAAGTCAGGGCACTACATTGTTTTTTTCTCTTACTTGCAGGACTTCCAATTTGAAGATGGTATGGAAAGAGTGGTCCTTTGGTGGGTGAAGCTGCAAGCGGGGAAATTTTAACTGCAGGAAGGACAGATGTGGCAGCAAAAATCCCCCGTACCTCTCATTGTTGAAAAATTGAGGAAAGACCAGGAATTGATCCTGGGGTGTCCCCAGAGGGCTTTTGCGACCAGGGAGAGATTGAGATACAGAGGAGGGTGACAGCAAGGTTATAGTGGCCAGGGGTGGTGCATGCAGTGCAAGAATGGGTGAAGTTGTGCAAAGCCTGTCAATGGAAAAGCTCAAGGTTTCCCAGGGAGGTTGGTCATCCTAATGGAGAAAACACGCTGTTCAGGTGGGTTTGTATTGACGTGGTTCACATCAAGGTTGGGAAGTTTGCATACCTGTTGGTTGCACGGGAAAATATGTTGGATGGGTTGAAGAATGCCCTCTGGTGAAGTTTTTGGAAGAAAAAGTTGTTCAGTTCTTGGAGGAGGATTGGTTTGCGTGGTATGGGTCACCTTGTCTGTTTATGGTTGAGAGGGGCACAGAGTTCTGGGTTTGCCTTATTGAACTGGTTCAGAGTTGTGGGGAGAAGTGTGTGCAGGTGACAGAGTAATATCCAGAAGTTTCTGCAATGATTGACTGCAGCAATCAGCCTATCAAGGATGCTTTGGTGAAGATGTGCCGGGAGGATGGTAAGTGGTGGCAGGAAACCCACAAAATTATTCTCTTTGTGTATTGGATCTTGGTAAAGCAATTGATGCGCTAGTCTCCTTAAGAGCTTCTCTTTGGACAGCAACCCATGCTTCTGGTGGATATTTACCTTGAAAAATTCCTTGGCTTGGATTGGTAGAAGGTCAAGAACTCAGTGGAACCTTTTGAGGTGCATGTAAAGAAACTCCTGCGGCAGGATGAGACACTGCATAAGGCCGTGGAATTTCTGAAGAATGACCATATGGAATCAGTCTGCTACTGGGACAAGCGCTGTTCTCACCAGGTTCAGGACCTGTTTCCAAAAGGATACTTGATTCTTCTGTAAAACTTGAGTCTGTTTTCTCAATGGGGGAAGATTTTTGTCAACCGTTGGAATGGGCCATACTGAATGGTGTCAAAATTAGGACAGGGGATTTATCAGCCCAAGGAATTGGATGAGACTCTTCTCAAATGGAAGGTTTTTCATGCATGTAAAGCACTTTTTTCACCGGAATACACCTTGTTTGAAAAGATGGTGGGAACAGATTGTGACTCTGGTAGCAAAGGCATGGGTTCTGGCAGGCTAACAAGGAAAATGCAAGTTATTTGTCTCCCAACAAGTCAGTGCACAAAGTCTGGATCTGGGGGAGTAAGAGGTTGCAAATCATTTGGCAAAGATGCCAGGATGGGGGGGGGAGCTAGTGCTTGATGGCAAAGCTTGATTTGCTGAGGGTGTGCTCTATCCTTTTCACAGCCATAAAAACTAGAAAATCCAGAATTTTTTTTTCCTTATTTCTCTGATTGGTTTGGTTGCTTGGGTTTCTTGCTGGCTTTGGGTTATGGGTTGTTCCAGAGAATAAAGGCGCAGTGCGAGGACTGGTCCATACACACAAGTAATAGCCCTGAAAATGGATGAAAGGACAAAGACAAATGTATTGAATGGATGGAATTGGATGAGATGAGGCAAAAAAATAATACAAAAGGAGAACCTTTTCCTTTTTATATGTTTTATTTTTCTGTTTCTATGTTTTTTTATCTCTTGCATGTATGAGTATAGGGATATTGGCATGGGATGGTCAATATATTTGAAAATTTAGTTCTGCAGGAGTCTAAGCTTGACTTGTTGAGGGGATGCTCTAGTCATTTCACAGCTGGAACAACTTGCCACCCCAGAATGTCTGTTCTCTTACTGCTTTTCTCTATCTCTGGTTTTGTGTGCATGCTGGCAATCTTGTGTTGTTTTTGTTTTATAGAAGGGGTAAGTTGGACTGTGTAGAAGTTCTTCTGGGGAGGTCCAGGTACCTCTTGGAGAACTTAAAATGGCAGAGGCTGTCAGCTTTCTACTTTTACAGAGCAACCTGTAAAAGTAGAAAAATAAGTATGAAAACCAAAAAAATCATAAAATACCAAAAGGAGTGAAAACTCCCAGGATGTAGCCTCAGATTTGGTTTCCTCACCCAAAGTAATGTATGTTCACTCACTGAACCCACCATTAAATTCCAAATCCCTATATTTTTAAATAAAGGTTCAAGAAAATAGCCCAAAATCACAGCACCACTACAAATGATTTTTTGGACACTTCAATGTTTCATGTGTGTTTTAAAAGATAGTTTTCAAGCCTAGAATAAACTCAGAATTGAAGTTTTGTTTGTAGTTAAGGATTTATAGCTGGTTTTGTGTTCTGTCACCATTCCTGTATGCAGCCCCATATTCATACAATGCAGGCTGCGCGCGGCTGACACTCAAAATGTGGTCACCTGAAAGAAAAAACACATTCATTATGCTTTGGGACAGGGATCCTAGACTCCTTCCAGCAGCTGTCAAGCATGCATGCGTCAAAACTGACACCTCACTTCTGTCAGCCAGGTACTTCAGGAAACTGCTACAACTGTTGTAATATGAGGCTTGATGAGGTGATGAGGAGAGAAATGAGAAGGGAGACTGGTGCTGGAGAAGGCTAAAATCTGACTCAAGGGGTCCAGAAGGGACCACATCCAGGGGGGATTTGTCAAGTGGGCCCGGATGAGAAAGGCACAAGCAAAAGTGAGAAATAAACTAAAAGAACCAAAAGAGCTGGACATCTAGGCGTGAGGAATTGGAAAGAGTCACTTGAGAACTGAGGATTTGGTCCTGATGAGCTTGAGGAGTGTTGGATTAACTGGGAAACTTGAGGGTTTTTGAGGAGTTTAGATCAGTTGATTAGTTGAATGCAAGAACCAGAGGGTCTTGAGGTCCTAAGGGTAAGTGCTGGGTCTCAGTGGCAGAGCAGTTTAAATAGGAACTCAAGATCTGGTTTTAGAGTGTGCACATGGTGCTGAAGTTGACTGAGGCGCGCGCAGAAACAGGTGAGCGCAGACGCAGAAAAAGATAAAATAAAAGGAAAAAAAGAAAAAAAGATAAGAACACAAAAGTAAAACACAAGAAAAAAAACAGGAGATGAGGTACAAAAACAAGATCATCTGGAATTGTAATAGGGGGGAGTTGGGAAGGAAGGTCTGGATACTGCAAATACCTTAGCGGAAAAATTTCATCCAACTTAATTACAGTGTCAGGTATGCTGTTTAATTCCTGTTTGACAGAAAGGTTAGCTTCTTGAGGTTTTAAGCTTCAAAGGCTAATTAATCCCTTTTGCAAATTCACATCCGTGTTCCATTAAACTAGGAAGTAATGGCATAGAATGGTGTTTTCCATTCCGGGGATATCCAAGACAAATAAATCCTATTCAAATCTGGGGACATTGGAAATTGAAAAGGTTTGTTTTGCCTTTAGGGAAATGGAATAAGACGGTTTGGTTGCACTAATTACTAAATAGATGGGAAACTAATCTATCTCTGAATGCTTATTATTTTTGGAAGTGGAAAAAGATAAACTAATAAAAGAAACATTAGCACCAGAATCAATCAAAAAAAAAAAAAAAGGAGTATTGTCTGAATGGAAAAGGAAAAATCATGAACTCAGAGCACCAAGTGAATTGCAAGTGCAAATATTAAATCACTGTAATTGAGATAATGTGTAGTTTTCCTTGCAATTATTATAAAAACTACAAGGTAATTTTTTGACTGTTTAGCTGCTTCAAGCGCTAGCCGCTTTCCACAACTTTTGACATCATTTTTTCCTCTGAAATACATACATAACCCCTCCTTTTACCTCCTTTGCTTTTCCATGTTCCTGAGAATCCCAGTTTCCTTTTCCAGGAATTTTGGAGTTTTGGTAATGGTTTTCCCCTTCTGTTTGGAGTTTTTTGGGTTCATCGATTTTTTCTTCAGAGAGTCGTCTGGCTTTGGAGCCAATTTTGAAGACCCATGGTTGTTTTGCCAAGAGTGGTTGTAGTTGTGATAGCAATTATCAAGCTCAATAACCTGGTTGATTAACTGCTGAAGGGAGATTGTCTTATGTCCCCCAACTGCAAGCTGTTTGATTAGGCGTGCGGGTAAAGCTTTTGAAAGTGAAAAAAATTGCTGGCATGTTCCATTGGGTGCAAGACTGCAAGGTTTGGAAATGGGTGATATAAACAGAAACTCTACTATTCTCTTTGATAAATAGATTATTAATTTTGTATTTGTTGTTTTGCACTTTTTTGGGGTTGCCAAACAGGGTGAACAGTTGTTGCTCAAAATTTTCAAAATTGTTAAGAATACAAGTGGGACTAGTATTGGATAATAGTTTGATATATGGCTGTAACCACTGCAAGGCTCTTCCCCCTATAACAGAAGAAATGTTGGAAGACTCCAAACGGTGCTGGCCATTTTCAGTTCTGCAGAGGGGAAAGGTGCATTTTTGGGCTGCCCTCCTGAGTTTTACAAAAATATTTAGATGTAACCAGAATAAAGGTCCATAACCTTGTAGATTTAACATCACAGATAAGGGATAACTTGGTAGTAAACAACAGCAAGGAAGACAACACACTCTGAGACAAGAGGGTGAGGGAAAGACATGATCAAAATATGTTATAGTCTGTTTCAGAGTTCAATAGAACAGTGCAGTTGAAAGTAATAGCACCCACAAGATAATAGCTCTGGTCGTAACAAGAGGCTCAGGAAAGATCAACTCAATCCAAATACCCCTCCAAGTTCTCAATGAACTTGCCCAACTTAGAAAATCAATTGCTTGAAGTTGCAAGGAGGGTAACAAATAACTGTGGGAGACCATACTAAAAACAAAATTTGTCTATGAAGTTCCAGAGCAGAACAATGACACAGTTGAACAAGAATAACCCAACACTCCTCAAGGAACTCAAGAGTAGTTTGGCGGAATGCAACCATCAAATAAATACAGGGAGGCTTAACACTCCAGGTTTAAACTTAATAAAAATCTTTGTCAAAATTGAATGTTCCAGAAAGACAATCAAATGAATGAGCAAGACCAATGGGGTCAGAGAAAGGGATCAAAGGAGTGGTTTAACACACTCAAGAATTAAACAAAATGAATTCTTCTTCAACCAGCAAGGCTATTGGTTGGTGATAAGGATGAGGATCAGGGGATAATCAGCAGATATATCCAGCTTTATGATGATGATGATGATTATGATGATGATGATGAGGCACACATGGGGATACCCTTATTTATTGATCACAGGATTAGATGATGGATGGATACCAGAAGATGGATGGATACCAGAAGATGGATGGATCCATAGATAGTTGGTGCATAGATGGATTAGAAAAGCTGGGGGCAGAGCCACTTCTTTTATAGGCAAGAGGGCCCTGTAACTATTTACAAGTGGATGACACATATGAGTGGAGAAAAAAAATGAGCAGAATTTTTTTTTTTGATAATCATGATGGAGGATCAACTCCTGAAAGCGGAGGATCAACTCCAAGTGATGGATGGAACTAGGAGATGAGAGAAATGCGGTTGATGGAGTGATAGGAGGTAGCAAACAGACCAACTGACCAATTGAAGGAGGTGGGATGGATTGAGCACACTTGGATGGGCGCAAGGTGAGTGACATTGGATATGAGCGCAATTGAACAATTGAGGATGATTTGAGGGTGGTGATTATGGTTGGAGGATGAATGATGGCAGCTTCCAGAAACAAGCAGCACAGGCAACCAGATGAAGCAGGATGATGGATGGGAGGATGAACTGGATTGGGTGTGAGAGCAATTTGTTTGATAGAAGGATGATCAGGTGACCAATCCAAGCATCAACCAATGTAGATGAGTGCGCAACCAAATAGGACTGAGAAACGTGAGCACAATAGGGGATGATGGAGATGGAGATGGAAGATAGGATCAGTAAGAGACGGATGAGCAAACCAACCAATGAGGGATGAGCGTGAGAACAAGATGGATGATTGGAGAAAGGGATGATGGATGGAGGGAATGGATGGGGAAAGTGGATTGACCACCACACTTTGATGCAACCAACCAATGGGGCAGAGGGGTGATTGGATGGATGATGAGGGTGGGAATAGACAAATTGTTCTTTGAACAATGGATGGATGGAGGATGGAAGATCAATTGGATGGATTGAGCAAGAATGCTTGCATGCACTCCTTTGCCAAAAACGGTCAGAGGGCTGTCAAACGTGAGAAAGGGGAGAATTGAACGCAGATCCTGGGTACTTGAACACCCATGGGCCTGCCCTGGACCACTAGGAAGGGGAGAATTTGGATGAAGGAAAAAAAATGATATACATAATATATATATATATATAATTTTTGGATAAGATAAAAAACTAATAGTTTTTTTTTAATTTTTCCCCTTTTCTTGAGGTGTACCAAATTGGTCACCACAACATACATAACTTTAAGTCTATCTGAAGGGAAGTGGTTGTGTTTTTTTGAGAAGATGATTTTTCAGAACTGTAGGTAGGATCTAAGCTTATGGAAATGCTCCCCTGTAAACTTATCAGGCTTATTCATTCCCTGAGTATGGAAACTAGGACCGCTCAGGCCAGATTGCAAGGAATTTTGATTGAGAGCCTGGATCAAGGTTAAGAGAAAGGTCAAGGCTTTGGTCTTGGGAGCACTAGTGAAAGCCCTTTATCTTTCAAAAGTCAAGGTTTCATTGGAGGAATGTTTGGAATATTTGATTTATTAAAGAGGATCCACTGGAGGTTCCCATTGTGGAGCAAGAAGATTTTCAAGAGGTTCTATAAAAGGAGATTTGGAAGAAGGAATTGGATCTAAAGGTTTTCTGGCACCTGAAGCGCTGGATCTCCCTACCCAATGAATATCATCATTTTGAGGGGTGAGTGAAGCCTTCCTGGTTGATAAAGTACTTGAAATTGTAAAAGAAGAATCTATTATAGGTTGGCAGGCTACAATAGAGGAGTTGAGTTAGTCAATTTACTGTCAAACAACCACCCCACGTACTATAGGGCAATCTTAGATGATTTTGAGCACAAAGGGAGAAGCTGAGTGCGAGGGACAATGCAAGGTATCAAGGATTACTGAAAAGTGTGAGATTTGGGATTTGATGGCTCAAAAAACAGCAAGAGGAAGGAATTGTTCCAATCAAAAGGAGATAAAGCCAAGCCCAATGTGATGAATGGATTTATCAAAATGCAAGAATGTATCAAATGAAATGATTGAGGAGAAAACCTTCAGGCAGCCAACACAGCCTTTATAAGGTAATCTGGAGGGGACTAGATACAACCTGATGGATTGCCAACTACAGTTCAGAGGCAATGAGGAAATGAATGACAGGAAGGGAATGGGAAATTGAATAACAGTAAAGTTTTTTCTGAGGTTGTAGCCTAGGTGCAAGAAAATAGAATCTGAGCATACAAGGATGTAAGGGATGAGACAGCAAGGAATAAAATTAGAATAAAATGCAAATATGAAGATGTGGTTTATGAAGGTTAAGGGAATAGTCCATTTTCAAACTATACAGTTGATGTTGCTTTCTAGGCCTGAGTGCCAACTAGTGCTAGTTTGTGACCAAGAATGGAAGTCTGAGGATTGATTATATCCAGGGTAAAAGGGAAAATTTTGAATGGATGGTCAACTGGTATTTAGAGTTGACTGCAAGATTTGCCAGTAGATACTGAGTTGCTGAGATTGGAAGGTTGTAACACAAGCCAAAGGTGGTAAGACAACAGCACCATGGATTTTGTGCTTTGTTTGTGTCACACTTATGGACCAAGGTAGATGGTACTGAGAAAAAGGATATCTCAAACTTATGGAAGACAACAATCCTCAACCTTGAAGTGTGAAAATATTATGCATATTTCACATGATTACATATTCAAGTATTTTTCATGTAAGTTTCCAAGATATGTCTATATCTGAAAAATTATGTTTGGGCTCAGTGTCTGTCACACAACAACCCCACATACTATAGGTCAATCTTAGATGATTTTGAGCGCAAAGAAGGGACTGATTTTGAGGGATAGTGTGAGGAAGCAAGGCTAACTGAAAATTGCAAAATTTTGATTTGAAGGCTCAGCAAACAGTGAGAGGCATGAAGTGTTCTAATGGAAGGTAACTAAAACCACACCTGATGTGATGACTGGATTTAGGAAACCCAACAACATATGAAATTAAATAACTGAGGATACAATCTTTGGGAAGGCAACACATCCTTTATAAAGTAATCCAAAGATGAATAGATAAAACCTGATGGATGACTAACTACAGCTAGAGAACGGTGCTGCAATGAATGACAGAAATGGAATGGGAAAATGAAATAAAAGTACAGTTGTTTTCCAAGGTTTTAGCATGAGTTCAAGAAAATAGAATATGAGTGTACTAGGACCTAATGGAAATAACAGGAAGGAATCACATGTGAAGGAAATGCAAATATGGACATGTAGCTTATGCAGGGTAATGGACTAGTCCATTTTCAAGGTATACAATTGATGTGGCTATCTAGGCATAAGTACAAACTAATTTGTGTGTGTGACCCCAAATGGAAGTCTGAGGATTGATGATATCCTGGGTAGAAAAGAAAATCTGAGATGGATGGTCAATTGTTATTAGATTTAACAGCAAATTTTGCAAGTATATGCTGAGTTGCCAAGATTGGAAGGTCACTACACAAGCCAGAGATAGTAAGCTGGCTGCACCATTGATATTTTGGTTTGGTTGTGCTGATGAAGGTGGTACTTAGGAAAAACATATCTCCAAGTGGTGAATACCTTTATCCTTAACCTTGAAGTGTGACAGTTGCCCAGTTAGAAAGCCAGGAGCTCATGCAAGAATTTATATGATTTTCACATTGAATACTAAAGTCATTACCTATTTTATAACCTTTAATTATTATAATACTACTTTGTTGCCTTTTGAAAAATTTTGATCATTGATTATGTTTTGGTCCTTTTCACATTGTTGTGAAAACTGTATCCACCATAACAAAAGATGTATCCAAAGCACAGCTGCCTGTGGTCTTTGAGGCCAGTTCAAACCATGTTGCCTTCAAAAATTAGCTTTTTCATTCCCTTTAAACAGCAAACCATTGGTTGTTACCCCGGAAGTATCCACAAGTGAATTCTGGATTTGAAAATCTACTCCATGCATGAATTATCATATCCTTCCAGTGACAGGGATCAAATTTCTAGGAGTGCAGAATCCAGGTGGGTGAGGCTAGAGACTTACTAATTGAAAAAATCAGCTAATGGAAGTTCATTTTTGTCCTTTGTAGTATTACTGAGGTTCTGAAGGTATACTACCAATACACCACTGCCTCCACCACCATATTTGGGACCATCAGCCAATGCTCAAACTAATCAAATGAGTACCAAGACGCAAGGTGAAGTGTGATGTGAAGAATGGATTGAGGCAATTCCCAAGGGGAATAGGGGAGAAAACAATTAAATGGAAGGTGGAAGTGGAAAAAGAAATGAAGAAAGGAATGGAGTAAATGGAGTAAATGCAGGTGAGGGAGGAAACAGGTTGTAACAGGAGGAAAGGATTGAAAGGGGGAGAGATGGGAAGGAAGGAAATGGGATTGAGAACTGAAGCAAGATGAATCAAGTGCGAGTTGTGGTGCCATTTGAACCTGATGCAAGGCAGCTGATTGGCATTTTTGGAGAAAAATTGTTGCAAGGTCAAAGGAAGGGAGCCCATGAGGAACGCTTAGAGGTGAATGAATGGGATTCCCAACCAAAGAGTTCTTGGACTGCAAAATGAAAGGAGATCCTCAAGAAGAATTTTTTTATGCAATTACTTATATTGCAAAGGATATAAGGGTTGATAGATTTTGAAGATTTGGATGACTTTAAGTTGATGGAACTGGATTTGACCAAAAATTGGGAGGAAGTGCAATAAGAAAAAAAGGAAAATTTTTAATGTATTTTATTTTTTATTTTGTTATTTTATTCTAATTATATATATTTTATAATTTTTTTTGCAGTAATTAAAATAAAGTTTGTGCCATGGAAACACAGGAATATTGATTTCACAATCAAGAAGAAAAGTGGATTAGGATGGAAGGTGTGAGATTGAATAAGTTTGAATAAGAGGGAATGGAGGAATCAAATGTAAGTGTAGAATGGAATGGGATTGAAAGGAATAGAATTCAGCTTGGTAAGGTTTGAAAGGATGATTTGTGTGAAAGTCTCAGACCAATTTGGGAGAATTTCAAAGGTGAGCAGCTGGTTTCCACAAGGTGCATTCTTTTTGAACTGGTAGCCAGTACATTCAACAAGGTATTGAAGTTTTCCTTTGCATAAACTGGAATCCAGGATACAGCTTAATTCCCACTCTGGATGATCTTGGAAATTGAATGGTTCAGGAGGGGGATGAGTCTTTCCCGGGCATAGGAATTGATTTGGCTCTAGGAGAGACACATGAAAGACTGGGTGGATACCTTTCAATTTTGTAGGTAAGTTAAGTTTTAAGGCATTAGGGGAGATGAATGGGGCAAGTTTTCTTTCAGAGGGTTTTTGGGTTGGGTAAGTACTGAATGTTGGAGTATTTACATATCTCCATGTTTTCATATCTCTATCTTCATTTATTTATTCTATATGTTTCTCATGTTTTTCTTTATGATTCTACTTTTTAATTTCCATTTTCTTTTTTTCTATGTGTCACACACTGAACATGTCAGTGTACTCCCCACTCAATCTCTAGACTCGCACAACTTCTTTCTTTTTCTTTGAATATTCATTGTACTTCTATCATGTCACACTATATGTGACATCTGATTGTTAGGATCTCTACCTGAGGACAGAGCTCCAGCAAAGTAGAAGGATTTCTTTCCTCATCCTTCTACTTTACCTTCTATCTCTGTTATTCCTCAGGTAAGTCTTGTTTTCTTTTCATCTCTCATTCTCATTGTGTGTCTCTTTCTACTTATGAAATCCTTATCCTTCTACTTTACCTTATATCTCTGTTATTCCTCAGCCCAACACTGAAAATGTTTCAAGCATTGAGCCCTACCTGATCTCCAACTGCAAAGGTTGGTGCCGTAGTGCAGATTTGGTCTACCTGTTCCTGTTAGTTCTTATATGCTGCTTTGAGGTTGGATTGGAGTTTAAATTGATTGGATTGGATGTAAGTAAGCAAATTTGTAGCAGGTTCAGAAGGTACTACATGAATGGAAGTGAAATTTGGGTTTCTACCATAAAAAGTCTGGAAGGGCAACTGTTTGGTGGAGGAATGAGTGGAGTTTTTGTAGGCAAACTTGGCTAATGAGAGCCATTGCAACCAGTTTTCCTGTATATAGGCAATGTCAATTCAAAGAGGCTGTTCAAGGATTTGATTAAATTGCTTAGTTTTCCCAACCTTTTCCGGCTGGTAAGCCATTGATAAGTTGCAAGTTATTTTCAAATGCTGGAATAGCAAGGTCCAGAAGCTAGAGATAAACAAAGATCCAAAATCACTACCAATATTATCAGGGAGGCAATGTTTCAAAAATACATATTCTATGACTAAATTAGGTAGGTCTTTCAAAGAGGAAGTACAGTACTGCAAAGAAATAAAGCCATTTTTGAGAAGAAATCTACTACAACTAAAATAGCATCATAACCAATAGAAATAGTTGATTTCAAAGTAAATTAAATAGAAAACAAGTGCCAAGGAATAGGTGGGATTGGAAGCAGCTGGAGCAGCCAACACTTCCAGTTTTTCAAGGACTTGTTACAATTGCAATTATAGCACAGGTTAACATACTCTTTTACTCCCTTGGTCATAGCGGGTAAATAAAAGTCTTGTGAAATCAACTGGTAGGTTTTATCCTAGCATGATGATTAGCAAGTGGAGATTCATGCCAAGATTTGAAGATGTCAGAAATAATTCAAGGACTCAGGTACTACTATACAAACTTCAAAAATTTAAGAAATTTTTTTTTTCAATACTGTAATCACTGTCTAATAGTTTTGCACTCTTGCAAATTTTTTACACTTGGAGTTGTTGAGTTGGGCTTGTCAAAGTTTGGAAGATGTTTCTTGAAGGTGAGTGATGATCAAACTGAGTTGGAAAGAATGATTAGAGAATAGTCTCCTAATTTTTTCAGGGTTGTTATTGGCAAAGCTGCTCCCCCTACCTGGGTAAATGTTGTCCCAATGTGATAAAGCATCAGGGACCACCACTTGTTTCCTAGGGTGGTATGTGATCATAAAGTTGAACTCAAAGAGTTATTTGGCACAATGTGCCTGTCTGCATGTAAGGAATTTTGAGCTCATTAAATATTAGGGCGTATCAGAGTTAAGCAAAACCATCATTTTTTTATGGTGGGTTTCAACCCAAATCCGCCATTAAAAATCAAAAAAACCTACTTATTTCAGATCAGACGTGTCAGAGTTACCTGGAAATAAATGGGTTTTTTCAAATAAAGTATATAAAGGCTTTCACCAGTTCAACCGTGTCATTCCACATCATCACCCCAGGTTTAAACCTCTGGCCTCATTAAAAAAGTTTTTCCCCCCAACCTAATCCAAAAAATTTGATTTTCATTTCTCTCATCACTTCATTGCTCTCATTGCCTCATCAATTCATCAATATCACCTTGCTTCATCACTCTCATCACTTTATTGCTTTCATCACATCCATCCTATCATTGCTTCATTGCTTCATCCCCACTTTCATCACATCCCTTGATCACTTCATTGCTTCATCCCTCATCCCTGCTTTCATCACATCTCTTCATCACTTTATTGCTTCATCCCTCATCCCTACTTTCATCAAATTCCTTCATCAATTTCTTGATTCATCCCTCATCCCCACTTTCATCACATCCCTTCATCCCTTCATTGCTTCATCACTTTATGGCTTCATCCCTTCATCCCTCTTACTATTTTTAAATGGCCCCTTCACAATCCTCCCCCCGCAATTCCACTAAACAAAACAATGGAAAAAAGAAAAAATCCCCCAGGAACTCAACATACAACAATCCTCCCCCATCAGCTTCCAATGGCTCAAATCAGCTCAAGAGAGCTGATCACATCATCCTGGTAAACTGGCTCAAAATTCCCTCCAACTACAATGCTTGCTTTGGATCCAACAATGAAACACGCGTTGGCCAACCTCCATCCTCCAAGGTCAATGGTTATCTCCTCATGGCCAATGAACTCAAGAATAAACCAAAAGTTAGGCTGGATCTGTCATCCAAACAGATGAGGGAGCAATTCAAGAATTATTGAGCCAAGTACAAAAAGGCCCACTCCATTTCAATCTCAACTGCCTTTGGTATCACCAACTCCAAAAAAGCCAAAGGAATCAACTTGGTGGTTGATAATTTGGACTCCATTAGTCCTTTTTATATTCAAATGGATGAAATCTTTGGAAAGAAGGCCAAAATTTCCCCTCTTTCTTCTTTTGATGCCCAACAATCTGATTCAGTTGATGCCAAGTACTTGGCTGTGGATGCTCAGCCTAGCAATGAGAACCCTGATGAAACATTTGCCTTGGAGTGGCTGCCATCCAATGCCAAGGAGGATAATACAACACAGTCAGCTCCAATTGCATCTACTTCAGCATTGATTGACGTCTCAAACAGGACCTTGGACCCCTTACTTACTTCTTTTGATTTCTCTCTTCCTGGGGTGGAAGAACTGGAGAACTTGGCCAATGAGGAGGATGTGATTCCTGTATTGCCACTACCATCAACATCTGCTCAAGTAAGCACCCAAGTTATTTTATCTTCTGCATGGTTAATCCTGACTGATTTATATTGTAAAAAAAGGCTCATCCGTTCCTAATTGGCCAAAAACTCAAGCCAATGGGGCCTCCCACATCCCCTTCAAATGAGAGCAACACCATTCCAACACAAACCTCCTCCACAAAGGGAAAGAAAAAGGCCTTGTTGGGATTTCACTGGTTGGATGTCATCCGCGCGCCTCAGATCTTGCGGGAGACTGTCTGTCACTCACAAGAGGCCACCTGTTGTGAAATTTCACATCCTGAAGACTCTCACTCAGTTCGACGTGGTGGGTCGTCATTCAACACTCAACGAAGATCATCCTCAAAACCAGGATGATGTATGGACCTCCTCACCTGACTCAATTGACCATCTAACGCTCTCAACCTCACTTCCTCCTCTTCAAGCCCGATTCTCTTCCTATTTCCTTTTTGTTCTACTCTCAACTCTTGGTTCTTTCCTCCTTTTCCTCAAATTTGAATCCTAAACTCAAACCTCAGAACTCACCAACATCGTCTCTCAAACCTCAAATCCCAAGACTGCCTGGTGAGATTTGTTGTCTCTGTCCAACACTCTTCTCATTCTGAACTGTTCTTTTCACCTGGTGACTTCCAGCCTCAAGACCTCTCCTCACAAATTATTGTCAAACTTCATCTTTATCCTAGGCAGTCTCCAGTTTCTGTTGGTTCTCTCTTGTCTCTTTCTTTCTTGTTTCATCTCTGTTCTTTTGACGTCATGCTCATCTAGTTGTCCACTCTCAGTTCTCAGTCTTGTGGTTAGATCAATTGTCAATGAATCTTTATTACGGTTAAAAGCCAAACAGGCCTCTATCTACGGATCAAGGCCACCATGGACTTCAAACAGACTATGTTGAAGACAGCTCTCAAAACCATTCCGCTGCTTGGTGAGGAGAACTATGGCATCTGGCAAGACAAGATGGACGCCATCCTGGACGTCAGGGGTTGCGCAAAGGTCATGAATGATGAGACTTCTGATCTGGATCCGTCGATGAACAACAAACTCAAACTCTTAATTATATCCAAGCTCGATTCTGCTGCTCACAAAAATATTGTCACGGCCGAAAATAGAAATTCTGCTAAACTCTTGTGGAAGGCCATCATTCAAAAATTTGCTTTGTCTCAATCGTCAAATCGAGCTCGAGTCTTCAATAATTTCCTGTACCTCTCATTCAACCCCGACAACATAGTCAATTTTATCACCAAGGTCAAAGTCAGTCTCAAGAAGATGGCCGAAGTTGGTATTAAGCTTCCTGACGACATCGTGGCATACCTCCTCTTGTTCAAGTTTCCTACCTCCATGGACGACTTCAAGAGACAGATCATGCATTCTGACAAGGAACTCTCCATCGAGTACGTTGTGGAAACTTTAGGGAGCAACACCTCAGAAGTCGTCCTCAAGTTCTGGAAGTTATTGATCAAAGCGTCTGTAAGGAGATTGGATGCAGCTGTTCAAGAGAGAGAGAGGGAGAGAGAGAGAGAAATAATAAGATGAATTCCTTCCTTTCCAATCCAATCCAATCCAATGCCATAAAAAGTGATATCCTAGAGTGCAGTCCAGTCCGTGAAGTGAAGTGCTTCCCCCCCCCTACAACCCAGAGTTGAGAGCAAAGTATTTAAGTCCTCCCTCTCAACCCTAACCTAAGTACAACCACAAGTAAGCAAGAATGATGAAATATAACCCCTAAGCACAGAACCTTAGCCCAATCCTACCCCTCCATCCCTTGCCCCATAACCCATGCCCCTCAATATCAACGTACGCCCAGCTTGCCTGCCCGCGCGCGTCCTCCCAACAACCCGTTCCAGGTATCTGCGTACCCGCGTGACCCAATCCGCGCGTCTTGCAATGCGCGGTCCGCCTGGTCCGCGCAAGCCATCCGATCTGCGCAAGCTTTCCAATCCACGCAAGCCTTCCGACCCAAGCAAGCTTTCCAATCCGCGCAAGCCTTCTGATCCGCGCAAGCCTTCCAATCCGCGCAAACTTTCCGATCCGCGCAAGCTTTCTGGTCCACGCGATCCGTCGTTTCCCGTCTCCAGGTGCTGAGCGCGCCGCCTGCAGCCCTTTCCTGACTCGCGTCCATAAAAGAGCACCACATCCCCCCCCCCCAACTTGAGTTCTGTCCCCAGAGATCTCCCACCATCTCACCTTCCGTAGTTATCCTTTCTCCTTTGTATTTAGCGCCTATACACAAAAAAAAAGAAATACGTTGTGCGCAATTGAGTAGCCTTTGGGCTTGTGAGTCCCTGAGCAAGAATAAGGACCGCGCGCAATATCCGCGCCTTGGAGAGAGAAGATCAGCGCCAGTGAGAAGTCGGAAAAGGTGAGAAATCCGCGCCAGTGAGAGTCTGAAGGTGAGAAATCCGCGCCAGTGAGAGTATCCGCAAGAGTACATGGGTAGACAGAAAAGGAAGAATGAATAGATAAGAAGGAACAAGAGATTTTTTTTTTTTTTTTTTTTTGAGCCCGCGTCCTGCGTCCCAACTCCAACCTTCCACCCCGCGCTAGCTCCCCCACAACTTTGCCGCTGTCCTCAGCCGACCGCGCCCCACCCATCGCCAGATCCTCGGAGCGTTGCCTCAACCAATCCCGCAGGGACCTTGTTTGCAAATTGTTGTCCCAGACCGCCTAGGTGCACCTCCCGCCGCCAAGACCCTCCTGCATCCTTTGAAATTTGAGCCCATCCGCGCGCAAAACCCAAAAAAAAGCAAACACCCCCAGACGTCCTTACAACAACCCGCCATGGAGGAGGAAAGAGGCTTTGAAACCCTTTCAATCCCAGCTCTCTTCTTCCCCACCCCGTCCACACAACATCCTTTGCCCTTTGCCCTTCTTGCGGCCTTGTTCTCCCCTCCGGAGATTTCTGACCGCTCCCTGCTCGCCAGACCACGCGTGACCACTTGACCCTTCCGCTCCGCCCCACTGTCTGTCCATTCCGCGCCCGTCCTTTCCATTGCTGCCACTACCCTTTCCAAATGCGCGCTCCCTGCCATCAAAGAGGTCCAGCTCGGGTTGTGATTCTTCAACGCATGGTCCGTCTCTTCCGCCGCCGTGTGTACCTTCTTTGCAAGATCCGTCCGCCGCTTGCCAATTCCCAGTCCGCACGGAGCATTCATTTCCCGTTCCGTTGTCCTCGCCCGCTTCCTGTCAGTAGGCCGCACCGGTTCCATCGAGTCCCGCTTCCCCAACACGTTCTTAGCCCCCACTTGGGAAACCAATTCCGCGTTTGAATCCACTTTCTGGTCCCTTTTTCCCGTCGGCCAATGGTCGTCGTCCTCCCCATTTGCGCACATGCGGGGCGCAGATGCGCTGGGAGACTGAATACTTTCCAGATAGGCCTCAAGGCCCCTTGCCACCTCTGCAAGTTTGCTAGCCCAAGAGATGGTTGCCGGTGGTGGGGCCGGAACATACTCTGCCCTGTAGTACTCCAGTTCCGCGTAGTCCACTTCCGCTTGCAACCGGGTCCCGTCGCGCGCGCCTGCCTTGTAACCCAATTCCGCGGATGGCTTGAGATTGTCCTTCCGAAAGCGAGAACCGCGCCTCCCCCATCTTGCCAGCATGTCCTCCTTCAGTTCCGGCCAATCCAGGTTCAGGTAGCCATCCATCTCCTCCACATCCCGACGCGCTTCCACGTCCTTGATGAACAGGACAACATGGCGCGCCTTCTCAAAATCCGAAACACCTTCAGAGACCGCAATTGTTTCATACCGCGAGATGAATTGCTCCACTTCCGCAATGTTGAGTCGAACATGCGGGTAAATCCATGGGGTAGCGCGGAAGCCATGGGAGGAGGAAGGAAGAGAAGCGGCTGTTGGTAGCATCCTTGAGTACCTTCGAGAGACTTTGACAAAAGATCTTTCCCAGCCAGACCCCCAGATGTGGAAACTTTAGGGAGCAACACCTCAGAAGTTGTCCTCAAGTTCCGGAAGTTATTGATCAAAGCGTCTGTAAGGAGATTGGATGCAGCCGTTCAAGAGAGAGAGAGGGAGAGAGAGAGAGAAATAATAAGATGAATTCCTTCCTTTCCAATCCAATCCAATCCGATGCCATAAAAAGTGATATCCTAGAGTGCAGTCCAGTCCGTGAAGTGAAGTGCTTCCCCCCCCCTACAACCCAGAGTTGAGAGCAAATTATTTAAGTCCTCCCTCTCAACCCTAACCTAAGTACAACCACAAGTAAGCAAGAATGATGAAATACAACCCCTAAGCACAGAACCTTAGCCCAATCCTACCCCTCCATCCCTTGCCCCATAACCCATGCCCCTCAATATCAACGTACGCCCAGCTTGCCTGCCCGCGCGCGTCCTCCCAACAACCCGTTCCAGGTATCTGCGTACCCGCGTGACCCAATCCGCGCGTCTTGCAATGCGCGGTCCGCCTGGTCCGCGCAAGCCATCCAATCCGCGCAAGCTTTCCAATCCACGCAAGCCTTCCGACCCAAGCAAGCTTTCCAATCCGCGCAAGCCTTCTGATCCGCGCAAGCCTTCCGATCCGCGCAAACTTTCCGATCCGCGCAAGCTTTCTGGTCCGCGCGATCCGTTGTTTCCCGTCTCCAGGTGCTGAGCGCGCCGCCTGCAGAACTTTCCTGACTCGCGTCCATAAAAGAGCACCACAACGTACTGAACCACCTCACGCAGCTGAACAACAAATCCATGGCACAGTCCTCCATCTCCAACTTAAAGTCCAAGGGAGATGTGGCTTTGTTTTGAAGAAAGACATCAATGCACTCAAATTCTTCTAAGGGATCCAAACCTAAAAGATGTGTAGAAGGATTTCATCATCCAGGTCAAGACAAGAATCATTCAGCCTCCGACTGTTGGCATCTTCATCCTGAGGTGGCTCCGGAATGGTGGAGAGACAATCACGCCAAATGGAAGGCGAAGAAGAATGGATCAAGAACTAAAGTTGAATCCCCTTCGGCTCACTACCTTGCTTTACTGAATCAGTGGATCAAACATGGAGATCGCGACCGTTGTTTCCTGCTGGACAGTGGAGCATCAGTACACATGATCAATGACTCTCAATACTTCAGCAAAATGGAGCCATATGAAGGTCAACCTATCAAAACTGGGAAGGAAGGGGCCAGCTTGGAGATAAAAGCAAAAGGAACCGCGATTCTGCATTGGAAGAACGTCACCTTTGAGCTCTCTGACGCCTTTTATGTCCCCGACGTTACCATCAATCTGATCAGTGCTGGCGCACTGAATAGCAAGGGCTGCTTGATTCTCTCATCCAACAATTGATTCACAATTTCTTATGAAAACAAACCCTTCCTCAAGGGATCTATCAAAGATAATCTGTACACTCTACCTACTCCCTTGTTTGCTCCTCTCTCTTCTCTAAAATCTCATCTTTCCTCTCTCTCTTCTACTCCTGAGAATGATCTTCTGGAGATTCATCGCAAATATGGTCACGCTTCTCTATTGAGACTTGCACCTCTCCTTCGTCACATTCCAAACAATGTCATCCAGAAATTTCAATGCGTGGATTGCGTCAAGAGCAAGATCAACAAGTCTCCGTTTCCTCATTCTTCAAACCGCAGCACGAAGGTCTTTGATTGAATTCACCTAGATTTGATGGGACCAATTCAACCCTTGTCTAAAGCTGGACACCGGTTCATTATGTTGCTCATGGATAATGCAAGTGGATATCTTGCTGCCTTTCCGCTGGCCTCAAAGAACGAAACCGCCAATGTTATTATCAACCTCCTGGAAAAGGAACATCATCGCCGAGGTAAATATCCTTCTGAGGTTTGTTCCGATGGAGGAACCAAATTTGTCAACTTGAAGCTCTTGATGTACTTTGAGAAACAATTCATCACCCACATTGTCTCTGAGCCGTATCATCCAGAACACAACGGTCGTGCCGAACGAGCAAATTGAACTATTGTCAAATCTACCAGGGCTACTCTCAAGGATGGCAGGCTTCCTCCATCTGTTTGGCAAGAAGTCGTCAAAGGCTGTTGCCTTATGTTGAACCACATACCTTCAAAGGATGAGAGTGAAACTCCTTGGGTAAAGATCCATGGCCGTCATCTTCCTTTGTCCTTCCTCAAGCCAATTGGCCGTCCTTGTATCTATCTCATCAACAAAAGGGAAAAAGGGTCTAAGTTTGATTCAAAAGGGGATGAGGGAACCTTAGTAGGCTTTAATCCTCTCCTTCTCTCATACCGAGTACTAACAAAATCCGGGTCTGTTATCTCCTCAAAGCACGTCAAATTCCTGACCATGCCAAGACCGAATCCTCCCGGACTGTCCTACAATGATGACCTGGCAAAAGATGATTCTGTCGGACCGGGAAATACTTCACAGGATAACCTTCCGTCTCATCCTCGACCTAACATCACCCAACAACCTCACAATCAGCAACAGGCTCCGTGGAATCAATATTGTGGTCAGTCGGATGAGTCGGCGAGCACAACTGATGAGGAGGAATCTGAATTGGTTGGTCTCTTGTCTGCTGAAGATGTCTTGAGCCACCACACAGAGGTACAGCCCAACTCAGCTCCTGTACAGACCAATTGGCAAGATGATACTCCAGTCGGCAGGACCCTAAGAGATTGTTCTTGAATCAAACCCCCTCAAAGGTACGGATTCTACCATTATTACAAGCCCAAATCCTACGATGACGCTCTCAAGTGCGAAGAATATCTGGAATGGATTGAGGCTATGGACAACGAACTCGACTCCATCGAAGACCTTCTTGTATGGGAAGATTATGATGGACCTGAGCCAAAGAATGTACTCAACACTACTTGGATTTATAAGATCAAACAAAACTGTCATGGCGACCCTGTCAGATACAAGGCCCGCCTGTGCGTCCAAGGGTTCAATCAGATTCAGGGACTCGATTACACAGAAACGTTTGCTCCCACCGGAAAACCATCCTCCCTTTGTCTGCTGCTCCTTTATGCTCTCAAATCAAAACAGAAGATTCGTCAGTTCAATGTCAAGAGTGCGTTTCTTCACTCCCCTATCAACGAAGAAGTGATCATTCGGACTCCGAAAGGCTCTAAAAGAGCTGGTCAATTCCTCAAGCTTCGAAAATCCCTCTATGGCCTCAAGAAAGCACCAAAAAACTGGTACGAAACTCTCACGGCCTGGTTCAAAGAAGTCAGTTTCAGAGAATCTTCATGTGATCCATGTCTCTATCTCTCTCGCGATGGGGGGTCCTGGCTGTTCTTCCATGTTGATGACTTGGTACTTGTCGGGGATGGTGAAGGATTCAAAGGAAAGTTTCTAGATTGCTTCGCTGGCTCCACAGCCAAAGATCCGGACACTATCCTTGCCATGCGAATTGAAGTGTCAAATGATCAAATACTCCTCAGTCAGCCCAAGCATATCAAACATGGACTCAAAGAACTGGGCCTTGAAGACGTTAAACCCAGCAAATCTCCATTGACTCAAAATCTGCAACTCAAACCGGCATCTGATGACGAATTTGAAAAATTCAGAGCTTTGAATGTGAATTATTGGTCTGCCATCGGCCTGCTCAACCATATTGCGTGTTACTCCCGACCGGATATAAGTTTTGCTGTCTCCAGCCTTGCCAGATTCAACGTCAAGCCCGGCTTACCTCACTGGAATGAAGTTAAAAAGACATGGAAGTATCTGAAGGGGACGCCTCATATCAAACTCTGCCTGAAAGTAGATAACCCTGACTCCTTAATCTCTGTCTATTCAGATGCGTCCTGGGCAGACGATCCGGACACTAGAAGCTCTCAAACAGGTTATCTCTGCGCAGTCTATGGATGCTCAGTTTCCTGGAACAGCTGCAAACAGAAGAACATCACGTTCAGTTTGAATGATGCTGAACTGAATGCCTTTGTTGATGCATTCCAGGAAGCTACCTGGATCCGAGCACTGGCGTGCGAAATCTTCTCCGTCGACTCAACTGCAATTGTCATTCACACCAACAACAGTGGCCTCACCTACAAACTCAAAAAGTTTGGGTCCAACTCAAAGACTAGGCACCTGGATCTGAAAACAAAAGGAATGAGGGAAGAGTTGAATACTGGGAATATTCAAGTCTGGCTAGTAAAATCTGAAGAAATGCCCGCAGATGCTCTCACAAAAATTTCTGGCATCTCCAGTCTCAATCTTCTAAAATCCTTCTTTCAAGCCCCTCTCTGAAAAAGAAAGGAATGAGGGAAGATTTGAATTCTGGGAATATTCAAGTCCGGCTAGTAAAATCTGAAGAAATGCCCGCAGATGCTCTCACGAAAAGTGCCGGCATCTCCAGTCTCAATCTTCTGCAATCCTTCTTTCAAGCCCCTTGGTCCTCTTAACTCCTTTGTTCTCACTCTTGTCTCTTTGGTTTCCTTCCTGTTGTCACTGTCACATCTCATTTTGTTTGTTCTATTCTCCTATTTTTTTTCTTCCTTTCTTCCTTCTCAATCGTTCCTCCTCATCTCTCCAGGCATGGGGTGTGTTGGGATTTCACTGGTTGGATGTCATCCGCGCGCCTCAGATCTTGCAGGAGACTGTCTGTCACTCACAAGAGGCCACCTGTTGTGAAATTTCACATCCTGAAGACTCTCACTCAGTTCGACGTGGTGGGTTGTCATTCAACACTGAACGACGATCATCCTCAAAACCAGGATGATGTATGGACCTCCTCACCTGACTCAATTGACCATCTAACGCTCTCAACCTCACTTCCTCCTCTTCAAGCCCGATTCTCTTCCTATTTCCTTTTTGTTCTACTCTCAACTCTTGGTTCTTTCCTCCTTTTCCTCAAACTTGAATCCTAAACTTAAACCTCAGAACTCACCAACATCGTCTCTCAAACCTCAAATCCCAAGACTTCCTGGTGAGATTTGTCGTCTCTGTCCGACACTCTTCTCATTCTGAACTGTTCTTTTCACCTGGTGAATTCCAGCCTCGAGACCTCTCCTCACAAATTATTGTTGAAATTCATTTTTATCCTAGGCAGTCTCCAGTTCCTGTTGGTTCTCTCTTGTCTATTTCTTTCTTGTTTCATCTCTGTTCTTTTGACGTAATGCTCATCTAGTTGTCCACTCTCAGTTCTCAGTCTTGTGGTTAGATCAATTGTCAATGAATCTTTATTAGGCCTCAAATACCATCAACATCAACCCAAAAAGCCGTAAAAAGAGGAGAAATACTTCAAGCTTTTTTGGCTTTAAGGATATGATGGAGAAGCAAGATTCAAGTAAGCATGTTGGATTATCCCTGATTTCAAAATCCAGCTCATTCATATTCCCCTCTGAAAAACAGTGAAATTGCAAATTGAATCTGAAAAACTTCAGTTCAAAAAGGAGAAGTGGGATTGTCAACTGGCTATGGATTGTCACAACCAAAAAGCTCAGAGTTTGGCTCATCAACAAAATTTGGATTCTGAGTGGCAAATTAACAGGCTGAGCTGGAGTTTCAAAAAGAGTAAAAGGAGAAGGATTGATAGGAATTCCAACTCCAAAAGGAGAGGGAAAGGCTAGCCACAGAATAAAAAGATAGGTTATGCGTAGCCATGGAATGTATTGGTAGCAGTAGAACTGTGGATTAAATCAAGGAAATCACTCCATTGCTGGGCTTGTAAATATATTTACTTTAAAAATTTTAAAAATAAAAATAATATATTTTCTTGTCTTGTAAATATATTTTCTCTACAAATTTTAAAAATAAAAAAAATAAAAATTTTATTTTGATTAATAAAATTTTTGAGACTATTTGAAACTTGAAAAATAAACAAATATCTTTTATTTTTATTTAAATTTTTTTCTAGAGTATTTTGCCCCACTTTTTAAGTCCCTGCAGGCTTTCCTGGTGGTTTTTTTGATTTGCATGGAAATATCCATCCTTTTATGAGCGGCAGTGTCCACAGCAGGAAAAGTGAAGTGTTTGTACTTATTTGCTGCCCAAACCATTTTTACAATACCTTTTTCTTTGAAATCAATACCAAAACCTAAGTCAGGAAAAAAAATTTCCCATCAGATACTTGATATTCATCCTTTTTGTCAATCATTTGTCCATTTGATTTTTTTGTTAGAACCACAAGTAAAATAAAATAGTCTGAGAGTTTGCCTTTTTCAATATGGTGACAGTTGTAGAAGCCATCAGAGGTGAGAGTGATATGTGGTGAACGTTCAAAAGTGGTGAGGCGGGATCCAAATTCCAAAGAAGAGAAGCAGGGGATGTGGTGGTACATCATTATTTCCCAGTTGGAATCGAATGCAAGTTTGGCTAAGTTTTGAAACATTTGGTCTAGGATTTGAGAGACTTTTTCCAACCTAAGGTTGAGGAAATAATACTCTTGAGGGGATGTTTGAATAGCTTTTTTATTTGAATATTGGCCAAACTGTTCAGAAGGGTGCATCAATTTTCTCCATCCAATAGCCCACATCTTCCCACCCCAAGTTCTTGAGGGGCCAACAGTGTTGAAAACTTTTTTCAATTGGTAAAGGAAATTTTTCACAAAGTTGATGTCCTTCTTCTCCTCCTCAGAGAGTTTATTCAAATTGAGAAATTTTATTATTGCCACAAGAGATTTTTGATGACTGGTTTGGTCAACAATGGCAACTTTTCTAACAGTGAAGAAATGAAACTTTTCAATCTTCTGTTTGGACTTTTCAAACTCTTCAGGGGTGGGCTTTTGTTTGTTATTTTTCTTTTTGGCAGCATAAGGAAGGTTTCAGTTTTTGTCTAGACCATAGAATCTTTTCCAAAAACCCTTCTTCAGCCACTTCCAAAGAGATTTTGGATTCTCTCATTTGGGCCCCCCTTTTCCAAAGAGCCCTATGCTTTCCACCCCCTTGATTTTTTCCAACACATCTTCTTGCATGTTGTTCCCTCCCATGCAAATTCTTTGCTTGGGGTGAGGATCAAGACAGGATTCAATTGGTTGTATAACATTTGGAGCATGCAGGGAGAAGAAAGGGTCATCCCTCTGCTTTCCACCTCTGTTCTTGTTTTTAAACGCATCTCCTTCTGTCTTGTTCCCTCCCATGAAACTGCTTTGCTTGGGGTGAAGATCAAGACAGGATTCAATTGGTTGTTCAAAATTTGGAGCATGGAGGGAGAATAAAGGGTCATCCGTCTGCTTTCCACCTCTCTTCTTGTTTTTAAACGCATCTCCTTCTGTCTTGTTCCCTCCCATGCAACTGCTTTGCTTGCGGTGAGGATCAATACAGGATTCTATTTTTTTATGTAACATTGGGAGCATGGAAGGAGAATCATGGGTCATGCAGAAAAAGGGCAGGCATTGAAAGAAACGGGGGTAAAAACCAGTGTTGCATTGCAGGGAATAAAAAAAAAAACAAAAAAAAACCATCATAAGTGAAGAAATAGAGGATGAAACTAAAGGTTCATTTCAATAAGAGTGAGAAACTCAATAGATATTTACAAAGGGGTGACGTGAGGAAGAGGATTAGGAAAATACCTAAAGGAATTGTTGAACACGTGATAGGATGAGGAAGCAGAGGTTGAAGTTGGATTGAGAGGGAGGTAATAGAGATATGGAAAGATAGGCAGCGTGAAGATTCACAATTGATGAGGTGGGAATTGGTCGTAATCAGGGATTTGGATGTTGAGAGTTGGAGGTGAGTGAGTTGAGAGTTGGAGGTGAGTGAGAGTATGGTTGGAGATGAGTCAAGTGAGGAATGTGTCCAGAGATTAGATTTGTGTCGTGACGACTGTTGAGGGGCGCATTGAGGTTTCACAGTCGGGAGCGCAGTTCACAGTTGGGAGCGCAGTCGCAGGGGAGTTTGTCGTGAGATTAGTAAGTGCGCGCACGTCAGGATGATGAAAAAGAGACACCGAGAGAAAGAAAGGAGACAACGTGTGATAGAGAAGAAAGAACAAACAGGTGAAAGAAAGAAAAGGAAAAATGAAGAAAGTGAAACAGCAGCAAAGAAGAAAGAAATCTGAAGATGAAGAATATAAGATTAATGGGAAATTTCAACAGCCCCGCTTGCTCTCAGGCTTCAGATTGAGAGCAAACAAGATTGACAGCCTTGCGCGAGCAAATGATTGAGGTACGACCCACAGCTTTGGTGAGGAAATCAGCCACCATGGTGATGGATGGAGTGAAGCGGAGAGAGACAATGCCGTTGGAGATCGCCTTGCAAATGAAGTGAAACTTTAGCAACATATGTTTGGTGCGGAAGCCGGAGTGATTGAGCTTGTTCTTGGCAAGATCAATTGCACCCTTGTTATCGTTAAAGAGGGTGGAGATTGGATTATTGTGATTGAAGAAGTTGGTCAGAAGGGTTCATAGCCATGTGATCTCCTTTGTGGCGTCTGTCAAAGACTTATATTCCGCTTCAGTGGTTGAGAGAGAGACTGTGGGTTGTTTTTTCAAGCGCCAGGAGATGAGATGAGAGTTCCAAAACACGCAGTTACCAGAGTAGGAGCAAGGGGAGAAGGGGAATTTGGCCCAATCGGCGTCCGCGTAAGCAACAATGGAGGAGGTTGGCAAGGGTGACTTGGAGAATGTAAGTGAGTATCTCAGAGTTCCTTTTAGATACCAAAATACTTGCTTAGCAGCCTCGTAGTGTTTTAGGCCTGGATTCTTGAGGAATTGGGATAAGGAGCTTACAGCAAAGGTGATGTCGGGGCAAGTGGTGCAGCTTATGAAGTTAAGAGCTCCCACAATTGATCAATAGTTGACGTTCATGGATTTTAGAGCATTGATGTCGGAGCTGGAGGCTGGGGTCAGAGAGGACTTTGGATTGAGTGGAGTTTTGGAGGGATGATTGTTGGCCAGGCCAAATTCATCCAGACATTGGGTGATGTAGGGAGATTGGCAAAGAGAGACACCATTGGGAGTGATAGAAATGTTCATACCCAGGAGGAGCTTAGCTTCCCTGAGGTCCTTGCAAGGGAAACAGGCGGAGAGAAGACGTATGAAGACATGAGGATTCTTGCTGAAGACAGCAATTTCATCCACGTGTACAAAGAGCCAGGTGTCCGAGGACCAAAAGACGCACAGTTCGGCAGCGCAGCGTTTGAATAAGACTGAGATGAGCCAAGATGATAGTGTGTCGTGCCAGGCTTGAGAAGCCTGTTTGAGACCGTAGAGTGCCCTCAGTAGCTGGAGACTTTTCCCTTCCAGTAAGGGAAGCCCAGGTGGAGGATTGATATATATCAAGTCTTGCAAGGGTGCGTTTAGAAAGGCAGATTTGATGTCTACCTGATGAAAGAGAAGATTTTGCTGCACAGCATAGGAGATGAGTAGTCGCAGAGAGTTCAGCCGGCCAGTGGGAGCATATGTGGAGTGATAATTCACTCCCTCAATTCGTTGGAAACCTTGTACACAGAGCCGGGCTTTGTACTCCACGCTCTGATTCTTTTTGTCTTTTTTTATTTTGAACACCCAGGTACAGTCAAGAGGTTTGATGCCCTTGGGCGTGTCTACCATCATCCAGACTTGATGATTGTCCATGTTTTTGAACTCCTTATTGATGGCTTCTATCCACTTGGCAAATTCGGGTGATCGAAGAGCCTCTCCGTAGGTGGTTGGCACTAACTCGAGGGAGGTATACAATATTTGAGAGGATGGAGTCGAATCGGGATGTGATTTTGTGGGTAAGATCAGAAAGGCAAGTGGGCAACATCTATGGTATATTATGTTGGCAGGGTCAACTTCTTTGAGAAGTCGTGGAGTCTTATGGATGGCAATTTTGGAGGGAGAAGACGGGAGAGATGTTTCAGCAGGGGATGGAGCGGAAGGAGGAAGATCAGGGAGCGAAATGGAAGAAGAAGAATCAGGGAGTGGAACAGGAGATATTGCAGAGGAAGTGGAGGAAGAAAAGTTGAGAGGATTGGGAGAGAAAAGGGAGTCAGAAGGGGAGAAGGACGGAGCGGAGGAATTGAGACCAGGAAAGGAGTGTTCAATGAAGCAAACATGTTTCACGGAATAGACCTTTTTAGAAGTGAGATCCATGACTTTAAAGGAGGAGAAATTGTTAAGGAAACCAAGAAGGAGGCAGGGTAGTGCTCTTTTGCTGAACTTGGAAATTTGGTAGGGTTTGGGAAGGTGATAATAGCCCAGGAATCCGAATGGTTTCAGGCTTGTGTAGTCAAAGTCTTTGTTGTTCCACACCTTGAAGGGAGCAACAAATCCATTGGATCTGCTAGGGAGGCAGTTGCTGAGATCAATAGCAGTTTTGATCACTTTGGCCAGTAGGTAAGTGGAAGTTTTGACTGAACTAGTAAACAGCGTGCCTTGTCTATTAATGTTTGGTTACTCCTTTTGGATATTCAATTGTTCTGTGGAGTGTAGGGTGGAGAGAAGTTGTGAACAATTCCCTTTTCCTCGCAGAATTTTTTGAAGTCTTTATTCAGGAACTCTGTTCCATTGTCAGAAATTATTCTCAGGAGTCGCACCTGTAGTTGATTTTTGGCTTCAGCCACAATATCTCGGAAGGCGTTGAAGGTGTTGCTCTTTGTCTTGAGAAATTTCACAAGCTTGAAGGAGGTGAATTGATCAGTGACCAAGAGAAAGAATCGAGTCCCTTTTTTGGATTCTGCAGCAATAGGACCTACTAAATCGAGATGGAGTGTTTCAAGAGGTCTGGAGACAGGGGAAAAGCTTCTGAGGAAAGGAATACGAGTAGTCTTGCATCTCAGGCACACGTTTCAGTCTGAGCACGGAGAGGTTTTAGGGAACAGCTTGGATTGGTACTGGAAGCTAGGATGTCCAAGACGCAAGTGCCAGAGAGAGGAGTCGTCCAAAGCTTGGGTGACAAGGCAATTGAGAGTGGGAGCCAGAGATGAGATTTTGGCGTTAGTTACCTCAAGCAGACTGTTGGACATAGTCCCAGTGAGGGTGAGAGAAGAGTTTTGGAAGTGAGCGGTGAATCCACTGTGTCCGGTGCAACTGATTGTAACGCCTGAGTTCAGCAGTTTGGGGAGCGATAAAAGACAGCGTGAGATGGATGGGATGAGAAGAAAGTCGTCTAAGACAATACTTGAGCTATTGGAGAGAGTGAGTTGAGCCTTCCCTATACCTTTGGCTTTGAGTCCTTGGTCCGGGTTTCCAGTACCAACCAATATGTCAATGGGTTTGAGCTCGTAGAGTTGACTTGGGTTGTTTACTATGTGATGCAATGCTCCAGAGTCCAGGACCATGTTGTTGGGTGCGGTTGGTGATGAGAGGTAAAGTTTGGCTAGGAAATGAGCAGAAGGTTCCCCGGAGGTGGGCTGACTAGGTTGTTGGGTGGTTGAATTGGTTGGTTCAGAGGAGTGTTGCAGGTTCACTTGGGGTTTCTTGTTGTAGAATTGATTGCGAAGATGAGGATATAGTCTAAAGCAGCGGTTTTCAGGGTGATTTGCAAGAGGATTGTGGTACCCGGGTCTGCAGGGATGCTTGGGAAGGGAATTGGTGAGACAATTTCAACCAGGATGAGGATTATTTTTTTGGTTGCCAGGAGCCTTAAGGAGAGCAGTTCCAGAGGGTGGCATGGAAGAAGAAGTGTTTTTCCTGGATTGCTCGAGATGAACAATTTTGTGCAGCTTGTTGAGGACAAGAGAGGGCTTGGTGGTGATGTTGTCATTGAGGAGAATGTTGTCCACTAAGTGCCAGAGTTTGGATGGGAGTTTGGCCAGAATGGAGTAGCTCATGATGTTGTCAGGAATGCTTGGGTTCACGATAGTGAGTTCGTTGGCGATTTTTTTACATTCTGTGAGATAAGTGTCCAAATCCCCAGGGTACTCTAGTCTCATGAATCGTACCCAAACTTGGCCCTTATTATTGGCCGATTGACTTCCAAACCTTTTGAGGATAGCCTTCCAGAGCTTGTAGGGTTTGTCTGAGTTGGAGGGGGTGATGATCAAATCAAAGGCAATGGTCCCAAGGTGTTGAAGAATGAGGTTGGAAGCATCGTTGATCTTTTGAGTTTGCGTTGGAGTGGGAGTTTTGGGAGGGGGATTGGTACAGTAGAGAAGCAGCTTCTTCTTTCTGAGATAGGATTTGATTCGGATGGACCATTGGATGTAATTAGATTCGTTCAACCTGGGGATGCCTCTGGTTTTCTGTTCCTCTTCTGAGTCAGACATATCCGAGATTGCTGATTCCTTTAGTGCAAGGTTTGATGGTTTGTTTTTGTGACTGTAAATCTGAAGAAATAGAGGATGAAACTAAAGGTTCATTTCAATAAGAGTGAGAAACTCAATAGATATTTACAAAGGGGTGACGTGAGGAAGAGGATTAGGAAAATACCTAAAGGAATGGTTGACCATGTGATAGGATGAGGAAGCAGAGGTTGAAGTTGGATTGAGAGGGAGGTAATAGAGATATTGAAAGATAAGCAGCGTTAAGATTCACAATTGATGAGGTGGGAATTGGTTGTAATCAGGGATTTGGATGTTGAGAGTTGGAGGTGAGTGAGTTGAGAGTTGGAGGTGAGTGAGAGTATGGTTGGAGATGAGTCAAGTGAGGAATGTGTCCGGAGATTAGATTTGTGTCGTGACAACTGTTGAGGGGCGCGTTGAGGTTTCACAGTCGGGAGCGCAGTTCACAGTTGGGAGCGCAGTCGCAGGGGAGTTTGTCGTGAGATTAGTAAGTGCGCGCACGTCAGGATGATGAAAAAGAGACACCGAGAGAAAGAAAGGAGACAACGTGTGATAGAGAAGAAAGAACAAACAGGTGAAAGAAAGAAAAGGAAAAATGAAGAAAGTGAAACAGCAGCAAAGAAGAAAGAAATCTGAAGATGAAGAATATAAGATTAATGGGAAATGTCAACAATAAGCCATGTTTCAATCATTTTGGAAGATGAAAAAAAGTAGAAAAATAAATACTGGTCCGTCAATGATGATAGCCCCCCCCCAAAAAAAAGGTCAGTCAGAGTCATTGATCAATCAATGAGCGGAAAGAGGAGAAGGAGAAGGGGGTCAGGGGGCTCACCTTTGGGAATCAGCAAGGCAGGGTGGGCGTCAGTTGGCTTGCCAATGAGGGGGTGGGGCCCTGGGTCAGTTGGTTGGGCGGCCAAGGAGGGGGGGTCAGTTGGTTGGTCACCTGGCTAAGGAGGGGGGGTGGCAGGTTGGTTGGTGGGTTGGCCAATGAAGGGAGGCAGGGCGGGTTTTCAGTTGGCCAAAGGAGGGGAGGGGGGGAATCAGTTGGCCAAAGGAGGGGAGGGGGAGGCGTTGGTTGGCCGGAGGGTTGTCAGTTGGCCAAAGGAGGGAAGGGGGGGGGGGGGGTGCGGTGAGCCAAGTGAGCAAGGGAGGCGGGGGCTTTGGTCTGCCAAAAGAGGCAAGGGGGGGGCTTAGGTTGGCAGGCTGAAGGAGGGGAGGGGGGGGGGGTGCAGTTGGATGAGCAAGCAAGGGGGGGCAGGCTGTTTTCAGTTTGCCAAAGGAGGCAAGGGGGAGGCTTTGGTCAGCTGGCTGAAAAAGGGGAGGGGGGGGGTGCGGTTGGCAGCTGTTGGCTGAGCAAGCAAGGGGGGGGCGGGAAATTTGGTGGCCATTGGCGTCAGCAAGCCAAGGGGGGGGGGGTGTTAGTTGGGAGCAAGGGGGAGGGAGGAGGGGAAGGGGCTCATCTGAGGGATTGAGAAAGGTGGTCAGGGGAGACCTAAAGGTTGATTGATCAAAGGATCAGCAACCAGTGAGGGGCAGGAAGAGGAAGAGGGGGGAGGGGGCTTACCAGGGTTGCTGACCAAAGGAGGAGGGGAGGCAGTGAGTGAGGTGAGGTGAGGTAATGATGGTGGGTGAGGTGGAGGTGGAGGGTGAGATGGAGGCAATGGGTGAGGTGGAGGTGGAGGGTGAGGTGGAGAGTGGAACGGCGGTGGGTGAGGAGGAGAGTGGGCTGGTGTTTTGGTGGGGTGAGGTGGGTGGTTTGAAAGTTTTGGTTCTGTTTTTGTCTAAGTCCACCCACAAAAAAAATTCCAAGTCAGCCATGGATGCTTGGTTGAAAAACTAAAACCAAAAATGACATTTCACCTATTTAAAAACCAAATTCTACACATCAAAGTGACCAAATGTGAGGGGTAGAATCCGCTCTCTCATGGCAAAATATGAGGTAGAAGATGAGACAGGGATGATATGAGGAGGATCAGGAATTTCTTCTTCAAATATTTTATCCCATTCATCTTTGATGATGGCAAGAAGGTTGTGAAGGATTACACAAGTAATAATCCAGTTGATGAGGATCTTCATGTCCTTTGAATTTTGAAGCTGGTTTCACATCTCCTGTAAGATGGCCCATCTTCCTTCCAGGATTCCTATGGCATGCTCAATACAAACTCATGATTGGGCAAGATGATGGTTGAAATTGGTTTTTACTTGATCATTGGACAAAACATTCAAAACATTCTTGTATGATGGAACTACATATTTCCAAAAATCATAAGGCAAATTGGCCAGAAGGTATTGATCTTGGCCAAAGTAGCTCTCTGGTTTTTGGGAAATCTGCATCAAATTGAAAACATATGAATGATAACAAGAAAACAGAAGGCCAGTGTGGAGGAATATGAACTTCTTATTGTTATTGCAAACAAGTTGTAGGGCCACAGAGTATCTAAACAAAGAGATGCAGCATATTTTGTCAGTATTTGATCCAAATTTTGATCAAATTCATGGGAAAAGAATGAATCAATTGCCTCTTTTTCCAATCAAAATAGTGGTTTCTGTCTAGCTGGGGTTTTTTGATTCAAGGGGATGGTGGTTCCATCAACAAAACCAATGCAACCGCGAAAGCCTTCAGTCTACATTACTTGAGATATCTCCTGAAATTCTTCTTTGGTTGGCCAAGAAAGGACTGAGAAACGGAAAGATAGGATAGCAATCATGACTCTTTTTGTGTATGAGTCAATGGTTCCATAACCAACTGAGAATAGATTTTCTAATCAATTAATTGCTTCTCCATTCCCATTTGATCCGAATCTACAAAGAGAAACAGCCAGTTGGGTAGCTGGATTGCGTTGGGGGTTCCAAGAATTGTTCTGGAAGATGTGGCGGTCTTCAATCATCTCCAAATTTTTCATGAATGAAGCCAATAGAGTTTGGAGCAGTTGCTGGAAGCTTAAGTTGGGGAGGAGATGAAGAACCTTTCATACATAGGGTTGTGGAGAGTTTGTCTTCTTGGAGCCATGTATTGCTTTTGAAATAGAGCATTCAAAGCCAACCAAGTTGATTCCAAATTGGAGTCTGAATCAGAGTCTGAATGGGATTCAAATAGTAAAAAAGGTTCAGTCAGCTTTTTTTCATTTTCAACTTACTTCCAGGAAGTTTGATTGGAAATTTTGAGGAAGATGGCTATGTGATGTGGGCTGATGAGATCATGATGGTATTTTTGTGAAGATGGAGATGTGAAGCAAGAGATGTGAACCAATGGAGATCTGAACAGATGGAGATGTGAAGCAATGGGGATGTGAAGAGATGGAGATGAGATGTGTGTGATGTAATAGAGATGGGATTGGTATGGATTTTCTGAGGTTGAGGTGTGGATGGTTATTTTGCATGTGATGGATGGTGGATGGATGAAACTGGCGGGTTTGATGTTTGAAACAAGCCATTTTGAAATACACCAGTTAGGGGGTATGTTTATTTCAGAAACCCGCCCTTAAAAATGGAAGTTTTGGTCAAAAAAATGGCAGATTTCTAATAGTGGGTTTGCTAACTCTGATACGCCCTATTTAAGATAATTAGAGCGTATCAAAGTTAGCAAACCCGCCATTAGAAACCCGCCATTTTTTTTGACAAAACCCTCATTTTTAATGGCGGTTTTCTGAAATACACATACCCCCTAACTGGTGTATTTCAAAATGGCGTGTTTCATGAAAATGGCGGATTTCAATCATCAAGCATGCCATTAAACCCGCCATTTATGCATCATCATCCATCCACCATCCATCACATCAAAAACACCCGTCCACATCAGCAAATTCATACCGGTCCCATCTCCATTGCATCACACACATCTCTATTGTTTTTCACATACCTTCACATACCCATCTTCACACAAATCCCATCATCATCTCATCACCCCACATCACTCACCACCTTTCTCAACATGTCCAATCAAACATCCCGCCAGAAAGTTGAAAACGCAAAAAAGCTGACTGAACTTTTGCTACTGTTTGACTCCCATTCAGACTCTGATTCAGACTCCAATTTGGAATCAACTTGGTTAGCTTTGAATTCTCTGTTTGCAAAGCGATACATGGTTACAAGAATAGAAACTCTCCATAACCCTATGTATGAAAGGCAAAAGCTTCATCTCATCCCTGACTTAAGCTTCCAGCAACTGTTCCGAACTTTGTTGCCTTCTTTCATGAAACTTTTGGCAATGATTGAAGACCACCACATCTTCCAGAACAATTCTTGCAATCCTCAACACGATTCAGCCATCCAACTTGCCGTTGCTCTTTGTAGATTGGGGTCAAATGGAAATGGAGCAGCAATCCATCAATTGGAAAATCTATTCTCAGTCAGTTACGGAAGCATTGACTTATACACCAAAAGAGTCATGATTGCTATCCTATCTTTCCGTCGCTCGGTCCTTTCATGGCCAACCAAAGAAGAAAGCAAGGAGATATCTCAAGTAATGGAGACAGAAGGCTTTCCTGGTTGCATTGGTTTTGTTGATGGAAACACCATCTCCTTGAGTCAAAAACCCAACCTAGATGGCAACCACTATTTTGATTGTAAAAAAGGCAATTGATTCATTTCTTTTCCAATTGCTATGATAAAACTTTGGATCACACACTGAACAAATATTTTCCATCTCTTTTTTTAGATACTCCGTGGCATTACAACTTGTTTGCAATAACAACAAGAAGTTCATCTCCCTCCATGCTGGCCTTCCAGGTTCTTGTCATGATTCATATGTTTTCAATCGGATGCGGATTGCCCAACAACCAGAGATCTACTTTGACCAAGATCAATACCTTCTGGCTGGTTTGGCTTATGCTAGTGGGAAATATGTAGTTCCAGAATACCAGAATGTTTCTTCCAATGATCAAGGAAAAACCGATTTTAACTATCATCTTGCCCAATCACAAGTTCGGATTGAGCATGCCATAGGAATTCTGAAAGGAAGATGGGCAAGCTTACGGGAGATGCAAAACCAGCTCCAATGCTCCAAAGATATGAGGTTCCTCATCAACTGGATTATCACTTGTGTAATCCTTCACAACCTTTTGGCCGACATCAAAGATGAATGGGACAAAATATTCCAAGATGATATTCCTGATCCGCCTCAAGTCATCCCTGTCTCATCTGGTCCCTCATCTTCTTCTATGAGAGAGCGGATTCTTCCTCTCACCCTTGCTTGCTTTGATGAGTAATTTTTGATTTTGAAATTGGTAAAAATTCCCTTCACCGTATTTTTTGGTTTTGGTTGTTCACCCAAAATTCATAGGCTGAGTTTTTTTTTTTTTTTTTTTTTTTTTTTAGTGGACTTGAATCCAAAAACACCTCCACCCCAAACCCTGCCACTCACCAAATGCCACCCCCCTCCCCCTCACCACTCAACCCCTTCAACCTCACCCCACTCACTCACCGGTCAAACCCTGCCTCCTCCTCACCAAACCACCTCACTCATCACCACCACCTTACTCACCCCCACCACCTCATCTCACCTCACTCACTGAATCCCCTCCTCCTAATCCTGGTAAGCCCCCTCCACCCTCTTCCTCTTCCTTCCCCTCACCAGTTGCTGATCCTTTGATCATTCAACCTTTAGTCCCCCCCTGGATCCATTTCTCTATCCATCAAGGTGAGCCCCTCCCCTCCTCCAATTCCTCCTCTCATTGATTGAGAAATTGATTGCCAATGTCGGGGGTATTTTATTGGAATGAGATGGTGACATTATGAAAACCAAGGGGCAAATAAACACAAGGATTGATGTTTCAGGCATGGCACGGCCACAGCCCAATCAATCAAATACCATCATCAATGAGAAAGCACTTTGCATGGTTTCCTTAATGGACGCATTCATGCAAGGCATTCAATCTCCGGCATGCTTTGGTTGAAAAACCAAAGCACCTTTTAGGGAAAGATGGAAAGAGTGAAGAATGGGATTATTAACTTTTGTCAAGGGAGTAGTGGATTGATCCTTCATTTCAAAATTTAAATGCTTGAGGGGAAGGGAAGAATGTTGCAAAGAGGCAAGGCAAGTAGATGCAGCCTTTTATATTAATGTCAATGGGGTCCACCAGCCTGTGGAAGCATTCATCATTGACTCTGTTTTTGAGCCTGCCGTGAGCATCACTCAAGCGCAACTGCCATTTTATCCTGAAATGTCATGATTCAGGATACAGCTGCAGCTTTGAGAGCGGGTCAAATGGGGCGGGGCAACAGCTCGGACATTGTGGCAGCCATTGCCATTGCTGCTGACAGCTGACCGTCCCCCCCTTGGTCGCTGGGTGGTGGGGGGGTGATGAAATCCCACTCTTGCTGGGGGGCTTCACCCCCTGGCCTGAGAACTTCCCCCCTCGCTTGCAGCTAGCCAATGGGGGGGGGGGGGGGTGATGAACAAGCCACCACATGCAAACGGGAGGCTTCCCACATTGCCCGCGGCCTCCCACCCCTCGGTTGGAGCTGGCAGGTGGGGGGCGGTTCCCCCCTTGCTCGCAGCAAGCCCGCGGCCATCCCCCCTCGCTCGCATCTGTGGGGGGCGGTTCCCCCTCGCTTGCAGCAAGCCCGCGGCCATCTCCATCGTCCATGCTTGCATCAGTGGGGGGCCGTTCCCCCTTGCTTGCAGCAAGCCTGGTGGGGGGCGGTTCCCCTCTTGCTCGCAGCAAGCCCGCCGCCATTTCCCACGGCCATTGCCCCTCGCTCGCATCTGTGGGGGGCGGTTCCCCCTTGCTTGCAGAAAGCCCGCGGCCATCTCCGTCGGCCATGCTTGCATCTGTGGGGGGCCTTTCCCCCTTGCTTGAAGCGAGCCCGGTGGGGGGCGGTTCCCCTCTCTCTTGCAGCAAGCCCACCGCCATCCCCCCTCGCTCACATCTGTGGGGGGCAGTTCCCCCTTGCTCAAAGCAAGCCCCCGGCCATCTCTGTTGGCCATGCTCGCATCTGTGGGGGGCGGTTCCCCCTTGCTTGCAGCGAGCCCGGTGGGGGGGCGGTTCCCCCCTTGCTCGCAGCAAGCCCGCCGCCATCCCCCCTTGCTCGCATCGCAAAGCATGATCAGACTAAGCTAACAATCTGACTTTATAGGAGGTCATTTTTGTGGCGTATGTTTGACCCCGAAGTATTTCAGCGCTGGAAATGGTCGACATATTGGGCCAGTGTCTGTATATCAATGAGATTGCGGCCTGTACGACGGCATAATCCATTGGGCCTACGACAGCATATTTGGAGGGGAATGGCAATGAGCATGATTTTGAGAGCAAGGATATTGAATCAATCAACTTACATGAATCTTGCTTCTCCATGATTTCTTCAAAGCCCGAAAAACTGGAAGTGTTTCTCCTCTTTTGATGACTTTTGGGGTTGAAATTGATGGAATTGGAGGCCTTTTGCTTACCCTTGGCAGAGGAGGTTTGAGTCTGAAAGTCCTCACTAGTATTTGAAGGCGATGTGGGAGGCCCCATTGGCTTGAGTTTTCGGCCAATCAAAAATGGATGAGCCTGTTTTTTTACAATGTAAATCAGTCAGGAGCAACCAGACAGAATTGAAAACAATTTAGTTCCTTACTTGAGCAGATGTTGAAGGCAACGGTGATCCAGGAATAACGTCCTCCTCATTGGGAAAGTTCTCCAGTTGTTCTGCCCCAGGAAGAGAGCAATCAAAAGAAGGAAGTGAGGGGTCCAAGGTCGGGATTGACTGATCAATCAATACCAAAGTAGAAGTGATTGGAGCCAATTGTGTTTGAATATCCTCCTTGTCATCAGATGGGGGCCACTCCAAGGCCAAGGTTTCATCAAGGTCCCCGTTGGTAGGCTGAGCATCCCCAGCCAAGTCCTCGGCATCAACGGAATTGGATTGTTGGGCATTGAAAGCAGCTAGGGGGGTGATTTTGGCCTTCTTTCCAAAGATTTCATCCATTTGAATATGAAAAGGACAAATGGAGTCCAACTTATCAACCACCGAGTTGATTCCTTTGGCTTTATCCAAGTTGGTGATACCAAAGCCAGTGGAGATAGACATGGAGTGGGCCTTTTTGTACTTGGCTCAATAGTTTTTGAACCGCTCCCTCATCTGTTTGGATGACAGATCCAGCCTACCTTTTGTTTTGTTCTTGAGTTCATTGGCCATCAGGAGATAAAAATTGACCTTAGAGGATTGAGGTTGGCCAACACGTGTTTTGTTGTTGGATCCAAAGCAGGCGTCGTAGTTGGAGGGAATTTTCAGCCAGTTTACCAGGATTATGTGATCAGCTCTCTTGAGCTGACTTGAGCCCTTGGAAGCTGATGGGGGAGGATTTTTTGTTGTGGAGTTCCTTGGCAATGTTCTCTTGGGTGTGTTGGACTTGTGGGGGGAGCTGTGCTGAGGGGCCAACTGAAAGAGTTTGGGCTAAGCAAGTGATGAGAGCAATAAAGTGATGAGAGTGTCAAAGTTTTGAGAGCGATAAAGTGGATGAGAGTGATCAAGTGATGAGAGCAGTTAAGTGATGAGAGTGATGAAGTTTTGAGAGCGATGAAGTGGATGAGAGTGATCAAGTGATGAGAGCGATAAAGTGATGAGAGTGGTCAATCAATTTTATGATGAGGGTGGGGGTAAACAATTTTCCAATGAGGTCGGAGGTAGAAGGAGGTGGGAAGACAGGGGTGTATGATGCGAACAGGTGGTGGAAGAATTTAAATACTTTATTTGAAAAAACCCACTTATTTCAGGTTAACTTTGACACGTCTGATCTGAAATAAGTGGGTTTTTTTGATTTTTGTTGGCGGGTTTGAAATGGTGGATTTGGGTTGAAACCCGCCATTAAAAAATGGCGGGTTTGGTTAACTTTGATACCCCCTATTGTGATCATTTAAGACCTCAAAAGGTTCCATAAGACTCAAAAGGTATGAACAAAATTTCTCCAAGCAGGAAAAAACTGCATGAAGTTCCTTGTCATGAATCTTGTTAATAAGCACTGCAGCAAGAAGTGTGAAAGAATCAAAGGCCACAGAATGAAAGAGAGAGGAAGAAGAATAAAACCGGGAGTTTACTCCTGCAATTGCATAGTCACTTTTTTTGTTTTCCACAATGGTGCAAGTTAGCTTGTTGAAATGAGCAAGTACTGGAGCAGTAGTGAATTCCATCTGTAGACCTTCAAACTCCAAAGGAGCTTTTTCTGTAAAAATAAAATGAGGGCTTTCTGAAGGAGTTCATTAATATTCACAGTTTCCTTGGAACAATTCTTAATAAACCTCTGTAAAAATTATTGAAGCCAAGGGAAATCTGAAGGTATTTGACCAAGGAAGGTGCGTGCCATTCCAATATGCACTGACTTTTGGCTGGTTCCATTGATAGTCCTGTCTGTATGACTATGACTCCTAAAAATTGGAGGGAATGGGTATGAAATTTGCACTTAGAGGTTTTTTAAAACTGGTTATTCTTTCAAAGTCTCTGCGCAGCACCTCTGGCATATGTGTGATTTTCTCCTGAAGAGTTTCAAAGTAGAAAATTATGTGATAAAGATACACCACGATGTATTCTCCACAAGATCAGGAAGAATGTCATTGAAAAAGTGTTGAAAAGTAGAAGGAGTGTTGCAGAGGCCAAAATGCATGACATTATACTCATAGCTTCCAATTTGTGTTCTTATTGCAGTCAAGTATTCATCACCCTTCACAATGAAAATGAGTTTGTAGGCACCCCAAAGGTTTTTCAGCTTGCTAGTTTACAAGAGCAACCTTTCAAAGAAGATTAGTAACAGAAAATAAATATTCAAATTAAAAGGAGTAGGAAATCCATATATATTATTGCAGAAATGGATTCCCCACCCAACAATAGTTAGGGTCACTCACTGTCCCCACCCTTGAATTCCAACTCCTTACATTTTTTAATAATTTTAGAAGAAAAGACTAATAAAACACAGCACCACTATGGCACCTTTTTTGGCCATTCTAATATTTCGCACACAATGCCATGTAGAGGTTTCACACCTAAATTTCAGTCAGAATTGAAGTTTTGTGTATATTTTAGGAGTTAAAGGCAGATTAGTGTTCTGTCACAATTCATGCACGCAGCCCAACATTCATATAACAAGGGTACACACGCCTGACACTCAGTATGCAGGCGCATGTCAAGAAAACTGCATGAAAAATGACTTCTGGCCGCAGATGATGGATTCCCACACACAGCTGTCAAGCCTGCGCGTGTCAACATGGATTCCTGAATGCAGCTGTCATGTCTGCGCGCGTCAACATCAACTGTACTCATTCTACCAGTTAGGTATTGCAAGCACATGCTACGACTTGAATGCATACATCATGCATATGTAACAAGTTGAATCACAGAAAGGGAGATGGTTTAAACTTAAGAAAATTGAATAAAAATATGAAAATGAAAACATTACAGCAAATAAATTTTGAGAAAAAATAAAGAAGGTTGTTACATAAATGGGATTACCAAATCTTTATGAACCACAAAATAAATCAAGAAGTCTACCAAAAAATTATTAAAAATTAATAACATGTGCAGAATGTGGCGGAGAATCTACGTATAACCATATTTGACCATGCTACTTTAAAGAAACCAATACAAAATAAGGAAATGTTTCTGAAAAATAAAAAAAACAAATTTACATTTAAATACCTTCTGACAATTATTTCACATGAAAATATGACACAGGCAAGGATAGCCAGATGACAGCACCCAGAATAAGTTCCATAATAGCCCTAGATAACCTTCTAGCCTTAGCACACAAGCACAACCCTCTCTAAATGCCCTGAGAAGGTCTTATTACCCTAGAAGGTATATAAACAGCTCCTTTCAGAGGATTTAAACCCCTGTAATTTTTAAGTAATCAATCCAGACCCCTTTCCATCCATGATCAAGTGTTTATTAAAAGATAAAAAAGTGATTTATTGCCCCATTCTGATATTATAATTATTAATTCTAACCCATTGTTAATTCTATTGAAGAATATCGGCAATATCCCCAACAATTGTCCTGAGACCCTTTCAACCGTGAATTTCTGCAAGTTTCTTGGATTGTCTGCTTAAATTAGTAATTTATCTCCTCCTTTCCTTCAGGCATAAGTGCTGTGAGCCAGCAAGTCCACCCAATCCCCTTGAGTAATCCCCTTTTGAGTAATCACTTAGTACCTCACTGTCCCAAGGTCTTTACACCGTTAAAAAGAGCCCCTTGAAAAGAGGTTGTTATTGAATAAAGATCCCCTGTTTGCAAAAACTGCGGCCCCTCTTGAAAAATATGTTTAAATAAACTAATCAAACCAAACCCCTCAAACTTTGCACTTGCTTCTAAATCAACCATTTGAGCATTTTATGTAATCTTCTTTGAATTATTATTATTCCCACACCGCTATCACTTTCTGTAGCTAAAGGACGGAAAGTTTCCTGGTAGAAGTAAGCTGACAACTGGGGGCTTGGCAGGGAATTATTCCTGAATAATTAATTTTTAATTAATTTATTTCCTTGGACCAGATAATCTACATAAAACATAAGTAAAAATACTTATTATCCTTTTCATTTTTATTTTTTCCAGTGGATCTCAAGACCAACAGAGAACTAATCAATTATTATTATAATTTTCTGAAACAGAAGAAGAAAGAGAGACTCCATAATTTTGTGCCTGTTATAATAACCCCTGAGCAACAGCAAGCAAAATTAAATTATTACAAACAAAAAGCTTTGAAAGATAAAGAATTGGAACTTGAAAGACTTATAATTTTAATTCTTTACTCAGGCATCACATGGTCTGGAAGAAGTATCAGGGAAAACTTTATTTCTTTAACAAAAATAAAGAAATTAAGCTCAATATTTTTTAATTTTTTTTTGGAAAAAAATTCAAAAAAAAAAAATTAAAAAAATTAAATAAAAATTATAATAAAACAAAAACTTATTTATTTTAATTCTTATCTTATTTGCAGTTGAAAGGACCTTTTCCCTTTTGGATTTTATTGAACAAGACCTTTGGAAAACTGTTCTCAACATGGATCTTTGGATCTAAGCCAAGACCTCATTGGTACCCACAAAGACCCCCCTGGATTGCCCACCAAGGACTCTTTCAACCCTAACCAAGCCTCAGTACCGTTGAAATTAAGTCTAAGTGAGCTCAAATGAATTTAAAAATAAAATAAAAATATTTTTTTTTATTTTTTTCACCAATTTTTGACAAAAACCTCACTTATATCTTTGCACTATGTTGCCAAACAGGCCCAACACCCACGCAACCGGAAAAGCCCCGTCCTATGAGCCTCTGCCCAGAGGAAAGCGCACCCTTACGAGTGCCTGTAGCAAGCACAATGAAGGGGCTAAAACTTGCAACTCAAGTTCCGCAAAACCGTCCAGCGCCTGCGCCCACAAACTCAACCAATGAATGGTTGGAGATGAGTCCTTTGCCCAGACAGTTGTCTGGCAAAGATACCCCTCCTCCTAGGCCTCCCAATCCTGACTTAGCCAAAGAATCCAAAATAAAGGATCTGGTGAAGGATCATGTGAGTCATTGGGAGGAATAAAAGTTAGCCCAAGAGCAGGAGGACTCAGCAGCCATGAGAAAGGATATTTCACTGGCCAAGTCCTCTCAAATATCCCTTCAGAAATAGATCCCCAGGGTAGAAGTAGAGAAATACGCAGACAAATGAAACCCTTGGGATCAACTAGCCAAGTTAAAGGGAAAAGATCCCAAAAAGTTGAGGTCCTCAAATCATCAAAGATTGAGGAACCCAAAAGATTGGGACAACATAATATCTCTAGCTCAGAAGTGGAAGAAATTTTATAAAAACTAGTTTTTGATGATATAACTCCATTGTTTAACAAATTCTCTGATAATTTTTTTCATAACTTCAACATCTTGAGTGGCAATCTAGACAATATTCACAAACAACTTGACAAAGAAATTCAAAATTATAACAAAATAATCCAAAGTCAAGCTGACCATCTGAGAGCTAATGAGTCTGAAATCAAACTATTAAGGGATGAAATTGGTTTAAACAAAGCATCTATAATTAATCATATAAGCACTAGCTGTTCTTCCGATCAGGAATAGATACTCCTTCTCCTTGAGGAAATCAAAGGAGAAAAAATAAACAGAACTGACACCCCTTCTGTTTGTTGATGTTCTCATTTCCATTTCATCTTTGTGCTTTGTGTCAGATGTGTTACTGTGTTTCTTTTCTTCTTTCCCATCTACTTCTCATGTCCTATGTGTTGTGTTGTTGTCTGTCAAATGTCAAGTTGCTGTCTGTCCAATCATTCTGTGTGTCAAGCGGTCACCTATCCCATACCTGTCACCTACGACTCTCACGCGACCTCTTGACTCAGCACATAAAATACCAGCTACTATTCTCTGTCCTCAAACTCAAGTCAATCAACTCAACCACTTGGCCAGCTTCACCTACACAACTTTGATCACCAAATCATCTGAACCCAAAGAATAGACTGAAGGAATGATCAACTCAACATTCCTCTGAACTAATCTATTGACTTTCTCAGCTCAGTATTTTGGTCGGATCAGTCGTCAACAAATCATCAAACTGCTCTTTTCTACTTAATCTCTTTAGAGGTCATAACCCATCCTGTAGAACTATCAGTCTCGGTTTGTTTTCCTTACTGTTCTTTTCTGTTTTGTGATCTGTTCTTCATCTCATGTCCATGGTCTCTAACCCTCTACTTGAACCTGAAATGAATCAGCCTGGTCTAGGTTTCTCAATTCATTAAAACTTTTACACTGTTCACCTTGTTAATAGAATAGATTTATTAAGCAACAAAACAGATTTGGAACTAGTTATGATTAAGAATGATTTAAGAGACCTTAAAGTTTAATCAACTGCTCCTCCTCTAGTCAATGTAGAAGAATCAAAACCTACCAGGACCAGTATCACTCCTAACATCTCTCTTAATTCCGTAATGAAAAGAAATGAGTCTTACTGACCTAGTGTCAGCCACGAGACAGTTAGACTTGTCCAAATGTCTGGAAACCAATATGTCCTGCTGGTATAGTGGCTAAGTACTAGGCTCACTTCCCAGTATCTGATACCAAGGTCACTGGTTCAAACCACAATGGAGACAATAATGAAAATGTTGAATAGTTTTGTAATTATATAGTAAATCTTAATAATATTATATAATGTTTTATAAGTATGTTTTTATGAGTATGGATTATGGAATTAAAACCTTGATAATTTATATTATCAAGAAGGGGATCCAATATAACTTTAAATTAAGTTATGAGGACTCAGATGCGTCCCAATTATTGATATAGAAGTTCCCAAAGTGTTTCCCCTCTTTGGGAAGGAGTTACAGTAATCATATTAACCCATACTCTCTATACTGTATAAATTAATTACACATTATCCTTCTTTGGGATGTAATTATAAGTAATACTCCCTCTGTACATTTAATACACCTTACTGAGCCTTGAGAGAGTTCACTCAGAGGCCTTAGAACTTAATTGTAAGCTATGAACCTTCTAGTAGCACTGCCAAGAGTATATAACCCTTATAGGTATGGTATGATTATAAATTAATTACTTATTTAATACTATCCCCTTTTGGATGTAATAATGCTTTAATATACTTCACTGAGCCTTGAGTGCGTCCACTCAGAGGGCTCAGAGTTCATCTGTAGGCTTTAAACCTTTTAATAAACATTGCAAAGAGTATACATACTCTATGTGTATAGTATGAGCTAAGATACTTATAATTAAAATTAAATTATTTGCCAAGGTACTAAGTTACATTAAATCAATATAAATAATCATTATGATGGAATCTAAGGCTTCTATACCGTCCATCTGAGTGATGTATAAGTCCTAAGACCCAGTAAGTAACCTTTTAGTAAGTAAAATGAAAACTTTACCTTGAAAATCCTTCCCAATGGGTACTAGTTCTTCATTACCCATTGAGAATGATGTAATGATGTCTTGGGCCTTTGAGGACGAAACCAAGGAGAGCTTGAAACTCCCCTGGTGATTACTAGAGTCCCCTGGGGGCTCCTGTTACCTTAAAAGAGCAGGGTCTTTACCCTATAGCCCTTTCATCATCCATTATATATTATTATTTGAACAAGAATACAAGCAAGAGTTAACAAGCCCATTAACCTTAATCTCAAAAAGAAGATTGACTGGGGCTATAAACTTTGGTATTAAATTCAATCAATAACCTATCTGGCAACACCAATTTCGAGTGGAAGGTCTCACTTGGATAAGTAACCCCTGTGTGTTACTCTTTAAAGGGTGTGAGCTTATTTATAAGCAAATCTCCTTTTGGTCTTAATCCTTTAAGACTAAGGCCCCTTACCTATTATAAAGGTTTAAGGTGTGGCTATTTACTCATAATACCTTGGTATTATTCGAGTCTGTAAACTTTTAAAGTTGCTGTTTGGAATATATAAGTCAAAACTAATTTAAATATTGGTTTGTCTTTATTCTTTTGCAGGTTTAACCACGGCTAGGTATAGCAATAGAGGTTAAATCCCTGACAATTGGGGGCCTCATCTGGTTTCAGTACCTTTGAGATTGTTTTGTCTGCTTAAAGTACGTAATTTTGTGATATTTTAGGCAAAAGTTTTTGCTGATTTATAAATTTTCTGATTAAAATCAGTAAATATATATAAAAAAAAAAAACAGCAAATTTTCGAAAATTCTGGGATTTTTTGCTTTGAGCTTTAAAGTCCTTTTGTTTTAAGTGTTGAAGCATATTTTGTGCGCACTTTTGACCAATTTTGAACAAAGTTTTGTGCTGATTATTGATTTTTTTCATTTCATATAGGAAAATTATAGAATATAGAGAAAAAAAAAGGACAAATTTTCGAAAACTGCTTTTAAAAAAGTTAGCCTTTTTTACAGATATTATTCCACTAAGATTAAGCAATCTTAATCTAGTGTGCTTGGTTTTGACCTGGTTCTGTTTTTTTTTTGTTTTAAATAAAGAAAAAAAAAAGAAAAAAAAAACAAACAAGATTTGATTAGGAGAAACTGTTAAAAATAAAAAAAAAAACCAAGTTTTTTTTTTTTCACAGCATCCTAAAAGGGAAGACGTTGTCTATTGTCCAAGGGTGTGTTCGACGATCTTGCTCTCTGTCAACTCGGAAATTGACAAAAAGCGACTGCCGCGTAATTCCGGCTAACGTATTTCCGTGTAATTTCGCGCCAGAGCAGAGACCGACTGACCGTTTATCAATTAGTGGTGCCGGTGACCTACCGCTGCCCGAACGAAGGATTGATTATTGTGAACATTAACATTATCAGTTAGAGGAACGAGTCAGTATAATTTCTTTTAAAAAAAAAAAATAATTTAAACGTACCTAAGTTATCTCCTGATACGACATAGTGTTGAGACAACTTTCTATCGCCTCCTTCCTTCCTTCTAACCGAGGAAGGTTGCCAAGTTTTGTATCGGAAACAAGCTCAGTCCCGCGGAGCGAAGCAAGGGGACCAAGTATCCGTAGCATTGAACCTACGGAAAGGGCAAGATCGCCAACGACGGATATCGTGACTCACCGTGAGTCTTCCGTCGTCCTTTGACTGGCGTACAACGTATTGAATTTCCTATTGATTATTGTTTCTAACTGCGTACATGGCGATGAACACCAGAAGCAAGGGGGCTGAGCTTGTGCCCCCCGGCGAATTTAGTCAGAGAACAAAGAGACCTACCTCCAGGAACAGCAAACCTTCTGACCTGCCACAGTCAGAACAAGATAAGCTACCTGGAGGCGGTAGCTGCAAACAACGTCGAGAACCAGTCCAAGTTCTTGACTCAGGCCCTGGCGACGTACAGGGCCCTCATAAAATTGAAAGGAAGGGAGAGTTTGATGAAGGAGACCGAGTGCTGGGATCCAACTCAGATCAAGAAGCCAGTGGCTCCCAAACCAAAGGCAAAGAAGAAAATATCAAGGGGGATAACCCCACAACCAGTAGCCTCTGGTTCCCAGGTTCCTTTGAGGAACAGAGATCCCTCTCCTCCTCACAACCAGGGAGGAAGGATGAAGAAAAGAAGAGATCACAGGAATTCAATTTATGGAGAAATGATGAGGATGGAGAGATCTCTCCAAGGGGGATTTCAATATTTAGAGGAGGAAAGAGCCAAGAGGGCAAAGAGGGGTTAAGATTATCCCTTGAATCAGAAATTTTGTTAGAAAAATTTTGTGATGTTGTATTCAAAGAGACCCTTCACATTAAGAAAGCAGTAGTACACACAAATCAATATTTTGTTGAAGGCTTTGCAGCCATGGACAAGAAGTACAGCTGTATAGTATCTGATAGCATTGCCCTTAAATCTATTTTAGAGAATTCTGCAAAAGATATAGAGGATTTGACTAATAAGACCATTGAACTGGACCTTATCAAGGTCCAGAATAGTGATTTAAGTAATTTAGATGACAAAGTAACAAGTATTAGTGCATCATTGAAAGATTCTGCAGAAGAATCTGTAGCAGTAAGGAAGGATGTCCATTCATTGACATCCATGATGTTACAAATAAGTCATTCCTTGGAGCTGCTGGAACATAAATTTGACCAAAATATGAATTCTGTCAGAGAAGAAATATTGAAATATCAGGTTGTGTCAGAACAAGGTTTAGAAATTTTGAGTACAAAGATTGATAAGGTACATCAACAATTAGAGCAGAACCATGACAAGCTTGTCCGTAAATTGCTCTCCTTGTCCCCAAGCAACCTCAGTCATGCCATAGAAACCACCAACCATGACAGAGGTCATAAAATGGATAAGAAGATAGAGGAGAAAATTGATCCAGTACAAGATTCTAGTAAGAATGAAGTTTTCAAACAGATACTGCAGGGATTGCCCAAGATCAGTGAATGGCCTTATTTCTCCGGAGAAGGTGAATATGACCACACTGAATTCATTTCATGGATTGAAACATTGAAAGAGGACACAGGATTACCTGATACTTTGATCACTAGCAGGTTAAGTATCTTATTTAAAGGTATAGCCTCAGACTGGTATAGAGACAGAAGGAATTCAGTAGGTGTGCAAGACTGGGAATTTTGGAAAAAAGAAATAAGTTCAAAATTTGGTACAGCCAATTGGAAGAGGAAGTGTTTGAATGCTTTTAACAAAGACAGATTCCTACCAGGTGTTACACCACCAGCAACATGGGTAACCAGACAGAGGAAGAGGCTTAGAGCCTGTGATCCATACCTGGATCAAGATAGTATTAATTTCAAGTTACTATCCTTGATGGATGGTGAAGTTTCATTCGCAGTAAAAACTAGTATGAAAGCTACGGATGATTGCTCAAACTTGATTAATATACTGGAAGACATAGTAGAAGACACATCTCTAGGTAGGAGGAAATCATATCCTCCCAAAGAAGTTCCTATGGAGAAATCCAAAGGCAAAACTCAACCAAAATTGAACCTGCAGGGCACAGAAGTCTCTTGTTACACATGTGGGAAGGCAGGACATACTTCTAGGACTTGTCCTCAGAAGGCAAGCAAAGTAAATAACATAGAAACTAACAAAGAAGAACAAGTGGAGATTGCTTATGATTCTTGTGATGACCATAGTGAGGAGGATGATAACCACTTAATTATAGGATGCATAAATTCAATAGAATCAGCAAATGACTTGGTACAAATGTCATTCTGCGGAAAGCCTTGCAAGGTGCTTCTGGACTCAGGTGCTTGCAAGTCCATAGTAGGAAGGGGATATCTGGAGAAGTTCTATCCTCAATGGAAAGAGCACTTATTAGACTCACCCAAGTTAAATTTACAAAGCTGTTCTGGTGCACTGGAACCTTTAGGAATGGTAAAGATCAGATTGTTCCTGAAAGATTTGGCTCTGGTGATCAAGTTTGTAATAATTGATAATACAATGGTTGAATACTTCATCATTGGAAGTGACTATATGAAAAAGTATTGTTTTAGTTTATTCCATGGTCAAAGTTCTTCATCCTTTACCATTGGAAACAGTGAAAGGTTTTACTTCAATGATTTTGGCATGGATATGGTGAACAATGTTTCAGAAAAAGATTTTGGCCAAGAGCTCTTTAGAGACTCAAAAATCAGTTCTTCCTTGAAAGCAGAGGAAAAGGAAGAACTATTTTCCTTGTTGTTTAGGCATCAAGCAGCTTTTGCAACAGTAGATCAGCCTTTTGGGTCCATCAGGGGTCATGAGGTCAAGATTACTTTAACAATAGACTGGCCATATCCCCCAGCTTTGAGGAAACATCCTTTCCCTGCTAGCCCTAGAAGTAAGGAGGCATTGAAAGAGCATATAGATACATTATTGAGGTTGAATGTGATCAGAAAAGTAGGAGCTAATGAGGACGTGGACATCACTACGCCTGTAATCATAGCTTGGCATAATGGGAATTCCAGAATGGTTGGGGATTTCAGAGCACTGAATTCGTACACAACCCCTGATAGGTATCCTATGCCGAAGATTGTTGAGTCTTTGAGCGAATTGCACCAGGCTAAGTATATTTCTTGTATGGATGTTCTGAAAGGTTTTCATCAGAATGTTGTAGAAAATGACAGCAGGAAATTCCTGAGGATAGTATGCCACCTAGGGGTGTTTGAGTATTTGAGAATGCCTTTTGGTATCAAGAATGCCCCATCCCATTTTCAGAGGATGATGGACTCAGAATTTCATGAGGAATTGATGCAAAACTGGTTGATAGTCTACATAGATGACATAATTGTATTTTCAGAAACATGGGATGAACATAAAGAGAGGATTTCCATTGTACTCAAGAAGGTGATCAGGATGAATATGAAAATATCTTTGACAAAGTGTTCATTTGGATTCAATGAATTGATGGCTTTGGGTCATGTTGTGAGTGGTCTGTCACTTGGTATAGATCAGGCAAGAGTAGCAGCTGTATTGCTGAAGCCTACGCCTAGTAACATTAAAGAAATGCAGAGCTTTCTAGGTTTTGCAGGATATTACAGGCTACATATTAGGGATTTTGGTATAATAGCTTCTAGCCTGTATAAGATATGTAGTCCAAATGTTTCATTTGAAATGACTACAGAAAGGTTGAAGGCCTATGAGGTACTTAAGGAAAAGTTAACAAGTGCACCTTTGCTATTTCACCCAGACCCTAAAAAACCATTCAAACTGTATGTGGATGCATGTATGGAAGGTCTTGGAGCTGCATTACACCAAATACAGATTGTGAATGATAAACCAGTTGAGGGGCCAATTTGCTTCATATCCAGACAATTGAAGGATAGTGAGAAGAGATATGGTGCCTCACAATTAGAATGCTTGTGCTTGGTGTGGGCCTTAGAGAAATTGTATTACTATTTGGATGGTTGTCATTTTGAAGTCATTACTGACTGTACAGCCTTGAAGTCTCTTCTGAACATGAAGACACCCAATAGGCATATGTTGAGATGGCAGATTGCTATCCAGGAGTGGAGAGGCTCTATGACTATAGTCCACAGGGAAGGCCTGGTACATAAGAATGCAGATGGGTTGTCAAGATGGGCACTACCTAATGACATCAATAATCCTGCTTATGATCCAGAAGATACTGTAGATACATTACCTATCATGGCCATTTCAATGAGTAGTCTAGCACAGAGTTTTTGGGATTCTGTGTATGACTCTTATTCAGGAGAAAAGAATACTTCACTACTAGTAGAAATTATGCAATCTAAAGTCAATAGACAAGACCTGATTGAGGGACTGGATGAACAATGGAAGAAGGAACTAATTGATGGCAGGCTAGTCCTGTTGGATGGGTTATTATATCATAAGTCAGCCCACTGCTGTTCAGTAGTATTAGTGAAGGACAAGCACATACAGTTGTTGATGAATGAATGCCATGATAATATTTGTTCAGGACATTTTTCTAAGGAGAGAAAAACAGATAGGATAAAGATGATATCTTGGTGGCCTGGTTGGAGAAACACTGTCTCAGACTACTGTGATTCGTGTGAGAGATGCCAGAAAGCTAACAGATCCACAGGAAAGAAATATGGTTTGCTTCAGTCAATAGAAGAACCTAAGGATAGATGGTCCACTATTAATATGGACTTTGTATCTGGATTACCGCCGGGAGGAAAGGATAACCACAATTGTGTACTAGTAATAGTTGATAGGTTCTCCAAAAGAGCTAGGTTCCTGCCATGCTATAAGGATAGCTCTGCCATGGATGTAGCATTATTGTTTTGGAATAGTATTGTGAGTGATGTAGGTTGCCCACAAAACATAATTAGTGATAGAGATCCCAAGTTTACTTCTGAATTTTGGAAAATTTGTTTGATTTGTTAGGAACCAAATTATCTTTCTCCACAGCCTATCACCCACAGACTGATGGATTGGCAGAAAGAATGATACAGACTTTGGAAGACATGATAAGAAGGTATTGTGCCTATGGGATTGATTTCAAAGACAATGATGGTTATACTCATGATTGGGTATCATTGTTACCTGCCTTAGAATTTGCCTACAACTCTAGTAAGCATTCCACCACTAACATGTCACCTTTTGAATTAGAGAGAGGTTGGATCCCGCGCATGCCTAAGGATATGCTCCTCAGCAAAAGTATTGTACTGCATCCCACTGCAGATTGCTTTAGAGATATGATGGTTAAAGCCTAAAATTTTGCTAGTAAATGTGTTCAAGAAGCAGTAGAGTACAATAAGGGAAGATGGGATAGAACACACAAGGATCATGACATCAAAGTTGGAGACATGGTTTTAGTTTCGACAGTGAATTTTTCTAATATAGCAGGGCATAGAAAACTCAAAGACTCATTTGTTGGGCCATTTGTGGTAAAAGCCTTACATGGTAAGAATGCAGTAGAATTGATCCTGAGCAAGGAGTTTGACAGGAAACATCCAACTTTCCCAATCAGTCTGGTTAAGAAGTTCTTGGAACCCACTGCAAAGTTCCCACTAAGGAAGGTACCTGTGGTTGTGGTCCCACCTCTACAGGATGTTGAAGATGGATTACCTCACAAGATATTGAACCATAAGATTATTAGAAAGGACAGTAAAGATGTAAGAGTTTATCTAGTCAGGTTTAAGAATAAATTAGCTGATAGTGACTTATGGTTGGAAGCTAAAGACATTAAAAACTCTGATATTTTATTGAGGAAATATAGAGCATCTAAGAGAGCTAAAAATTCCTCTGAAGAGTAATTTTCTTTTGGTGGTAGGGAGTGTCAGCCACGGGACAGTTACACTTGCCCAAATGTCTGGAAACCAATATGTCCTGCTGGTATAGTGGCTAAGTACTAGGCTCACTTCCCAGTATCTGATACCAAGGTCACTGGTTCAAACCACAATGGAGACAATAATGAAAATGTTGAATAGTTTTGTAATTATATAGTAAATCTTAATAATATTATATAATGTTTTATAAGTATGTTTTTATGAGTATGGATTATGGAATTAAAACCTTGATAATTTATATTATCAAGAAGGGGATCCAATATAACTTTAAATTAAGTTATGAGGACTCAGATGCGTCCCAATTATTGATATAGAAGTTCCCAAAGTGTTTCCCCTCTTTGGGAAGGAGTTACAGTAATCATATTAACCCATACTCTCTATACTGTATAAATTAATTACACATTATCCTTCTTTGGGATGTAATTATAAGTAATACTCCCTCTGTACATTTAATACACCTTACTGAGCCTTGAGAGAGTTCACTCAGAGGCCTTAGAACTTAATTGTAAGCTATGAACCTTCTAGTAGCACTGCCAAGAGTATATAACCCTTATAGGTATGGTATGATTATAAATTAATTACTTATTTAATACTATCCCCTTTTGGATGTAATAATGCTTTAATATACTTCACTGAGCCTTGAGTGCGTCCACTCAGAGGGCTCAGAGTTCATCTGTAGGCTTTAAACCTTTTAATAAACATTGCAAAGAGTATACATACTCTATGTGTATAGTATGAGCTAAGATACTTATAATTAAAATTAAATTATTTGCCAAGGTACTAAGTTACATTAAATCAATATAAATAATCATTATGATGGAATCTAAGGCTTCTATACCGTCCATCTGAGTGATGTATAAGTCCTAAGACCCAGTAAGTAACCTTTTAGTAAGTAAAATGAAAACTTTACCTTGAAAATCCTTCCCAATGGGTACTAGTTCTTCATTACCCATTGAGAATGATGTAATGATGTCTTGGGCCTTTGAGGACGAAACCAAGGAGAGCTTGAAACTCCCCTGGTGATTACTAGAGTCCCCTGGGGGCTCCTGTTACCTTAAAAGAGCAGGGTCTTTACCCTATAGCCCTTTCATCATCCATTATATATTATTATTTGAACAAGAATACAAGCAAGAGTTAACAAGCCCATTAACCTTAATCTCAAAAAGAAGATTGACTGGGGCTATAAACTTTGGTATTAAATTCAATCAATAACCTATCTGGCAACACCAATTTCGAGTGGAAGGTCTCACTTGGATAAGTAACCCCTGTGTGTTACTCTTTAAAGGGTGTGAGCTTATTTATAAGCAAATCTCCTTTTGGTCTTAATCCTTTAAGACTAAGGCCCCTTACCTATTATAAAGGTTTAAGGTGTGGCTATTTACTCATAATACCTTGGTATTATTCGAGTCTGTAAACTTTTAAAGTTGCTGTTTGGAATATATAAGTCAAAACTAATTTAAATATTGGTTTGTCTTTATTCTTTTGCAGGTTTAACCACGGCTAGGTATAGCAATAGAGGTTAAATCCCTGACACCTAGTCCTACCCCTGAAGTAGGAAAAGCTCTGAAACTTTTGCCCCCTGTAATTAATTGGCATAAATTCTCAGGAGAAGGAGAATAAAACCACATCAGCTTCATTAAATTTATTGACTATACCCTTGCCTCTTATGAACTACCAGACACAATAGCAGTAGTGAGACTAACCAGCTTGTTTGAAGGATTAGCACTGGATTGGTTTATCAACAAAAGATGAGAAGTAGGATCCCAAACTTGGAAATCTTGGAAATGTATCATCAAAGAACAGTTTTGTACTAGAATCTGGAAAAGGAAAATGATGAAAACCTTTGAGAACTCACTTTTTGACCCTTCAAAAGACAAACCACACAAGTGGTGTTTAGAACAAAAGAAGAGGTTAGATTGTTTCTATCCGAAATCTGACAAAGAAGAAATCAATGAAAGACTCCTAAAACTATGTCATGGACACCTTAATCGCAATGTGAGGTGTAGAATGTCCATGGATGCTGATCTTTCCACTCTCATTGGTATTCTGGAAGAAAACATTGATAGGAATGGTCTTGACAAAAGAAACAATAGACCCAGGGAACCGGCTCCCAAGACTCAAGAAGAATACAATCCCAAAACCAAAGACTCTACTACTCCCCAATTAGAAGTTAAGAAGACTTCTGAGGCTAAGGAAAAGGTATGCTGGAATTTTAACCAAACTGGACATGTGAGGCCTGACTGCCCCGAGCCCAGGAGAAAGATCAATCCCATTGAAGGAGAAGAAAATGATAATGACCTTGACCCTCAACTTGATGACACTGACTGATCAATCTCTGAGTGTGAATTAATGATCAATAACCCCATAAATGTCATTGAAGGAAGTATAGCATCTTCCTTAGACATTAACTCTGTTAATGAAGATTCCAACTTACCACAAAAATGGAATCCAAATATGAAAATTCACCATGTTCCTGAGGCCAAAAATTTGACTCTTAAGCCTTCTGCCGGTTAAAGTTACACTTCTGGTAAAGCCTGCTATGCTAATGTTTTGATCCAAGGAACTCCTGTTAAGTTACTCTTAAAAAGTGGAGCCTTTTGCTCTTGTGTTAGTTCAACTTATTTGGAACAACAAGATCCAAATTGGAGAGTGAACTTATTACCAGTACCTCAGGATATGATCAGAAGTTGTAACTCTTCCCTCATTGCCATTGGAGTTTTGTCCTCTGATATCATTCTTCCTCACTCAAAAGGGTCACTCAAACTGAAAATTGAATTTGTAGTGCTCCAGAATGGAGTGTGTGATTACTTTATTTCAGGGAATGATTATCTTTGCTTATATGGTATAGATGTATTCCAAAGTAAGGGCAGATACTTCACCATAGGAGGAGGTGGGAACAAGAAGGTCCAAATATGCCATGTAAATGCTCAAACTTCTGATTTAACTTATGAAAAACACTTGGAGAAGTTCAACCAAGAGTACTTCTCCCAAACAGCCCTGAACCCCCTGCTGAGTGAATTCCAAAGACGGGATATCCTTCAAGTTTGCTTTGAAAATCAGAATGATTTCTGTACCAAGGATCATCCAATTTGTAACATCAAAGGACATGACATGATTCTAACCTTAGCCATTAAACCTCATTACCCTCCCAACCTCAGGAGACCTGCTTAGCCTTCTAGTCCAAAATATAGGACTGCTCTGGAAACTCATATCCAAGAATTGATTGACTTACAAGTCTTGAGGAAAGTATGACACAATGAACAAGTGGAAATTAATACTCCAGTAATCATAGCTTGGAAAAATGATAAGTCAAGAGTGGTTTGAGATTTTAGAATGCTGAATAACTATACCCAGGCTGATTATTACGCTATTCCAAGGATTGAAAATTCTCTGCATAACCTCTCCAAAGCTAAGTTCATCACTACTATGGATATGCTGAAAGGCTTTCACCGGATACCTATTAGTCCTGATAGCGGGAAATTTATGAGGATCATATGCCATATGGGAATTTATGAGTACCTTAGGATGCCTTTTAGTATCAAAAATGCTCCTTCTCACTTCCAAACAATGATGGATACAGTTTTAGGATTATTCATCAGACAAGGATGGATAATGGTATACGTTGACAATGTTGTCATTTATTCTGATGATTGAAATACACACATGGACAAAGTAAGGCTAGTACCCAAAACAATCTCTGCTGTGGGATTAAAAGTATCAATGAAAAAATTTAACTTTGGCTATGGAGAACTGAAAGCTTTAGGGAACATTGTTTCAGGGCTAACCTTAACTTCTTACCAGAGAAAAATAGCAGCTGTGATGAATATGCCCATGCCTCAGAATAAAACTGAACTCATATCCTTTTTCAGCTTTTGCAGCTACTACAGGAAGTATCTACCTAATTTTTCCCTTCTCACCAAATTTTTGTATGAAATCTGCAACAACAAAACCTTGTTTGAGATGAATCATGAAAGGGTTAAGAACTATGAAGAACTCAAGCTAGCTATGGCCTCAGCTCCAGTATTGATCCAAAAAGACTATTCTAAACCCTTCAAACTCTATAAATATGCTAGCATGGAGGGGCTTGGAGCTGCTTTACACCAGGAAGTAATAGAAAATGATAAACCAGTGGAAAAACCTATACTCTTCATATCCAGACAATTAAAAGATAATGAGAAAAGGTATGGTGCAAGCCTAATGGAATGCATTGCCTTATTATGGGCTCTGGAGAAACTCCATTATTACTTATAAGGCACCAAGTTCACGGTAATTACTGATTGCAATGCTGTCAAGACTTTAATGAACATGAAAACCCCTAGTAGGCATATGTTGAGGTGGCAGATAGCCATTCAACAGTACAGAATTCAGATGAACATAGTCCATCAAGCTGGTGCTAAACACCAGAATGCTGATAGTTTGAGCAGGAATGCTCTAACCAATGATCCAAGTAACCCTGCTTATGACCAAAAAGATAATGATATATTTCCTATACTGAATATTAAAATGCTGAATATTGAGGCTCCTATTATAGTAATCCACATCTTTGAACTGGATGAATCCTTCTTCAACTCCATCAAGGAGGCTTAAAGCCCTAGTATGAAGACTCTAATCACCATTATGGAAAGTACCTCTTCACCATCTGAGCTGGTTAACAGTCTAACTGAAACTCTCCTGAAAACTTACAAAGCTGGAAGGTTCACTGTATGGGATGGTCTAGTATACTATAGGCACCAACATTCAAGTGTCATAGTCCTAACCAAGGAAGATCATATCAAACATATTCTAGCTGAGCGCGGCAATAACTACTAATCTGGTCATTTATCTACTGATAGAACCCTAGAAAAGTTTAAACAAACTGCTTGGTGGATCAATTGGAGAGATTCCACTGTCCAGTATGTCAACAGTTGTGAAACTTGTCAGAAGTCCAATAGGAACACTGGGAAAAGGTTTTGTCTACTCCAGAAAATTACTGAACCTAAGAAAAGATGGGAAATAATCAACATAGACTTTGTAACTGAACACCCCAAGGAGGAGCCTATTCCAACAACTCAGTTCTAGTTATAGTAGACAGGTTTTCCAAGAAATCAAAGTTCCTACCTAACCAAAAGGAGGATACTGCCATGGAAGTAGCATTACTGTTTTGGAATAGACTGATAGCTGAAGTGGGAGTCCCTAAGATCATCATCAGTGATAGAGATCCCAAGTTCACTTGGGAATTTTGGGGGAAGCTCCTTGACATTTTAGGCACTGCCTTAGCCTTCTCTACAGCCTATCACCCTCAGACAGATGAATTAGCTGAAAGAATGATTCAGACCTTAGAAGAATTGCTCAGAAGGTTCTTTTGCTTTGGTCTAGAATACAAGAATTATGATGGATATTGCCATGATTGGGTTAGCCTTTTACCTGCTCTAGAAATGGCCTACAACAGTAGCAAACATTCCACCACTAAAGAAGCACCCTATGTACTGGAAATAGGATGGATTCCTAAACTACCCAAGGATAACCTGAACCAGCAGCTAACCAACATTCACCCTACATTACTTAACTTTTAGAACATGATAGATGTAGCCAACAAAAATGCTGCTAAATGTGTTCAAGAAGCTGTTGAATATAACTGACGAAGATGGGATAAAAGCCACAAAGAACCTGATTTCAAGATTGGTGACCAAGTCTTGGTTTCTACCACCAATTTTACCAACTTAGCTGGAAACAGGAAACTAAGACCTGCATTTTTTGGAACTTTCACCATCAAGGAACTCCATGGGGAGAATGCGGTGGAAGTAATTCTCAGTGATGAACTTTCCAGAAAACACCCAGTGTTTCCAGTGAGTCTTATCAAGCACTACCACCCCAGGGAAGGAGAACAAACTCTGTAACCAGCAATACCTGTTGCAGACAAAACTGAGAAAGACAAAGGAAAAATAGGAAAAATACTTAAAGAAAATAAAGAAAGGATAAATAGTAAAGATTTCAGAATCTATCTAGTCAAATACAAAGGAGAATCCCCTGACAAAGATGAATGGTTACCTGAAAACAAAATCCCTGATGGACCTATCCACTTAAGAAATTACAGGGCCAATGAAAGACACTGGGCCCCAAATTTTTTTCAGGTATAGACATATATGGAGTGGGGGAATTTCAGCTTGCTAGTTGAAAAGAGCAACCTGTCAAAGCAGATTAGAAACAGAAAATAAATATTAAAATTAAAAGTAGTAGGAAATCCATATATATTATTGCAGAAATGGATTCCCCACCCAAAAATAGGTAGGTTCACTCACTGTCCCCACCCTTGAATTTAAACTCCTTACATTTTTTAATAATTCTAGAAGAAAAGACCAATGAACCACGGAACCACTATGGCACCTTTTTTGGCCATTCTAATATTTAAAACATGATGCCATGTATAGGTTTCACACCTAAATTTCAGTCAGAATTGAAGTGTTGTATATATTTTAGGAGTTACAGGCGGATTAGTGTTGTGTCACAATTTCTGCGCGCAGCCCTGCATTCATATAACAATGGTACACATGCCTGACACTCAGTGCGCAGGCGCACGTCAAGAAACCTGCATGAAAAATGACTGCTGGGGGCAGATGCTGGATTCCCGCACACAGCTGTCAAGCCTGCGCGTGTCAACATGGATTCCTGCATGCAGCTGTCACTTCTTCGCGTTTCAACATCAACTGTACTAATTCTAACAGTTAGGTATTGCAAGCACATGCTACGACTTGAATGCATACATCATGCATATGTAAAAACTGAACTTACAGAAAGGCAGATGGTTGAAACTTAAGAAAATTGAATCAAAATATGAAAATCAAAACATTGAAGCAAATAAATTGTGAGAATCAATAAAGAAGGTTTTCACGTAAATGGGATTACCAAATCTTTATGAACCACCAAACACATCAAGAAGTGTACCAAAAAACCATTATAAATTACCAAAATGTGCAGAAGGTGGCGGAGAATCTACAAATAACCATATCTGCCCATGTCACTCTAAAGAAAATAATACAAAATAAGAAAATGTGTCTGAACCATAAAAATAACAAATTTACATTGAAATACCTTCTGAAAATTATTTCACATGAAAACATGACACAGGCAAGGCTAGCCAGCTGACAGAACCCAGACTACGTACCAAACTAGCCCTAGCTAACCTGATAGCCTTACCAAACCAGCACAACCCTTTCTACATGCCATGAGAATCTTTTATTACCCTAGAAAATTATATAAACAGCTCCCCCAGATGATTTAAACCCCAGTAATTTTTAAGTCATCAATCCAGACCCCTTGCCATCTGTGAAGAAGTGTTTATTCAAAGATAAACAAGTGATTTATGGCCCCAGTCTGATATTATAATTATTAATTCTAACCCATTGTTAATTCCATTGAAGAATATCAGCAATATCCCCAAAAATTTTCCTGGGACCCTTTCAACTGTGAATTTCTGAAAGTTTCTTGGAGTGTCTGCTTAAATTAGTAATTTATCTCCTCCTTGCCTCCAGGAATAAGTTTGTTAGTCAGAAAGTCCACCAAATCCCCTTGAGTCAACTCCTTTTGAGTAATCACTTAGGACCTCACTTTTGCAAGGTCTTTACATGGTTCAAAAGAGCCCCTTGAAGAGAGACTGTTATCCAATAAAGATCCCCTATTTGCACAAATTTTGGCCCCTCTTGAAAAATATATTTAAATCAATTGAATCCAATCAAACCCCTTAAACTTTGCACCTGCTTCTGAATCAACCATTTGAGCATTTTACATAATCTTCTTGGAATTATTATTATTCCAACACCACTATAAATTTTGGTAGCTAAAGGAAGGAAAAGTTCCTGATATCCTTAAGCTGACAAGTTCTAAGTTTGAGAAATAAGCAGCTCCATGGAAAAGAGTGAGGAGGTGCAACATAGGTGGTAATGGATAGGAATTCTTCTGGGTTACCGGATTCAGTTTCCTGTAGTTAACACAGAGGCAAAGGCCGCTGTCCTCCTGCAGAAAAAATAGGACAAGCAAGCCAGTATTTGAATTTCTTGGTTGAAGAAATCCTTTTGATAAATTTTCTGAAATTTATTCTTGAAGCACAACTGGTTCTTGCTTTGAGATAGAATAGATTGGTCTGGGTGCTGGGGGTGGGCCATTAATTTTGATTTTGTGATCATATGAATGGGAAGGAGGTAGTTCATCTGCTTTTAAAGTTGAAAATATTTCAGAAAAGTCATAGTAAACCAAAGTTAAAGACTCTCAAATGATTTCTAGATCTTCAATTTCATCATCTTTGAGCACCAGGTTTGAAGTGATTGCATAATGCAAGAGGATTAAGAAGCTCAAAATAAAAACTTTGGTACGCGCCTGTTTCTCTTCAAAGAAACAAGGAAGAGGTAAGTCAGATGAATGAGAAATGAATTTTACATCTGAAGAGGAAACTTGGGAATGGAGGTCAGGATATTGTTGAATTACTGTGAGAGGCTTGGAGAAATGATGAACAAAGAGGGCTATTCCAAAAATGAACATCAGTTGAGAAAAGAAAAAATAAAAATCACAAACACAAAAGATTATTAACAGAAGAAACAGACATTGAGCAACAGGAATAGAAGAGAAATTTGACATGTGATTCAGCCTCAATTTTGGTTGAGGAGCCGTTGAGGAAAGATGGTAGCAGATGACTTCAAGAAATAATCATGCCAAGATTTAGAATTCAAGGATTGAGAGAGGCAGCAACAAGTTTAAGTCTTACCAGTCAAGAATGTAAGATGGTGTGGTTTGAGGAGTTGGATTCAAGTTGATTCAAGTGGTCGAGTTTGGAGTTTTAGCTTGGAGAAGATAAAGAAAGAGAAGACAAAGAAAACAAAAAGAATTAAATAAGAAACAAGGAAAGATGAAAAGAAAGAAAGAGAAGATTCATCTGAGAGGGGTCAAACTGATAGTGGTCAAGGTTGAGCTAAGAGTGGTCAAGTTGAGAGTCCAGTGTTTCATATGGTTTCCAGGAGTTCATCATGGTTGAAGAGATGATAGTCTTGTGACAGTGACTGGTTGTGCTCACGTGACAGCGGCAGCAGCCCCGCGTATTTGAAATTGGGAGAGGAAACAGAGATGAGAGTTCATTTATTTGACACCCCCGATGACTTGTAAGAGTGAAGTAGGAGCAGAGAAGGAGGGATTCACTAGCTGAAGAAGAATGGTGAGAGAGAAGAGGGGTAGTGCTTTTGTGAGTCTATTGGCCTTCATGTCTGCAGAAGGAACTAATTTGACTACAATATTTCCAAGCTTGAGTTCTTTGTGGAGTGCTTTGGTCTTTATGTTGATGTGACAAGTTTTGGAGTTCCAGCCAAACTTTTTGAGCTTTTACTTAAGTCCTTTTCTGTCAATGAAGTTGCGACTTGGAGAAATAGTTGTTTTCCAGAGTGCAGCCACCAGACCTCTCATCTAAATAGATTTCAAAAAGGAGTTGACAAGAGGGTTGAGTTTGACTTTGGTTGAAGAGTGAGTAACATTGCGTTGAAAATAACTACTACATGAGATAAGAGAATTGAAGAGAAGGGAAAGATGGCCGGACTGGGAGCGTCTTGTTTCTAATTTGTTGCTCCAAGTGGCATTGCTGTAGCACTGAATTTAATTGTTGGAGTGGTTGATTTACACAGTAAGTTTGAGGTCTTTTATGGCCTTTAGATATTTCCAAAATCTTTTCAATTCTCTCCAGTGGAAAATTCCGGGTTTTTTACAGAATCTAGCTAAGCTGGCAACAGAAAAGCTGAGGTTGGGACAAGTAAGGCTGGCTATGTATTTTATGAGAAAGACCGCTGATTGATAATTGATATTGAAGGATTTGTATTCTTCATGTTCTTTGTTGGTAGCTGGATTCAGATTGAAGTTTCCATTGAGAGGGATAGAGGACAGTTTTCAGTCTGTCATTTTTAGTTCCTCGAGTATGTGTTTGATATGTTTAGGTTGGGACAAGAGAATTTTGTTGCCTGCATGCTTGTATTTCATGCCAAGAATTGTGTTAGTTTTGTGATGGCTGGAGTTTGGGAAGCGTTTGAGAAACTTGTCTTGAAAATTTTCTCTAAATCCAACTAAGATGAGGTTGTCAACATGAAAGAACAAAACTGAGTTAGATGCAGAATGAATGTATAGACAGGGATCAGAGATAGATTTGGGAAAACCTTGTTCTTCAATCTAGGACGTCAGAGTGTTGAACCAGTTTTCTGGAGCTTGATTCAAGCCTTAAAGTGACTTTTGAAGGATAAGGAATTTGTATTTTCTGTTTGAGCCTTTGGGTTGTTTGATGATCACTTTTTTGGACAGCGGGGCATGAAGAAAAGGGCTCTTCACATCAAACTGAGAGACAGGGAGTGAGTGGAATAGGAAAAAGAGTGGAGCAATGCAAATAGAAGCGGCCTTTCTTGTGGGAGAGAAAGTGTCTTTATATTCCAGGCCGTAGATTTGATTGAAGCCTTGAACACATAATTGACTTTTGTAGACAAGCGGGTCACCATGGCAGTTGTCCTTGATTTGATACACCAAAGTGGTATTGAGAGGATTTTCAGGTTCTGTTGAAGTTAAAGAATCATGTTTCCTTTTCTTGTTTCCTTTTATTTTTTTATTTCTTTTATTTCTTTATTTTTATTCTTCATTTTATTATTTATTTTCACATTTGATTTATTTTATAATTTTATCACCATCAGAAGTGGCACGCGCGCACCTTATCCTTCAAGACTTGCAAGTGGCACGCGCGGGCAAGGAATTTATGCATATCCATATTCATCTGAGTAGTGGCAGTCTCATTTTTGTATGATAAATAGACAACCAACATTGCAGTCTTCTTCCTCTCTGATTGACTCTCTCCTTTTCCAACATCCTTCTGATTTTTGTTCTCATCACTCAAGATCTAGAAGAAAGGTGCTAAGTCAGATCACTGAAGAATTCTTCAAGTAATTTGGTGCAATTGTTTATTTCTTTTTACTTTCTTATTTTTCCTTAAGTCCTTCTGACTCATCTATCACGGTAACCAGATTTTATTTCTTTTCTATCCAAGGCGTGTGATCCTACTTCTTATTATTTGAAGTATCATCAACATCAGTCATTTTCATTCCTTGGGTAGGACAGGTCTCTTGTATTTTTTTTATGATTTGTTTTACGTTTTTGTTTACCTCTTTCTGACAAATGAAAACTAGTTTCTTGTCAAAATCTTTCACAATTAGCAGTCAAAACTTGCTGGAACAAGATATCAATCTATTGACCAAACAGAAACCAAGATGACCGATTCCTTGAATGCAACAATACTCAAAACTGCGATTGAAGCAATTCCCTTACTCACTGCCAATAATTTTTTGATATGGCGCAATCGAGTAGTAAATATGATGGAATTGCAAGAGGATTTGTTTGCGAAACTCACGAAGAAGAACAATGACCCAAACGGGAATCCAATCGGACTCAGCCAGATTGAAAATGTGAGAATCAGAACGATACTCACATCCAAGCTCAACACCACGATCCAAGCAAACATTATTACCGCAGACAATGAGAAAGATTCACATCAAATCTGGGCCAATATAAACGAGTATTTCGCCTCTAATCATGCGTCCAATGGAGGTAGTGTGTTTAAGGAGTTTCTTAGAGCTCCATTTTCTTTATTGGATATTCTGGGTTTCATTACCAAGACTAAGACCTCCATTTTGCATTTGCACAACGTAGGAATAGACTTACCAACTGATATCATTGCATATTTAATCCTAGAAAAGCTTCCAGCATCCATGGACACCATAGTTCAACAAATCACACACTCTGACAAGAAGATTAACTTCAAACATGTACTCAATCACCTACAAATGTTTAACAACAATCGTTTTGTGAACAGAGACTCGGAATCTAACAAGATCAAGGAGAGCACAGCTTCTGTGTCCTTCCTCAGCTCAAATGTGAAAGCGTGCAATGAAAATTGGCATAACCCGAGGGCTGCGCATCCAGAAGGCAGATGTTGGAAGCTGTACCCTCATCTTAGACCAACTTTTCCAAAAAAGAAGAAGAATGGATTGACCGAGGCTAATGAAACTACCTCTGTTAGCTCATTTCACACAAGCTCCTTGTTTCTTCCAAATGCTTTTGTACTGGATTCGGGATCCTCAAGACACATTGTCTCTGATGCTAAATATTTCTCTTGCTTAGACCAATCATTGACCGGTTGTATCTCAACAAGTTCCGGGAAGAATTCTCTTCATTACATCTGAGTTGGGATTATTAAGCTGGTGGACGCTGAAGGACAAGAAAATCTTCTGCCAGACCTATTGTACTCACCGGGTTCAACTGCTAATTTGCTGTCTATGCGCACTATTGTACTAGACGGTTTTGATGTTGATTTCAGAAAAAATGATTTTACAGTTTGTAAAGGAAATTGGAAAATAAATGGCACTTACGAGTGTAATATTCCTTTTATTCATTTTGACTACGCAAAAGTTAAGGACATCTCTTTTCTCACATGTGACAAAATCATTCATAAATCTCTTGGTCACACAAGTTACAGTAGAATACGCCAGAAGTTAGGGATTCCAGTAAAGAAAGGTTTGACGTGTGAGGCATGTGCAATCAGTAAGATCTCAAAGAAGCCTTTCAATAATAAGCAAAATTGTGCTGAAAGACCCTTCCAAGAACTGCACTGCAATCTGGTTGGGCCTATCTATCCTCTAAGCAGAAACGGTGATGCGTACTTTCTAACTGTGGTTGATATCTGTACAAGATTTTTTACAGTGATTCCAATTAAGAGCAAAAGTAAAGTAGCGAGTGTTCTCCCCTTCCTCATCAATTTCGAGTCAAAACGTTTCAACTATAGCCCCATGATCTTGCATTCTGATCAAGGCACGGAATTTTGGAACTCGACCGTTTTGAAATATTGCGCTGAGAACAACATAAGGCAAACATTCTCTAATGGTCATTCGCCGCAGCAAAATGGACTTGCAGAATGCTTCAACCAACTTGTTCTCGAATCTCTTTGAACTGTTTACTCAATTCAAACCTGAACAAGAATCTATGGCACATAGTTATCAAATTGTGTGCTCTAGCGCTCAACCAAATACCATCTCATAAATCAAAGAAATCTCCTTATGAGCTTTTCAAAGGAAAGAAACTGAATATTAATTACCTTCATCCTATAGGCAATCCTGTCAGTTACATCTATAAGGACAAACCACCATTCTCAAAGTTGGAACCTCGAGGAATCTGTGGAAGACTTATTGGGTATGACAATGACTTACTGTCATACAAAATCCTAACAACAGAAAACAAAATTATTGACACGAAACAAATTACCGTACTTGATTTTATCACCAATGTCAAAAAACTTTCCATCAGTGATTCCGGAATTGACGTTGGGAACTGGTGCAATGACCTGGATGGACCCAATGAAACAAATACGGAGATTGAGTTGGGTCGTGATCTCAATCTGAATGATGTTGGTCATGCAAGGATTCCTCAGCCTGAGATTGTGCACAAAGTCACTGATGCTGAAGCTGTTCACAACTTGAATCAAACATTTCTAGAAGCGCCGGCCAAAGTAGAATCAACACATACTTCACTTCCCAACAAGTATAATCTCCGAGTCAGAACATCTTCCATCAGACCGCAAAAATATTTGTATGGCACATTTGTAAGTAAAGGAAGTGAATGGATGGAGGAAAGAAAAGCAGAATTGGACAAAATAGAATCACAGGAAGTTTGGGAGGACGCACACGCTGAACCCAATCACTTTCTCAGGACGATGTGGGTAGATAGAATTAAGCCAGCCACAAGTCTTTTGCCTGAAAAGCGTAAGTCTTGATTATGCATCATGGGAAATCTACAAACTCCAGGAAAGGATTACGGGGATACTTATGCGCCAACTGGAAAATTCACCACGCTGTTACTTCTTCTACTGTACGGCTTGGATAATGATCTTGAACTAAGGCAATTTGACGTGAAGGCCGCTTTCCTGTTTGCTCCTCTGGAAGAAGATATTTACATCCTTACGCTGAAAGAAAGTTCCCGATCCTCAAAGTTTCTGAAGCTGAATAAATATTTATATGGATTGCAACAGGCCCCATCAAATTGGTATAAAACCCTAACAATGTGGCTTGAAAGTATTGGGTTGGTTCAGTCGTCTGCTGATCCGTGTCTCTATATTCACACCAGTCGGCGACTGTCGGTATTCTTTCATGTGGATGATTTGGTCGTGGCGGGGGAGGTGGAGTGGTTTGAGAAGGAATTTTTAGTAAGGTTTCTGCAGTCATCAGCGCATACACCGGATACCATTCTTGGAATGGAATACACGCGAAAGGGTAAATCCGCTTATCTCAATCAATCAAAGCTCATTCTGAAGACTCTTGAGGAACTACAGCTACTGAATACAAAGCCCGTTCTCACTCCATTAACACCGGGAATGCAATTAGTGCCGGCCTCTCACAAAGAAAAAGTCGAGTTTCAAAAACTAGGCATAAACTTCAGAACATTTACCGGCCTGCTCAACTATCTAGCCTTCCGCACGTGACTGGATATCTCAGCTGCCGCATCCATCCTATCTCAATTTAATCAGAGTCCAGGGATTTCGCATTGGAAGGAGCTTCTCCACGTATGGAAGTATCTGGCGGGCACCATCAATTATTCTCTCTTGCTGAATCCAAGCGTCAACGATCCCCTACGTGTCTACACCAATGCAACCTGGGCAGACAATCCACATACTCAACGTTCGCAAACAGGGTACGTAATATTCTGGCGGTCCACACCTCTCGCATGGAAGAGCAGAAAACAGTGCAATATTTCTCTATCTTCCACGGAAGCGGAGTTGAATGCATTAAGTGATGGCGCGCAGGAGTCAATTTGGATAAATTCAATAATATGTGACCTTTGGCAAGGTTCTACATCATCTCCGACCAACTTTCTAGTCGAAAATAAAGGTCTGGTCAATAAATTACATCATTTCAGCTCTAACTCGAAAAATAAATACATCAATATGAAACTCAAGTGGCTACGCGACCAACTCTCCGGCGACAGGATTCATGTCACTCTCATCACCACCGATGCCATGATTGCGGATTTGCTGACGAAGGCTTCCAATAAACACAGTCTGGAACTTCTTACGTCAAAGTGTTTTGATTCAAGATTGCACTGAATTATGGGGGGTGTTGAAGTTAAAGAATCATGTTTCCTTTTCTTGTTTCCTTTTATTTTTTTATTTCTTTTATTTCTTTATTTTTATTCTTCTTTTTTTTATTCTTTATTTTCACATTTAATTTATTTTATAATTTTATCTCCATCAGAAGTGGCACGCGCGCGCCTTATCCTTCAAGACTTCCAAGTGGCACGCGCAGGCAAGGAAGTTATGCATATCCATATTCATCTGAGTAGTGGCAGTCTCATTTTTTTATGATAAATAGACGACCAACATTGCATTCTTCTTCCTCTCTGATCAACTCTCTCCTTTTCCAACATCCTTCTGATTTGTGTTCTCATCACTCAAGATCTAGAAGAAAGGTGCTAAGTCAGATCACTGAAGAATTCTTCAAGTAATTTGGTGCAATTGTTTATCTCTTTTTACTTTCTTATTTTTCCTTAAGTCCTTCTGACTCATCTATCACCGCAACCAGATTTTATTTATTTTCTATCCGAGGCGTGTGATCCTACTGCTTATTATTTGAAGTATCATCAACATCAGTAATTTTCATTCCTTGGGTAGGACAGGTCTCTTGTATTTGTTTTATGATTTGTTTTACGTTTTTGTTTACCTCTTTCTGACAAATGAAAACTAGTTTCTGGTCAAAATCTTTCAGGTTCTGGAATGTTGTAGTCCTCCCATACGTTGAGTGATTCAATGCCATTAAGTTCAGCGTCCATGGAATTTTCCCACTTGAGACAATCTGTACATCTTTTTGCTTGTTTGTATGTCTTGGGAACATAGTAGTTCTGGTACCCGTATTTTTAAGGAGGGTTCAGTGTTGATTGATTGCGGATGGAGTAACTAGAAATGAGTTGCCCCGCTAATTCTTCAGAAGGGTCAGACTTGGAGTTGGATGACTGATTGCTGGGTGATTTGGACGTGGGGAATGATGAGGAGACATTGCTTTGAGTTGGAGAATCAAAGTCATTGACGTTGATTGGGAGAGACGGGGAGGAAGAGTTTGGATGTTTGACAATGAAATTGTCATCAATTTTCATTTGTAGATAATTTTGATTGGGATTTGAGGTAGGGAAAAGCTGGGAAGGATTGTCATCTTTGAGGATCTTAACGTGTTTGGAGGAGATAATAGAGTTTTCAGGTTTCAAAATTCAATAAGATAGGAAAGTTGTGTTGTAACCCAAAAGGCTTCCAGGGAGCCCTCAATCTCTGAATTTTTTGCCAAAATTGATCTTGTTGTCAAGGTAGGCCACTTTGGACCCAATAGGGTGGAAGTAACTTATGGGAAGAGAATTTCTGGTGAAGATTTTGTAAGGAGAAGGGGAGCCGGGAGCCTTACAAATTTGATTTAGGGACAGACAAGCTGATTTAGCTACTTCTGCCCAAAGATTGAGCAGAAGTTTGGAAATTTGGAGGATTTCCCTCATGGATTCTGTAAGTTTTTGGTTTGCTCATTCAACTTTTCAATTGTGTTTGCGGTGGTAAGGTTTGGAAATCAGGTGTTGAATGGAGTTTGCGTTGAAGAAATCCTTGAGTTCAGATGAGGAGAATTCACCAGCACCGTCCATGCAGACGGTAGCAGGGAACTGATCTTTTTTTGCTTCTTGTGATTCAAGATGATTTTGAGTTGAAGAAAGGCATTGGACTTGTAATGGAGGGGTTTTGCGGAGATGTATCTGGAAAATTTATTGATGATATTCATAATGTAATCCATATTGTTTTGAGAGGATGGAGTGATGGGACTGATCAAGTCTATGTGAATTTGCTTGTAGGGCTTCAAGGATTAACTTGACGTGTTTTTGAATGGAGTTTTGGAGATTTTAGAGAAGACACAGTCCTTCACTGGAAGTCAGTGATTATTTTGCAGGACAGAGAGGGAAATAGGTTTTCAAGGCGTTAAGGGCTAGCATGTCCGAAGGATTGGTGCAGCGGTTTGATTTGATTGAGGTCCAGATCCTTGAGAGAGAGATGACAAAACTTTCTTTTGTTGCCAATTTGCAAAGGAGGGTTGAGGACGAACATATTTTCTTGGATGAATCCTGAAAAGGCTAGCTGAGAGTTTTCACAGAGTGAGAATTAATTTTTGGGGGATTTAAAAGAGCAGTTCTTGGTGGTAATTAGTTCTCCAGGGCTGATTAGATTCACCACAAGATCTGGTACAAACAGAAAGTTGCTCAAAGAGACAGTTGAGGCTTCCCAGGTAATATTGACTGTCCCTTTTCCCACAATGGGGAGTCTTGCACGTTCTTTCACAGTTTTTATAAATTCCTAACCAGAGTGTTTGTTGAGATGAGTAAAGAAGTTCCAAGAATTAAACACGTGGCACAAAGCGCCAGAGTCAAGGATTATTTGATTCAAAGGATTGATTTCTTCAACCCACATAGAGAGAAGCGCTACATAGTGAGCTACTTCTTTAGTTTTGGACTGAGAATTAAGTTGAGCTCTCCATTGGGCTTGAGATTCTTTCCACCAGTCGGCTGCAAGATTCTTGTGAACATGGCAACATTTGTTTTTGGGATGATTGGAGGACTGAGGATTGTGGTATCCCTTCCTGCATCTAAGTTCAGCTGGCACAGGTTTCTTAGTTTGCCAAGAAGAGACAAGAGCAGTGTCACTGAACCTGGCTTCCTTTGAATTTACTTTGGTTTCAATATCTAACTGGGTGAGGTGATTGAGAACAAGGTCCATGGTGACAACCTTTTCCAAATGTATGATTTGTTGGCAAAGAGAATGAAGATATGGTGGAAAATTAAAGAGGATTAAATAGGAGAGAATGTCATTGGGGAGGTAAATTCCAACATTAACCATCTTCTTCAGGGAGATTTTAGTTTCAGTGATCAAGAGATTGATTGCTTCAGGTTTGAATTGCTGATAGAGGAATTCATTGAAAACTTGGGCACGGTTGGCAGTTTAGGAAGAAGCAAATTGTTCTTTGACGGTCTTGAAGAGAAGTTAGGTTGAGGAGATGTTTGCGGGGTTCACAACATTGTTGTGAGTTACCGCATCAATGCAAGAGAGAAGGATGACTCAAGTTTCCATGTCATAAATAGAGCTGAGACTTTTGAATTCATCTTCAAGGGCTTCCTTCACACCTCTTAGCTGGAGTAGCATAGTCATCTGGTCTTTTGAAATTTAATATTTTTTCTCCACGAGAACATGTACTGCTTTGAGAGTGGCCTTGAGAATTATTTGTTGAAAACCTTTGTTTCTTGATCCCTCCATGGCTTTGATTAGGTTTGTTGGGTGGATCTTTGGCTTTTAACCGTGTTGAATTACTGTGAGAGGCCTTGAGAAATGATGAAAAAAGAGGGCTATGCCAAAAAGGAACATCAGTTGAGAAAAGAAAAAATGACAATCACAAACACAAAAGATGATTAACAGAAGAAACAGACATTGAGCAACAGGAATAGAAGAGACACTCAGAATGTGATTCAGCCTCAATTTTGGTTGAGGAGCCGATGAGGAAAGATGGTAGCAGATGACTTCAAGAAAGAATCATGTCAAGAGCTAGACTTCAAGGGTTGAGAGAGGCAGCAACAAGTGTAAGTCTTACCAGTCAGAATATAAGATGGTCTGGTTTGAGGAGTTGGATTTGATTTGATTTTAATGGTCAAGTTTGGAGTTTGAGGTTGGAGAAGATAAAGAAATAGAAGAAAAAGAAAACAAAAAGAAGTAAAGAAGTAACAAGGAAAGATGATAAGAAAGAAAGAGAAGATTTGGCTAAGAGCGGTCAAGCTGAGAGTGGTCAATGTCAAGCTAAGAGTGGTCAAGTTGAGAATCCAGTGTTTCAGATGTTTTTGGGGAGTTCATCAGGGTTGAAGACATGATAGTCTTGTGACAGTGAATGGTTGTGCTCATGTGACAGCGGCAGCAGCCACGCGTATGTGAGATTTGGAGAGGAAGAAGAGATGAGAGTTCATTTATTTGACAGATATTGCGAATCTCCTGGCGCAAAGTTGTCATCCAACTCAATGGCAGTGTCAGGTAAGCTTTTTAATTACTGTTTGAAAGAAAAAATAGCGTCCTGGGGTTACTAGGTTTGAAGGTTAATTACTCCTTCTTGCCAACTCAAATCTGGATTCCAGGAAACTAGGAAGTCATGGCCAAGAATGGTGTTGTCCATTCTGGGGATATCCAAGACAAATAAATCCCATCTGAAGCTTGGGAAATGGGAAAATTCAAAGGTCCATTTTGTTTTCTTGGTAACCCAATGAGACAGTTCAGTTGCACTACTTACTAAATAGATGGGAAACATATCTATCTTGAAACATGTGGGATTTTTGGAAGTGCAAAAAGATGAAAATATAAAGAAAACATCAGCGCTGGAATCAAATAAAAAACAACATTGAGTGTTGTAAGAATGAAAGAGGAAAAATCTCAAACTTGTAACACCAACTGACTTGCAAGGGCAAAGATTGACTTGCTGTAATTGAGATAATGTGTAGTTTTCCTTGCTATTATTAGAAAAACTAAAAGCCAATTTTTTGTCTGTTTAGCTGCTTCAAGCTCTAGCCGCTTTGCACAAGTATTTAAATCATGATTTCCTCCACAATAAATACTTAGCCCCTCATTTTCTTTCCTTTTCCTTTCCTCATTCCAGATCATTGCAGTTTCCTTTTCCAGGAAATTTGGATTTTTGGTAACAACCTTTCCCTTTGGGTTGAAGTTTGATTTTGGAATTGGGTCTGGAGTGTTTTGCATTCTTTGCATCTTTCTTTGAGGGGTTGTTGGCCTTCAAAGCCAAGTTTGACTGTCCATGGTTGTTTTTTTGAGAGCCGTTGTTGTTGTGATATCCATTATCAAGCTCAATCACCCAATTAATTAGGGACTGAAGAGAGGTTGTCTTATGCCCCCCCAATGAAATTTTTTCAATTAGGCATTCTGTTAAATATTTTTCAAATTTGACAACAGTGCTGAATTATTCCATTGGATGCAAGACTGCATGGTTTGGAAGTGGGAGATACAAACATAAACTCTACTATTCTCCTTTATAACTAGATTTTTCAGCTTGAATTTGGCCTTCTTCACTTCTTTGGGGTTGCCAAACAGGGTAAACAGTTGCTGCTCAAACTTGCCCCAATTTTTTGGGATACAGGTGGGACTAGTATTAGATAATAGCCTGAGGTATGGTTCAAACCACTGCAAGGTTCTTCCCCCTAGGAAGGAAGATGCATAAATAACTTCATTTCTATCAGAAGGGAATTTGTTGGGATTGTTTGAGAAGATGGTTTTGAAAGACTTTAAATAAGATATAATTTTATGCAAGTGTTCCCCTGAATAGTGATCTGGTTCCTTCATTCCCAGAGTGCCAAAGCTGCAATCACTCATGCTAGGTTGCAAGTAATTTTGATTAAGAGACTGAATCAGAGCAGAGAAAAGGGTAAAAGATTTGGTCTTGGTAGCACTTGTGCAAACCCTTGGTCATGAAGTCAAGGTTTCATTGGAGGAATGTTTGGAGCATTTGATTTCTTCAAGAGGATTCAACTGTGCTTCCCCTTGAGGAGCCAGAGGATTGTAAAGAGGTTCCACCAAAGAAGATTTGAAAGAGGGAACAGGATCTAAAGGTTGTTGGGCCCTTGAAGCGTTGGGTCTCCATACCCAATGATTATCATCATTATAAGGGCTGAGGGAAGCTTTTGGGGTTGAGCAAGTACGGGAAATTGTAAAATAAAATCTATTATAGGTTGGCAAGCTACAATAGAGGAGTTTGGTTAGTTAATTTACTGTCACATGACCACCCAACGTACTATAGGTAAATCTTAGATGACTGTGAGCGCTGTAAGAATCCCAAAGGTGCTGGTCATTGGCAGTTCTTCGGAGGGGAAGAGTTTTAAAAAAATATTTAAGTGTAACCAGAATTAAGGTCCAGAAACTTGTGAAAAAGCAATCAATGGGAAGGGATGAGTTTGATAGTAATTGGTACCTATGGGACAACACTATCTGAGGCAAGATGGTGCAGGAAAAGAAATGAAAAAAATTGGTTATAGTTTGTTCAGAGTTCAATAGAACAAGGCAGTTGTAAGTAGAAACACCCAAAAGATAATAAATCTGGAAATCAGCAGAAGATTAGGAAAGATCAACTCAGTTCCAACAAACCTACAGGTTTTCAATGAACCTGCCCAACTCTCTGCAATCAAGCACTTGAAGGGTACCAGATACCTGTTGTTGGCTGTAAAAAAAAAAGCAATTATTTTTATGAAGCTACAGAAGCAAAGCAATAACAAATTTGAACAAGAATAACCAAAAAATTCTCAAGGGACTTAAGAGTAGCATGGCAAAACACAACTTCACAGAAAAAAAAGGCAAGTTTAAAACTCCAGTTTTCAAGTTAAAAAAACCTCTCAGTCAAATTTCACTGATTCCAGAAAGACAATCAAAGAATGATCAAGACCAGTATGGTCAGAAAAGTGATCAAGGAGTGGTATAACACACTCATTAATTCTACCAAATGAATTCTTCTTCAACAAGAAAGGCTATTGGGTGGTGATAATAGATAGGGCCACAGAGGGGTATTACAAGACTCCAAATGGTGCTGAGCCGGAGGCAGTTCTGTGGAGGGGAAAGGTGCTGTTTAGGCTTCCCTCCTAAGAGTTACAAAAATATTTAAATGTAACCAGAATCAAGGTCCAGAACCTTATGAGTGAAGAATCAATGGAAGGGATGAGTTTTGAAGTATTCAGTAGTGATGGAAGAAAACACTATCTGAGGAAAGATGGTGCGGAAAAATACTTGAGCAAATAAGTTTAAAGTTTGTGCAGAGTTCAACAGAACAAGGCAGTTGCAAGTAACAATGCCCACAAGCTAATAATTCTGGCCATCATCAGAAGATTAGGAAAGATAAACTTAATCCCAACCAACCTCCAGCTTCTCAATTAACCTGCCCAACTCTCAGCAATCAGGTGCTTGAAGGGAACCAGATAACTGTGGGTGGCTGTACAAAACAAAGCAATTTGTTCTATGAATCTCTAGAAGCAAAGCAGTAACAAAATAAAACAAGAATGACCCAAAACTTTCCAAGTGACTGAAGAATAGCGTGGCGGAATTCAAATTTAAGGGAATGAAGGGAGGCTTAGCACTCCAGCTTTCAAACTTAAAGAAACCTCTCAGCCAAACGTTACTTGTTCCAGAAATACAATCAAATGAATGATCAGGAGCAAAGCATTTTGAGAAAGGGATCAACAGAGTGGCTTAACACACTTAACAATTCAACCCAATGAATTATTCTTCAACCAGAAAGAATATTGTTTGGTGATAAGGATCAGGTCACAGAGGACAGATCATTAAACAATCCAGGTTTCAAACTTAAAGAAACCTCTCAGCCAAACGTGACTGGTGCTGGAAACACAATCCAATGAATAATCAGAACCAAAGCGGTTGGAGAAAGGGATCAACGGAGTGACTTAATACACTCAAGAATTCAACCCAATGAATTCTTCTTCAACCAGAAAGGCTATTGTTTGGTGATAAGGATCAGGTCACAGATGATGGATCAAAGGATTGAGTATGGAGGCTCAAAGAATCAAGTGGCAATCAAAAGATATGACCAGAATAAAGATGATGAGATCCTCAGATAAAGGGGATGGACCCCACAGATTAATTCATTCCAAACATAATGGATGGATCATAGATAGATGATGTGATATCTGGGCAAAAGGCAGGGGATAGCCCCTCATTTTATAGACAAAAGCCCTGTATACTATTTACAAGAGATGACTACAAATGAAGCAGAATTTTTTTTGGTGATAAATAGTATCAGGAGTAACAGGCAGTGACAAATAGAAAAAATTGCGACAGGAGGCCCATGAAATGTGAAAAATAAAAGATAAAAAAAAAGAAAACCCGCCCGCATTTAGGATGACAATGGGCAGCAAATGATCATCCGCGACTTTGCAAATGCAAGGTTGCAACAGGCAAAAGGTGATGGCCAAGATGCAAAGCAAGTGCTGATGGGCCCCGCAAGTTGGCAAGCACATGCAAAAATGATGGGGGGTGATTGCAGTGATATTGACTGGAAAAAGTTTTGTTGATGGGTGGTGAGGGCCGTCCAGATGATGAGGAGAGGATTGGATTGGGAGATTGTTGATCCAAAGGGGGAGGTTGCAACAGATGGTTGCGGATGATGGCAGTGGGAAAATTGAGAGTGATGATGGACAGCTGATCAATTGTTGATGGCAGCTTTCAATGGCTCCAATTGCTGCAAGCAACAGCTTGCGTTCCATTGGCTTAGAAAACAAGGGGGTTGCTAATGGGTGTGTGCTTTGATGGCAAGGGTGATCATTGGCGGTGGTTGCTGCTGTCTGAACCCTGTGGAGTTGATGATGGATCAGGGATGATTGATATGATGACTAATGGTTGGCTGAATGAAAGGAGGATCAGTGGTTGAGAATTATTGGCAAGGATTGCCGCCTGCATGCATGCTTGGCCAAAAAGAAAACTGGGCTTGGAGCAAAACAATAGGGAGTTGAAACAAGGATATGGGGATTGGAATGCCCTGGAGAGGCCTTCCTAGTCTACTAGGCAAGGAAGGGTTGGAAGATCAGAGAATAAAAGAGTAACCATAGTTACACAGGGATAATTTGTTTTTGTTGGATAAAAGAATGTACAAAAACAAAATTAAAAAATTTCCATTTTAAATGGCGTCCTAAATTTGTCACCACAGTGTATCAAGGATTTGAGTATGGAGGCTCAATTATCAGAGGTAAACTGTGGATATACCCTGGAGAAGATGGTGAGGATAGAATGCTCAGATAAAGGGGGACAGATGGATTCACTCACCATGGATTTATTCACTGACTCAGATGATGGATGATAAAATGGATGCTGGGACAAAGGCCAGGGAGAGAACCTCCTTTTATGGGAAAGAGAAGCTGTAGATTATTTACAAGAGGATGACACAAATTGGAGTGGAATTTGTTTTACCCAATGAAAGATTGATGATGGTGATGAGAAAATCCAGACTTGCAAATGAATGATCATGAAATTAAAAAAAAATAGAAAAGAATACAAAATTTCAAGGGAAAAACAATGCGGGGGGAAGAGATGTGCGCTGCAAGATAAAAAACAGTGCAAGCCATGGACAGAAAGCCACACAGACAACTGCAAGCCTTGCGGACAACTGCAAGCCTTGCAAAAAACTGCAAGAGCAGATGCAAGATGAATGGATGGGCAACAGCAGAAGTGAGCGGCAATGGAGGTTGCCATTAAGTTCCCAATAGAGGTAGTGATAGAAGAGGCAGACAACCAAGAAGATTTTTGGGCCAAAGGATCGATAGGATGGTTTCAGTCCAGAGCAACAAACCAATCAAGAAAGATCCTGCCAGTAATGATATTGGTGACAGAGATTTTGATGAATTGGATGTGGTGGGAGATGGAAGGGTATGCAGTTCTGATGGATTGACCAATGATGGCCCTCCTAGGGAATGAGCAAATGAGAGTGAAAGACCAGTTGGCTGGTAATCATTGAGCCCAGGTTTTGGCGGAGTCAAGACAAGCATAAGATACACCAATGAAAAGAACAGTTGGATAGCTGGTCAAGGGAGAGATTGTGGTGGATCAAGTTGAGGGTGATATTGGGCAAGTGGTAGTAGGTGAGTAAGTTGAGGATATGATTAAATGAGGATGAGGATTGAGATGAGGATGGATGAGGTGTGCATGTGGATGGCCCCCCCAAACAAAAAAGGATGCCAAGCGCAAAGAAAGAAAATTGAACACAGATCCTGGGGACTTGAAAACTCCAGGGGTCCTTTCTAGACCACAAGGACAGGGAGAAGTTGGTGAAAAGGGCAATTACCATACCAGAGCAAATTTTCTTCTTTCTTTTTTTAACAGAAAGATGAAAAAATATGTAAAAAATTGATTAAAATTGGCCCTTTACTTATGAGGTGTCACAATTTGGTCACCACATCTGTACCCAACTGACAGACTGTTCCTAGTCCGCATTGAGATTTTTAAGATATCAAGAAAAGATGAGGAAACAAAGAAATTGAAAAAAAGAATGGCTATTTCTTGATCTTGAGAGTGATTGAAGAGTTGAGAAATACCTTGATCCATCCAAAAGAGCCCTAGAAGTGGCAGAGATAAAATGCCAAGGGCATCCCAGGTGCTCGCGTATGTGGCGGGAAGTAGAGTTTCACAAATGAAATGCAGAAAATGACCCTGGTGGTGAACAATTGGGAGGAATTACTTTTGGGATAAGTTTACTCCACAACAATAAAACCTTTTAACTTGATCAGCAGAGAAATTTACGGCCAACTGAGTACCATCCACCTCTTCCAAAACATAATATCCACCTCTGACTTGACAAGCCACCCAATAAGGACCATTCCAGAGGTTTGAGAATAGCTTGCCCCACTGATTCTCTAAGGATCAATTTTTGGCTAAAACTAGATCACCAGTATTTAAGGGATCCCTGAGTTGATTTGAATGCTTATCTTCCCAATATTGAACCAATTTTTTTCTTGATTCCATCATCTTCTGATAAGCTTCATCACAAAAATCTTCAATTTGCTCCAGTTGTTTGGATCTAGAAACTAATAGATCAGCAGTTGAAGACACCTCCTCCCATGAGATACCCAAGAAGGATTCCATTTACAGATTCAAAGGAAGAACTGCTGTTGGACCAAAGATAATTTCATAAGGTGAGTAGCCAGTGGTCTGTTTGGTTGAGATTCAATCAAAGAAGAGAACAAGAGGAAGACATTTGAAAAAATTCTTTCCACTTTCACCAGCTAATTTAACAAGTGCAGCCTTAAAAAGATCATGGCCTTGTTCCACCATGCCTTGGCCTTCAGGATTAAAAGGAGTAGTAACTTCATGTTTTCCAGGAAGTAATTGGATCATTTCAGCAAGCTTGCCACCAAATTAAGAGCCACCATCAGTAGAGTAAGATTGAGCCAGGCTGTAAAGCAACTTCCAAGTCTCATAAAGGAAATCTGCCACTGTTTCAGAACTAAGACTCTTAAGAAATTTGGCTTCAACCCATCCAGAAAAATCATCTCTAGCCACAATGAGGTTCTTAGCACCACCTGCCTTTTATATGAACCAAATCCATAACAACCCTCCCAAAGACTGTGGACTCCCCAGTAGGATAAAAAATTTCAGCTGGAAGCCTAAGATCATATTTTTGAAAAAATTCACAACTCTGGCACTGTTGAGAATGGATTTCTTCAGAGATGACCAAAGGAATTATTTGGATAATTTTTGATAAGTTTTGGTTTCCCCACAATGGCAAAGACCCTCATGGAGACTTTCAAGTATATAATCTTGTTTAGAAGGAATAGTAACAACAATGAGCGCTCAAGGATTTCCTCTTTTCATAAGCCTAGAGCCTTGTAAAAACAAAGTAGAGGACTTCCTTTTGAGGGATCAAAATTCTTTAGCAGAGATATCAGGGGTTATTTGAAAATTTTAAAGGTACCGCTCTATTTTAAGCCAGAACCCTTGTTGAAATCCAAACTAATCTTGAGAGGAGAAGGAAAAAACAGGATGGATTAAAGGTTCTTCTTCATAAAAATCCACTCCAGCATCAGATTTGTCATCTCCAAGAGGATGTTGAGATAAACCATCAGGCATGGTGAATGATCTTCCCGCCTGTGAACAATATCAAAAGAGAAAAGCTGGATAAACACCAAACAACAAGTAATAGTTGCATTTTGGAAGCTGGGAGTATTTATCATTTCAATGATGGATTGATCCTTCACTTGTAATTCCAAATGGTGGCCCCAGGGGACGGTTTAAAGCTTGCTCATGATTGGGGCCAAACAAAAGAGTTCCAGTTTTGGTCAAGATTATCTTTTTTCTAAATCTGAAAATAAAATAGATTCATGGAGATTGGGACAGTCCCAACCATTTTACTCTTCCTGAGTGAGAACAGCCTCAACAGATTGATAGCTAGAATTGAAAGCCAGATTGATCTTTCCAGATCCAGGTCCATAAGAGATCTTTTTCAAAACTGTTTCTTTACCAACAATAATTTTGAGCAACTGAAAGAAGTTTTCATAATCTTGGGCCCAAATCCATTTGGCTTCTTTCCTGGTTAGATGAAGCAAGGGAGCACAGATTTTGGATAGAGATGGGATAAATATTGGAACATAATTTACCACATGTTGAAAACCTCTAACTTCAGTTGGATTGATTGGAGTAGGCAAAGAGTTGATCTTGTTGACTTTGGATGGTGCCATTCTTCTTCCTTCCTTGCAGACCATATGACCAACAATTTCCAGAGCAGGGACACAAGCAGCCAATTTGGATCCGGAGACAGTAAGGCTAGAGCCCTCAATAAAAAACAGAATCCTTTCCAAAGTAGGAGCATATTCCCAGATGAATCAAAAAATTCCTGAATTCCAAGGAAAGAGCTCATTATCATAGCCAGAAACTGGAACCTTAATTCTTCCATTTTGAATAAAGATACCAGCATGATCAGGGATTTCATCCTGGAGGATCCATGTCATCTGAGCCTGATAGAATTCAACCAAATTAGTGGAACCTTGAGGAAATTGAGTAATTTGGAGTCATCAACCCAGAGCAAAATTTAAATTAGTGAGAGGGCAAGAAATAGGATGTAAGTATTTTTTTTCATAACCAAACATAATGTCCTCTATACCATAGCAAGATCTCCCAGAGAAAGAATCAACAAATTCTTCTGTGGCAGGAGGAATACCAGAGTCTTTAATATTAAATTTGTTAAAAGGTTGAATATCATGAACTATTCTAAATTTAACATTTGTCTTGAGTACACAGAAGACAGGGCTGGAATAACTGGAAGTTCAATGTTCATATAGACCAGTAAAAGCTTGTTTGCGGATCAACTTGATAAATTCATCAATTTTAGCAGAAGGGATTGGAATCTTTTTCTTTTTACAAGGCTCATTTCCACCTAAAGGGATGATGTAATTGAGTCCATAGGATTATTTCAAGAGACCTCTCTCTTCTTCATAGAAAGAAATAGTTTTTTCTCTTAGAGGTACAAAATTTTTGATCAAATTCAACTGATCAAGAAGAATAAATCCATCTGGACCAAAGTTGACCACTTTTAGAAGTTCTTCAGTGACACAGCCATGAGGCACAAAGGGACCAGTAAGAGATTGAGATAAACCACAGTAAGGATCACAAGATAAGGGAGGGCGCATGATGGGAGGATTTAGGTTGAGAGGAATAGGATTGTTAACTGGTTGAACCTTTTTTGAAAGTGCTTTCACTTGGTAGCAAAAGAGAGAAGTTCTTTTTTCCTCCAAGCATTGACCAGTGAGACCTGAATACAAAAACCAAGACCAAGTTCCAACATTTTCCATGACCAATGTTATACAACCTCCTCAAAGGGTGCCTTTTCCATAAAGGGAGAACCAGGAGATGAAACTTTGCTCACATGTGTGGCACTAGGTATGGTTTCAAAAATGACTGGAGAAGGTTTCCCTAGGGGTGCACAATTTGGAGGACTTACTTTTACCCCATGTTGCCACCACTGAAGCCCATATTCCTCCATACCAAAACCACCAATAATAGAATTGAGATCGGGATCTAGTTTATACTCATTGCAGAGATTTGAAAAAGGACTGAAAGAAGATTGATAAGAACTATGAGTAAAAGGAAAAGAAGACATAACAGATCCAGAGAGAGAAGAAATACTTTTGGGATTTTCTAATTCAACATGTTTCTGTTTTTTTAATATTTTCCAGATCAGAAGAAAATGATGAGAAAAATGAAAAATAATCCTCAGGGATGAGATTTGATCCTTGAGTTGAAGTCCAAGGCTAAAAATAACTACAACTATCACTAGGATCAACTATTCCCAGAAAAAATTAGAGGAATTGGAATTATCCTTCTGCTTCCCCTTAAAACTTGATCTAGAACTATGACCAGTGAATTCTCTTTCCCAAACACCAGAATCCAAAGAGCAGAGGGGAAAATCAATTATTCTACCATCAGCATCAGGGAGAAGAATTCTCTCCCCAACTTGATCAGGAAACATCAGGATAGCACCAAAATCCATTAAGAATGGTCAACCCAAGATCATAGGACCTTCAAAACAAGTGATCCAAAAGGGAAAAGTTCCAACAATATTTTGACCAATTCAAACTGGGACATCTTCAAAAATACCAAAAATTCACAAGATTGATTCCTCATCCCATAAATTGCAGAATTGAAACTGACACTAGGACTAAGCTTGAGCTTGCAGGCAATAGAATCTTAGATTAAGTTGAGCTGAGAACCAGAATTGACAAGGAGAGAAAAATTTTTAATTCAATCACCAAGATAACAAGTAAGAAATCCAAGAGGACAGGAATTAAGGTTGGAATCTGAGGAGGGATCTTTTCCACAAGAGTCCTCCATCAAATTGCCAGAGGAAACCTTTAACTTTTCAGTTTCAATCTCCACACTTCAACAAGAGACCCATTTCTTCATTCTTTCAGCAACAGATGGAGAAATCTAAAGTATCTCAGCCACAGATAGATCAGGAATTTTTAGATTGGAAATTTTCTATAATAATCCTTCCACAGCATTGGGGTGGTCCTTTCAAATTCCCCTCTCAAGCCAAACTTTGGGCTGAGTGGAGGGAGGAAGTTCAGATGAAGCAGGAACAAAGATAGGATCAAAAGGTTGAGGTGACTTAGATGAAGGAGTAGGATCAGGATCAGGACAGGATCAGAACGTTGAGGTAGTTTAACAGATGAAGGACAAGGATGAGGTTCATCTTGAAACCTTTCCATGAGTTGTTCCTTTTCCACCTGCATGTCTTCTACATCAGGGGAGGCAGGCTCAGGTGAGGATTGCCGTTTAGCTGGTTTTTGAAGAATTGAGGTTGGCAAGGAAGGATCCTTATGAGGTTTGGTTTACTTATTTTTTTTCCTAGCTGGACCAGGTTGATAAGCTGCAACAAGATTGGAGGAGGATATGGCTGGAGGATACCAAGGTTCAAGGCTACCAAAAGAGTATCAAAAATTGAAAGAAGCCAAAGATGCCTTCATAGGAGGTACTGGCTGATAAAATTCCAGCACATGATGAATAGGGAAAGATGAATCAAAAGAGATCAAATCACCATGAGGAAGAAAGAAATTGTTCCCCTTCTGTTCCACCAAATTTTCCTCTTTATCCTTCTGAACCTCAGGGAATTGGCCAGTTCCATGAAATTTGCTATGACAGTTGTAGCAGACCAGAGTGCATTTAGGAACAGAGTTAGAGGGTTCAGGAGCAGAAGGAGAAATAATCTTTTGATCAATTTTGTTCTCAAAATCCTGGAGTATTTTTGTTATCTTGATGAGGATGAAAGAAATTTTTCCCCTTCTGTTCCACCAATTTTTCCTCTTTATCCTTCTAAACCTCAGGGAATTGGCAAGTTTCATGAACTTTGCTATGACAGTTGGAGCAGACCAGAGTGCATTTAGGAACAGAGATAGAGGGTTCAGGAGTAGAAGGAGAAATAATCTTTTGATCAATTTTGTTCTCAAAATCTTGGAGTATCTTTGTTATCTTGTCTATAGTAGCAGTTTTCCAGTTGGACTGAGGATTTGGTTTGGGCTTGCAAGAAGCTTCCATCTTATTCATCATTTTGTTTGATTCTTTGAAAGAAGGAGCAAGGACTGGTTCAGTGGTTCTAGGTTTTTCAAAATTTAAAGCATTTTGACCTTTCATGACTTCATCCACAGTAATCCTAAGGACAAGGACAACAGGGAGCTTAAATCAATTTTCCCTGGTGGTGATCATTGATCCAGACTTGACCAATTTATCCCTAATCCTTTCCTGCACTCTGAGCAAAAAAGATTGGAAAAATTTCACTCAAACGTTGTGCACCGTATCAATGTGATTTTTTTGGATAAGATAATTTTGGATTGGGTCCCATGACTTCTTAAAAGACTGATAGTTAGAGACTGAAGAGACACCACCATTTGAGATCCACTGAGAGAAAAGAAAATCCAATTCCTGCAAGGTAAATCAAGCTACATCTATTCTTCCCCAATATGCCAACATTGCTTACCTTAGAAGCATCCAGTTTTGGGATTTTAATTCATCAAAAAACTTGATTACTTCCATGACTTCATCAGAGGAGATAAAGAATTGTGCCTGGTAGGCCATATTGTATTCACTTGCCCCATCCACTCTAGAAGCCATTTTGTAAGAGTCCAAGAACCATTACACATTTACCCCGTTCAAATGTAATTTCTTGTTCTGAGGTTTGATCTTGACGATTTTAGGCCAAACGGGGGGGAGTACCAGTAGATACCATTTTAAATAACAGATTTTCCGAGAGGATCAAAAGAGTAGAATACAAAAGTTTCTCACAAGTTTGGCAATAGTAGGGTTTCACAAAAAAAAAAAAAAGAATGTTGCCCAGGTGGTGCAAAATTGGGAGGACTTACGTCTACAATGATATTCCTCCAAGGATCAGATCTAAGAAAAGAGAGCAGAAAGGAGAAATAAAAAAAATGTATTTTGAAGTTGATTCCTAAAGTTTTGGACTGTAAATCCCAAGGTTTCTGGTTTGATCTGGCCCAGGGGTACAAATTCAATACTCCAAATGGTTCTGGCCACAGGTATTTCTTTGGAGGGGAAAGGTGCTTTTTAGGCTGCCCTCCTGAGAGTTAAAAAAATATTTAAAAGTAACCAGAATCAAGTTCCAGAACCTGGTGAATGAGGAATCAATTGGGAAGGGATGAATTTAATAGTAATTGGTAGCTATGAACAACATTATCTGAGGCCAGATGGTGCAGGAAAAGACTTGAAAAAAGTAGGTTAGAGTTTGTTCATAGTTCAATAGAAAAAGGCAGTTGTAAGTAACAAAAACCACAAGCTAATAACTCTGGTTGTCAGCAGAAGATTAGGAAAGATCAACTTAATCCCAAACAACCTCCATGTTCTCAACAAACCAGCCCAACTCTCCATAATCAAGCACTTGAAGGGTACCAGCCAACTGTGGGTGGCTGTAAAAAAAAAGAAATTTGTTTTATGAAGCTCTAGAAGCAAAGCAATAAAAAATTCAAAAAATCATAAACCAAAACTTTTCAAGGGAATCAAGAGTAGTGTGGCAAAATTCAACTTCAAAGAAATAAAGGGAGGTCTAAAACTCCAGGTTTGAAGCTTAAAGAAACCTCTCAGTCAAAATTGACTGGTTCCAGAAGGGAAATCAAAGAAAAATAAAGACCAGTATGGTTGAAGAAAAGATCAAGGAGTCATATAACACACTCAAGAATTTGACCAAATGAATTATTCTTCAACCAGCAAGGCTATTGGTTTTTGATAAAGGATAAGGCCACAGAGGGATGGAACAAATATTTGAGTATGGAGGCTCAAAGATCATGGGGCAATCATAGATATACGCAGGATAACAATGGAGGATAAATTCCCCAGATGATGGATTGGATTTGATTGACTCAGATGATGATAATGATATCAAAAAAAATGTATGATATATGATGCATATATGATATAATGATGTGAAAAATGTAGGGGAGATCCCCTCCTTGTATGGGCAAGAGGCCCTGTAGACTACTTACAAGAGATGAAAAAAATGATAGCAGAATTTTTTTCTTATTTTTTTTTATATAGAAATGAAATGATGAACATACTAAACAATCTTTTGGAGACATGATCATACAAAAGAAAAGGGAAAAAAATAAAAAAAATCAGAAGAGAAGACAATGGGGGGGCAGAGGTGACAGGTGGACTGGCGCGGATGTCAGTTTGCAGTGGTTGGGCTGAGAGGATACTTTGGATAGGCAAGCCGGTTGCTGATGGGTGTCAGCAAGTTTACAAAAAGCTACAATTAGGGCTTGCAAAGGACACAAGCAAAAGATTTGTGCAAGAGGCCGTCCAATCTGCAAAGGAGGGATGGATCAGTTGCATAGGGTGATGGTGGGTGTTGATGAGAAGGTAACTTGGGCCCATTGATGGTTCTCAGCGGGTTGGCAAGCAACAGCTCCAACAACTGCGGGTGACAGCTTGTGGGTCTGTTGGATGCGAAAATTGGCAGGTTCCAGTTGTCCAAGTTGGGAGGCTGGGATGATGATGATGGGGATGACTGGATAGATTGATGGCTGTAGGCAACACCAATGCCCAGCCAGATCAGGGTGGATCAAGAAAGTGGAAATACCAATGGAGGGATTGGCGGTTTTCTTTGTTTTTTTCTCCAATGATGATGATGGCGAGCTGGAGGTTGGTGATGATGATCATGAGGCTGATTTAGATGAGGAGTTAAATGACCTTCTGCGCACACTTGGCCAAAAAATCGGGCACCAAGCCCACAGAGGAGGAATTGAACGCATGACCTGGGAACTTGAACACCCCATGGGTACCCTTCCTAGACCACTAAGACAGGCAGAAGTTGGAGAAACCCCAAATCAAAGAGTTGCCTTAGCAATGCAGAATTTTTTTTTTTTGAAAGATGATATGTAAAAAAAATAAAAATTTCCCCTTTAAATGAGGTGTACCAAATTGGTCACCAAAACATCCATTTGTAACATTGATGAAATATAATTTTGACAATCAGTCTCATTGTTCTTGCATATCCAATAAATTTACATCTTTTTCTCATATCATTTCTAAAACTGAAAGAATTAATAAAGAAAGGTGGATGCACTAAATGCAGTCTAAATAATTTATCAAATAAACATTTGGCTTGACCAAACCATTTTTGGGATATTTCATGAATTTGTTCAAAGATTCAGGCTTCTTGAGGTTTCTTTTGATTTTCCTGAAAGCCATCAAAAGGAAATATATACAGGTAGAAAACTTTCAAATAGAACAGCAATGGGATGGTTGATTCAAATTGTTCAAAAAAAATACTTTTTCTGTTTTTTTTTTTTTTTTTGAAATTATAATTACGTGGAAATTCACTTTTCAAATTAGATTAAATTTTAATTTCAGAATTTATTGTCTAATAAAAAGAAACTACTATTTCTCTTTTTCAAGGAAAAAATCAGATTTTATTTTGAATATATTGGTTATTTCCTAATCAACAGCATAAAAAATCCCACCCCAGGTCAGGCCTCCGCAAAGAAAATGAATGAACCTCTTATCAATTGAAAATGGAGGGACCAAACCATCTGGATTATATTTTTCCAATTCAATTGAAGAATTTTTGGCTGAGCTAAGTGGAAAATTTCTGGATGGGTTTCTGACCAGCTTGGGTATCCATGATAAACGGGTGTGCTTGTTCTTGTTTTTCTTGGCTTTTTTTGGAAAAACTATCCTTTACTGATGAAGATAATGATAATTTTGAGTGGGATGGTGGCATACTATTATGTTTGACCTCCTTTTCAGCTTCTGCCATAGAGATATCACTATAATCCATTTTATGGTTAGCTAGACAATTTGCAGATTTTGAATGGAGGCTGCTTCACAGAACTGGATGATATCAATATCCTTTGTTTGGTTGACTTTGGGTGCAATTTGTTTGTTTAATTATTGAACCCATCCATGTGTATACATGATTATAGTGATTTCTAAGTTTATTTAATACAATGAAACATTTTGAAAATATCTACAAACATGAATTTTCTCTTGGGGAAATCATCCCGGAGGGTTGGGGAGTTGGACAACTTAGGCTAAGTTTTCCACCTCCCCAACATTCCCAGGGTGATTTCCCCCCAGACAGTTTTTTCACACCTTCCCATAGTCTGGGTTGGTGGACAACTTATCATAAGTCATCCACCTCTCTATACAAGTTGTATTTTTACAATATATACCAAGTTGGAAACTTTGGTTATACACTGGTGGTTTCCCACAAACCAACTCTTCCATTCCAATTAATTTACATCTTTCAGAATTCTGTGATTCTTTAGAGTACTGAAGAAAATGTTTTTACCTTGTTTAATAAGTACAACCTGCCAGTCATAAGGATATAGGTAAAAATGTCCCAAAAGTAAAAGCAAAGAATATTCCTCAGTTGAAACAGTGTGGCATAGTTTAGGTCCAATCCTATGATATTATAGTGGTCATAATTATTTATGCACCCTTATCAGAGATGATTGAATAAATTTATCTGGTAATGGTTCAAAATTTCCTAAAAATTTTAGCTTAATGAATATTTAAATTTAGAAATCACCTTTCCTTACAAATTTTAATTTCACGCTGGAAGATTCTTAGCATTTTCCAGAGAATTCAATTTGAAATTTGATGAATTCTGATGGTAGATTATGATATTCATGCTTGATTGACTTTTGATGCAATTTGGTTGTTGAATTATTGGACCAATCCATAAATATATGTGATTATGGTTATTTATTACTTTGTTCAATATCTGAATTACTTTGATAATACCTAAAAAAATATATTTGCTCTTGAGGAAATCAACCTGGATGATTGGGAGGTGGAAAACTTAGGCTAAGTTGTCCAACTACCCAACCCCCCCAGATGATTTCCCCCAGGGTGATTTTTTGACACATTCCCATAGTCTGGGTTGGTGGAAAACTTCTTGTAAGTTTTCCACTTCCCTATAAATGGTGTATTTTGATATTATACACAAGGCTGGAAGCTTCATCATAAATTTGATGCATTGTAACAAGGAACAATGTCTTGTAATTCCAGATTTGATGAAAAAATATACTGTGCCATACAAAATTCCAATATTCTCATTGCAAATTTTTGGAATTCAAATTGATCATTGTTAAAAAAACCAAATCAACCTTGTAAAATTTGGATTTTACAATTTTGTTAATTTCAAATAGAGATTTTCAGCATGAGTACAAGGGTTCCCAAAGCTGGCCCCTGTTTGAAGGAATTTTTTGGTTGGTCTCACCCATCACCAAATGAATTTCTCCAGGGGCATGGAGCACTTAGCCCAAGTGCAACATGCCCCAACAGATTTCTGAGATTAATTTACCATCATGAAATGAAAAAATTGTTCCCATTGTCTCACTGATTATAAGACACAAAAGCAATTCTGAATACATCAATCTTGATCCTACACATTCAATCATTTTTCTTGGTCAAATATTTAACTTATAGTCTGATTAATTCATACCACGCATTGATCGAGTCAAATTTATTTGAAATTTTGCAATCATCATGCAAGCAATCAAATTTTTTTATTGGAATTCTTTTAATAAAAAATTTACAAAAGGAGTAACAACATGAACTATTTTCATGTTCCTCTTTTTCTGAATTTTGAGAGTCAACATATATCATGTGACAGGTTTTATTGTAAAATTTATATCTCAAATATTTGGAAAACAGTCTCAGTTTTGAATGGGGAGTTTCCAAAGGGTCAAAGGCAAATTGGAAAATATTTTTTTCACATAGCATTATTTATAAAAAACTTCCCATGAAATTCAATCAAAATAATTACCACACAGCCATTTGTAAAGGTATACAACCAAATATAATACTTATTGATTAATGGGAACATTCTTTATCTACTCACAGGACTAGTCCCTTTTATCATTTATCTAATCCAAATTCCACAGAATCATTTGGTACCTGTGAAGAAGTGAGATTGCAATAGATAATTCATAGAAACACATCCCATTTTCAAATCTGAAATTCATTGAACCAATCATCCATTCTAATCCAGAATATTAAAAAAATTGCCACTAAATTCCTTTCATGACATATTCAAAAAATTCATTTTTAGTTGCATAATTATCCCTTAATTCACAAATCTTGAATGATTCTGTTGAATCCAATGTATTAAATTCAGGACAAATTCTTTTTTAATAATAATTAAACAGCCAATATACCTTCATTTTGGTTTATTCATAAAATTGACAGAAATGATCTTTTCATGGTACATCCATGCTCAAAAAATGTTTTTTTCCCTCATTTTTTCCAATCCCCGAACAACTTCTAAAAAGGCCTCACCCTCATCCCAAAACCCATGGCCAAAATCCATGAGCTACTTGCCTTGGCCTGGCCTACTTGTTGGGCCAAATGGGCTAAGGCAGGGCACATACTGTTTTATTTGGGTAAGAAAAGGGGCCGCGGGTGGCCTGTTTTGAATTTCAGAATGCTTGGTCACAGTGCAATAGCAGAATGGCTATTCCTTGCAACCAAAGAGTTGTGTTTCATTCATCAGGTCCACTGAAGAAGGTCTGTGCATATACAGGTGCCCTGACACAAACTGCACATACCTTGCAGTTGTTGAGCAAACAGCTGTGAGGCTGCAGTTCAAAGTAAACAAGTGCTTCAAAAAACACCCAATTGACAAAACCTAGAAAATTGAGTGAGACAAATAATTCCACCTTAACAAAAAAACATCACCAGGAAACCATAAACACAAACTGGCTTCCATGTAAGCCAATCTAACCTTTTGAGGTTTTTCTCCTGATGCTTTTATTTTAAGGGACCTATTGATCCACTCTGACGTATGATTTTCCCTCTTATCCTGCATCACATACTATTTCAATCAATGAAATAGCTGAACATTCACACTGGTAATCACCCATCACTACAAAATCTATCAGAAAATTGGCAACAATCCAGAGAAACACTTTGAATTACTCCCTGAACCATCATCATTGAAAAATTCTTGTGAGTACCCATGATCATTTTGTTTTTGATTCCTGTTTTTTCTATGGCCCATCATTTTGAAATCTTATTTCATAAATGACCCACTCAATTTCTTCTGTATGTTCTTACCATTTTTTTATCTCATTCTTATTTCAGTTTTCTTGGGGAAAATTTAGCATTGAAATTTATTACAGAAGTGATAACTATTTGCAGATCACCCACTCCATTCTTTAATCAATCTCAATAGTAAGCTGCATCATCAATCATGAATCCCATTTCATTTGCATAACCATCCCTGTGTCAATGCAGTTTGTTCTTGAACCTCATCAACAATTAAATAAGACATCTATTGTTCTTTTTTCAAGTCAACAATGGATCAAGCCAATCTGAAAACTTTCACTGAATCTAACACCATGAAAAAAATTATCAGCTGATTAAAAGTTGCACACCATGGCACAAAGGGCCCTGTTTTCCTCAGATATGAAACTTTTAATTAATTTATCATCTTTTTTCATTTTTTAATTCTCACAAACTTTAGCATTGAAAAAAACCATAAGTTTCAATGTTTGAAAACATTTGAAGGTTCAAAAATATATGGATTTATTTAATATAAAGACATTCAACTTTCATTTTACTAAATTCAACCACTTCATTTTCTTACCACCTTTGAAAATTGAATTCCTTGTGTTTTTTTCAAAAAATGGGTTTTAGTGAGTATGGGCTAGTGAATCAGAAGCAGCATCAGGATTCAAAAACAGATCTATCAATTAAATTCAAAAAAGTAATATCAATTCTCCAATAAGAGCCATCCACATCCATTGCTCATATGGAAAATTTTAAAGGTGAACAGGATTATTCAAGCAAGTAGTTAACTTCAGACTCAATTTATTTTGTTACTTTGAGAAAGGAACTCAGTCCTTTTCATGTTCTTGAACCTAACCTTGGACCCCCAATCAATCTCCATGTGGTTTTTGATCAAAAATATCAACCATTCCTTGTCATTAAGTATGATTCCCTTTCTCAAAAACCATACACATGCCTTGAAAGTTGGTTCTCCAAAATTATCTAAGATCCTTAAATAATGGAAAAAAATTGGCAAAACCTGAATAAAAATAATCATAATACCAAAAATGGATCTATGTTTGGAATTAGATATCACCAAGGCACTGACCAAGGATATTCTTCAGGTATTTGCTCCTCAATTCCAACTTGCTGATTATGGATTTGTTTAGTGATTTATGTTACAAATGATGGCATAATAGGAATATATGCAAGAAGGAGGTATTTAAAAAAAGAATAAATTGCTATTTATGATCTCTTGTGGAGTAAGCTTCCAGTTGATAATTAGCTGGTCTTTCATTTTATCAAAGCTCTCTCCAACACGGCTCATGCAAAGAACACAAAATCGTCAGAAGACTTCAAAATTCCAAACTGGAAATTTCAGAGTAGACTGATCAAAGATACTCATTTGTTCATGCATCCAATTTCATTGTGACTTTTGATGAAGTTTTAAATGTTTTTCATACTGTTGGAATTTTTGTCTCATCAATTTTTGCCTCAAGATAGGGTTCAACCTCATTAGTTTAGCTCAATATTCTTTTTCCTACTTATGCTCTTGAATTTTCATCTCTAGTGTGATCTTTATTCTATACTATTTATTTATAGATATAGTTGTTTTTTTAATCCAAGTAGCCTTCCTCCATTCTTGCTCTTGAGTGTTATTTTCTAATGACCTTTGTACCATTCTAAGTAGTCTCTGCCCTAGTGGTTTATTTATCTTTAATCATAGATTCCTTACTAATGTCTGAAATGTTGATTGTAGTTTAAGTGATTGAATGTCCCGTGAAACTCTGTACTTGTCAAACATTTCCCTTGTGACTATCCTACTTGTTCTTTAAATATATTTTATTCATTATGTTATCTTTTCCTTCCAACCACTTGTCAGCCTCTAACTTACTTAATCTATTTCATTATAAATTTTGACAAGTTAAATATATCATCTGTTCTCACTAAGATTAAAACTGAGTGCGCCCTGCAAATCCTTGATCAGCTCCTCTTTGCTTCACAATCTCTTATCCTCATTCACTTTGTTATCTCAATTGGTGCCCTCCAACTCAAATCCTTTCACACAGTTAAGGGCATCTCTCCTGGGGGAGGTAAAACTTGGGAGGCAAAACCTCAAAATCCCAAATGCGTAGCCGGATTTGCCTCCCCAAAATGCTGTGACATATACTAGGAGGAGGTATCCATGCATGATTTCCTGCTACGCGTACCTTGACCAGTAGGTTTGTACAAAAACCCCAAAAACCCAAAACTATGAATTTTTCAACTGTGTTCAACTTCATCAACACCCCGGACATGTGTCTCTTATCCCAACTCAAAAAAACCATTGATGCAGCTCAGATCACCCCCCAACTAATTGAAGAGTCCAATAGACAGCGGAAGAAATTGTCCCCTCAAGAAAAAAGAGCAGGAAAAGCCAATATTCCCTGGGATTTTGAAGGTGGCTATAGGCGTTTGATGCAGGATTATTTTTCAGAGACTCCCATTTACAGCAAACATCTATTCCAAAGCAGATTACAAACAAATAAGGATCTACTCTTGAAGATTTTTTGCAACCTGGAAGCCCACAAATTTTTCTTTGCACAAAAGCCCAATGCCCTAGGAAAACCAGGTCTTTAACCAATTCAAAAGATTGCCTCCTCTATCCGGATGCTTACTTATGGAAATTCAGTGGATTCAAACAACAAATACATTTGGATTTCAGAAACTACCACTTTACAAATTTTAGTCCAATTTTTCCAAGGCGTAATTGAAATCTATGGCAAGGAATATCTAGGACATCAAAATTATCACAATCTCCAATTCCTTTTGTGAATTGGTGAGGCTAAAGGTTTCCCTGCAATGTTGGGCTCAATTGACTGCATGCATTGGCCTTGGAAAAACTTCTCAACAGCATGGGCTGGGAAATACCAGGGAAATGAGGAGGTAAGTTTCTTTTTTGTCCCAAAAGCTTCAAGTTTTCAATCACACTGACCATTTTCTGCAGGTTCCAACCATTGTTCTTGAGGAAGTTGTTTCTCAAGACTTGTGCTTTTTTTACTGCTTTTTTCCCTACCAATTTCCCACAACAATATCAATGTCCTCAATTTCTCTCCATTGTTCAGCAATCTCAAGAATGGAACCCCCCCCCCAGATGTTGAATTCCAGGAAAACAGTAAAACTGAAAAGAATGGGTACTACCTTGCGGATGGGATATAACCCAATTGGGGGGTTCTGTTAAATACAGTATCACAGCCACAAGATCAAAAAAAAAGTTAGGGTTCCATCGATTTCTTGTATAGTGGAACTGTATGGCTAATTCATATTTCATTCCATTTTTTTTTGAGCGTTGAGGTTTTTGCAAAGATGGAAAAAGAAGCTTGGAAGGATGTTGAGAGCGCTTTTGGAGTCCTTCAGGGATACATTTCCATTGTAGCTGGGCCTGCTTGTGGTTGGAAACATCATGATCTGCATTTGATCATGAGTATCTGTGTCATCCTCCACAATATGATTGTGGAGGAGGAACGCAACACTGAGTAATATTTATTTTACAAATCATTGAGTGCAAGTGCATGTATCCAAACAAGCAAGGAACCCAATGGCAATTTAACCTCATTCAAACATTTATCAAGAGATTTGGAATGATATTTATATCACTCCCTTTGCAGGGATATCATTGACCACTTATGGAATCTTAAAGGCAAAATTGAGTAGACTTATGGGTCAAATTTATTATTCATATTAGATTTTCTAATATTCATTTTCAAAGCTTTGTATATGTTACTCCCATTTGATCTCTCCCCAATTTTTTTTTTCTGAGTTATCTCAAAATTCAATGTGTGGCAATGCAATGTTTTGGTCAATCACAATTCATTTCATTCATTTTGAATCCCCCATGAGGATTTTCATATTGGGCTACCAATTGGAAAAACCAAGAGACTCATAAATATAGAAAAGACCACCAATCATACATTCAATAGTATCAGCATTGAGAATGCTAATAAAATGGAATGATAGGTTCAAACTGTAGAATTGTATCAGGAGTAAGTATGAGAAAACAAAACAGGGAAATCCAATGGTATTCCTCAACACATCACATTTTCAAGCTTTAAGATGTGTCTTGCATGTACTGATAATCTACAATTTTGAGAATCTTGGCCCTCTTTCATTGATATTATCTTCAAGTTTTGGGATCCAAGACGGAAATGTCTTTCCCCATGATTAGCTCTTGAGGAATCAACTCAAGTGCGTCTCCATGGTTTTGGAGGATATTGTTTTTTAAATAGGCTTCTGCATCCAAATATTGGTGGGCCCTGGTCATTTAATCATCCCATTGCAAAATGGCAATGGCAGATGACTTGAAGGAGCATTCAGATGGTTTGATACAAATTGTTTTGTGTTTTTTCTGCCCATTTTGTCTTTGAGGAGGTTCCAAGTAGTTGGTTCTTCCACCAAATATGCTGGGAGAAGAAGGAGTGGTTGGGACAGTTTTTACCTTGCTAGACTCACCTCTTTGTTTTATTTTGTTGAATTTTTTTTTGAAAATTGTGCATTTATTCATTCCATTTTGGGGTCTTGACAAGGATATTGTAGCATTGCAAATGCTGAAATTTATTCTTTTTTGTTTTGGCATAAAAATTTAGGTCAGATAAAATTTGATCCTGCTCAGTTTTCCCATTAAGGTTGACCTGGTCAATATGATTCATGCAGATACTAAATTTATTTATTGCATAATGGATTTTTCCCCATTGATTCCTGAGGCTGGTTGCCAAACAAGGGGTTCCAGCTAAATTCCTTATAAATTTGGCCTTTATGCACTCCCAAAATCCACACGCTATCTGATTGGTTCCAGAGATTCCTGAAAGATTTCAAGCCATGTCTTGCACAACTGCAAGTATTTTTTTCATGGTAATTGCGCGCTCAAGTTGTTTTGATTTGTTATTCCTTGGAACCCATATTTTCATTGGGCTTTCCACTAGGAACTGGTAAGGGGGATCTGGGCTATAAAATAAGAAAAATGAAAAACTATTTTTAGTGCATTTAGGACAAATAATTAGAAAATTTAATGAATATATTCTTACCTGATGGGGGAATTGATGGCAATTCTACAGGTGCATAGAGCAATGGGTCAAGCTGGTCCATTTTTGAGAATTGGTTACTGGTTGAAATTAAAGGGTATTTGGGAGGGGAGGTTTAGTGAAATGGCCATTTTGGGATTATCTTAAATATGTTTGATATGGTAGAAGGAAGATGAGGAGAGAGGAGGATGTGCAATTGAAGGATGGTTTGAAAAGGGCAATGTGTGGCAAAAAGATACAGTTGGGGAGGGATGGAGGGCATGGGGATATTGAGGGTGATTTTGATATTGGATATCAATGGTGATTCACAAAAATTGCACATGTATGTATTGGATATCAAACATATTGTGCAAGCTATACTAGTGCTACCAGATGTGGCAACCCAACAGGCCAATATACCCCAATCTTTAATTGCTTTGCAGATAGCAGCCAAGGGACAGCGGTTTTTTGAGTGGTCAGGATTTAAATAGGCTTTAGCTTTGGGGTTTACTCACGCGGGCAAGATTATCTAGGAGCCAAAAGACTCTCTTCTGATTGTTTCCTCCCTCACCAACCAAAAACTACTTCTGACTGTCAACAATTACTACACTTGGTTGATAGCCATGGAAGGAAAACTCAACTCTATAGATGCTGTTGAACTAGTCCTTTAAGAAACTTTACAACCCTATGTTTACTCAGATAAAAATAGTTCTGCATTGTTTGATAGAATCAACCAGAAGGCCTACAATCTCAACAAATACAACCTCACTTACATTGCTGGCTCCTTTTCTTCATCTGCCAAGTGCAATGGCATAGCCCTCTGGGATCTCCTTAAGTCTTGCTACATGCCTGACAACTTCATCAACAAAACACTTGCCTTTGCTCAATTCAACAAGATCAAGTTTGAATCCAACATCAATGAATTTGTCTCTGGAATCCATGCCTCTACTCAAAATATGAAATTAGTGGGTTTAAGTTTAGAGGAGGAATTGACCATAATTCTTACCTTGTCAAAGTTACCCTTGGAGTTAAACTACTTGTAGAAATCCAAAAAATTTGAAAAGAAGACCATTGACTATATCTTGAAGAAAATTGAGAAGGATGAAGCCTAAGCTAATATCAACCCCCCAAATCAATCCTCTGACCCAGTTCACCATGTGATTTACAGTTGGTTTGTAGTCTGTTCTCACTGCAACAGGATTGGTCATTTGTTCAAGTACCCTGAGAAGGCCCCAATCTCCTCCTCTTTCTCCGAACCCTTGGAATCTAACAAATCACACTTCTATTCCTTCTGATCTGTCAGAATATGGTCCAAAAGAGAGCCAAGACCACTAGAATGCAACGGATGTAAGACATATCTAATCTGAATCAAAGCATAAAAGTGAAATAAAATCACTAATGCCAAACATTAGAATAGATCTGACTTTCACAGATAAAAATCATTAAAAAAGAGAACCAAAGGAAGATTTAGTAAGACTCAATGAGTCCAAGAAGGTGAGAAAATAAAACTCACTAGATTTGACTATGCTAACAAAAATTGCTAATGTTCATTTTCACTGCACATGACATCATAATAAGAAGGCCAGAAACATACATGAAATCTATTGATGTACCAACAGTTCTTTTGTCAATCTTAAAAGACCTTGCCATGTTCACAGAAATTTTTATTTTCTTTTCTTCATTATATACATGATTCATAGATTCTTCTTCACTTTCAAAAGGCTTAGTATTGCAAATAAAGAAACAAAAATACAAAACCTGTCATCTTTTCCAATCAAAAAAATTCATAGGCATCATATACTCTTATCAAATTCTTCAGATTGAAAGTCAAAAAGGACAAACAGAATGCCTCCAAGAAAATCCAACGTGCATCCATCTCAAAACAACAACAATGGAATTAAACCTATCATGTTGGAAGAAAACAACTATGTGTATTGGGTTCACAGAAAGCAAGGTTTTCTGAAATTCTAGGGGCTTCTCAACATCACAGAAAGGCCTATGCCTGAATTGCCAACCTCCAAAGAAACACACCTCTCTGAGGAAGCAGCAATGACACTGACCTCCAACCTCAGTCCAAAAGTCATACCCAGTATAGTCAAGCCAGAAATAGAGTTCAATGCCCATGCCATCTGGAGCAATATTTGTGAAATATACGCCACCACAAATATTTACTCCATTTACAGAGTATGGAAACAGTTTGAGGCGCTTAAGTACAACAAAACCATCCCAACCTAATTTTCAACATGAAGGCTGCTATTGTTGACTCTAGAATCATAGGACTGACCATACCACAGAAACCATTGGCCTGCTGCATCATATTTAGGATCACAGACATATGGCCCGGGCTCATGAAAAACACTATTTTGTGATGAGCTGCTCCTGGAAAACCCAAACAATCTGCTCACAATGCTTGCTAAAATGGCTAACAATAATGCCGCATCAGGAGTTCATGTGCTTCTATTGAATGAAGCTACAGCACTTGTCAAAACCAAAAGGAAAGATAACAGCCAAGGAGACACCAGGTTCAAAGCCGGCAGGCTCAATCCCAAATCAGGCCACAGGGAGGAACAGTGCTGGAACCTGCACCCCAAGATAAGACCAACAAAGCAGCTAAGAGAAACAGCAGTGGCTATGGAAATTGATGGCCCAGATCCTGATCCCATTGTTTTTGGAAAAAGCTTCCTTAACATAGACAACGCTGAAGAAAAATTAATTTTTCTGGATTCAGGTGCCAGCCATCATCTTCTGAATGATCAAGGATGGTTCACCACCATACAGCCCACCAACATGTAAATCACCACCAGGAAAGTAGGGGCAGTGTTGAAAGCAACCTTTGAGGATAATGCAACCATAAAAATTGGGGACAGCAATTTCATGAGTCTCACCAACTGCCTATATGTCCCCAAACTAAGAAGAAACTTAATTTCATTGTGTTGGCTGATTAAAACCAAATCCAGCATACATATCAGCAAAAAAAGGGAAATTTTTCCATTGACAACAGAATCACCTTTCAATGTAACACCGAGAATGGTGTCCTGGCACTAGAAGATAATCCAAAACCACACCATGCCCTTGCATCCACAGTCCACAATAGTCCGTTTACCTTGTGGCAAAACAGGCTTGGAAACTCAATCCTTGCAAGAATCTAAGTGTTAATACCAAACCTTTCACACAAGCCAAAATCAACTTGCAGTACATGCATGAAATTTAAAATGACCAGGAAATCCTTCAATCAAAGATTTCATGAGTCTCACCAGCCACTTGACATGGTTCATGGAGATCTTTGTGGACCCATTATGCCAAGCACAAATGGTAATATGAGAAATATCCTTACCTTGGTAGATCAGTTCTCCGGATACATTGGTATCTCCTTACTTCAAAACAAAAATGATTCTTCCCAAGCATTTATCCAATTCAAAATTCTCTTTGAAAAAACAACCAGCTGAACAATCAAAAAGCTGATTAAAGATGGGGGAGGAGAGTTTTGCAACTACAATCTGTAAACCTATCTAACCAATGAAGGAATTATTGACAATGTCTCACCGCCATGCACACTTCAAAATAATGGCTTTTCAGAACAAGCCAACCAAACAGTCATTGAAATGACTTGCTGCATGTTGTTTCAGGCCAATGTAATGCTAGAGTGGTGGGGAGAAGCCATAGTAACTGCTTCAACTGTCACTAATCTTTTACCATGGCTATCCAGAAGCAGGGCATCCCCAGAAAGCATATTCCTAAAAATTAGTCCAAAAGTTCATATGCTCAAGCCATTTGGATGCATGGCCTGGATTCTCAAGCCAGACCAGAAACAAGATCCCAAACCCAGCAAATTCTCTTGGGAAGGGGTATTTTTTGGCTACTCCAAAAACTTATCTTGTTGCCGGATAGTCATGCAAGATAAATTGAAATTCCCAATAACCAAGCATGTAGTATTTGATGAAGGAAACTTCCCATTCCTGCAATCATCAAACACAAGCATTGACATATCATCTGACCTGATTTATCCAATATTTGGAAAGGATTATTGTCTTCCATTCAGTGAGGAGCAGCTGGTCCCTGCTGAAGAAACAAATGAAGATGCCTACCCGCTGAACTCTTTTCCCCTGAAACCTAATCCCAATAACAAAAAACAAAATACAGGCTCAGTTGTTCCTGATGTAACAGACTCAGTTTAACCATCCTGTCTGCCTTTCAGGAATCTAAATGTCATAGGACCACAGCATCCAACCCTGGTAACCGGTGACTTGCTCAAAAGCAATATTTGTAACTTCAAGCAACCAAAATGGCAAGCTGTCTACGCTATGTTGCACCTTGCTGAGCCAAGGTCACATTTGGAGGCCATGAAGACCAGTGAGTATGGCAATTGGATAGAAGCGGAAGAGAAAGAGATACTCAATATGAAAAAGCACGGGGTTTGGGTTTAGAGGAAAAGAAAGCATGACAACCACCCAATTAAATCAACATGGGCCTACAGAAGAAAGCTGGGAGCTGAAAATAGTGTGGTTGAATACAAAGCTAGAATTCGGGCCCACGGATTCAGGCAGACCCATGGACTCAACTTTCAGGTCACATAAGCTCCCACTGGGCTGCCTTTGCTGCTCAGGCTGCTCATGGCACATGCCGCCACTTGCCAACTAAAGATACATCAGTTGAATTTTTGCAGTGAATTTCTGACCTGCACCTTGATGAGGAGGTTACCTTGTTGCCCCTGCCAGAGTACCCTGTGCCAGAGGACACTTTTTTCAAGCTCAGGAAAGCAATATATGGGTTAAAACAGTCTTCTAGGGTCTGGTTTTTGAGACTGAGCAAGTTTCTCAACTCAAGAGGGTTCACAACGGCTAAATTCAATCCTTGCGTGTTCTGGAGAAACAGGCAATTCCAAACATGGATATTCATCAATTTTTATGACCTTGCCATATTTATTCATCAGCGTGAGTTTTTCAAGGACAAGATCATGCAAGAATACAATATTAAATTACTTGTGTCTGTCAAATTCTTGCTGGGAATGACCATACAGCAAACCCCAAATAAAACCACAATTATTCAGCAGCACTACATAGACAGAAATATTGAGGAATTCAATCTATGTGTTCTCCATGCGGTAGGTTTTCCAATCATTTCAAAAAACTGCCTTTTACCAGCTAGAAACAACAAGCACAATGAATATCTTGCAAGTGGATCCAACTATAGGGCGCTGGTGGGATCCCTAAAATATCTCTTAGTCTTTACAAGACCAGAAATCACATTTGCAGTCAGCCATCTGTCTCAATTCCTGGAAAATCCCATGTTTAAGCATTGTTTGGTGGCCACAAGGGTGTTTCAGTATTTTCCGGGAACCAGAACATTAGGGCTCAGATACACATGTTGTGGTACAATCTCAGCATTTACATTGATGCCAACTATGCCAACTTCCTTGTGTGGTGGTTATTTATAGACACAGAGGCAAGTAGGCTCACTACTGGAAATTTGACTTGGAGAAGCTTAGCTGTTCCTGAAAGTCCGCAGTAAAATAGGCTTGGAGAAGTGCCTTGGAGGACTTTCTATTCCAGAGTACATTAGCTGCAGGCTTGGCATTGGTGCGGCGCGCACTTTTTGCAGGCACAATGAAAAGAATGGGCTGGAGTTTTTTCCTTTTGAGGACTTTGCATTGTTGAACATAACTTTCCATCCACAGTGGTGGGTTTACAAATGCAGAAGCAAGTGATCAAAGCTAAGTAGTATGGATTGGGCTGATTATGGGATAAGCACTGGGATTGCGGAGTGCTGTGGGTTGATGAATGCTAAAGTTGAGGAGGCAGAATCCAGGTTTTTGGGGATCTGTAGTTATGCTGCATGCGGGATTGGGAGTGATCCTCTAGGGAAGATCAACAAGGATCTGTTGTTAGTTATGCATTGGCGCGACTCAACTGTTAGGGGGAATTGGCAACAGGATCATCAAATCTAATTCAGATCATTGGATTGGGTAAGGATTGGACTATTGGTAAGGAGGATCAGTTCAAATGCACGGAGGAGGTGGGGAAAGGGGTCTTTCATTAGCGGTTCATGTTTCTTTTTTGGAGTAGCTAAGGCTATTCAGTGCAGAATGCACAGAGACAAGAGGTTTCTTTCATCTGCAGCTTGCATTCTTTTGTTGTATATATAAGGAAGCTTTTCTTTTGCTGGGGAGGGGTTTATGAACAAAAATGGATTATTGGAGGATTAGAGGAGGCGTTTATCATCATCAGAATTTATCAAGATCAGATTTTACCATTATTGGAGATTTTCGCGGCAAATTATAGCTTGATTCTTTTTATTCCCTTACTTTGGAGTGTAATAACCAGCAAGAGTTCTTGGAGGTCAGAGTTAGCAAAATAGTTCAAGTGAAGAGCTTTTTGGGTATTCCAACTTGTTTATTTATTATTATTTCATTGCAAGTTAGCTTTTGTGGTTTCTAGCTTGGGTGCAGAAGCGGAGTTTGGTTAGGAATTGCAGAGGTACAGGAGTGTGCCTCAAGGGCTGGTGGTCTTTCCGGAACTTGGAGCAGGATTTTTGCGGAGAAATTTATATTTTTGCAGGGAATTTACCAAACACACAATCTCTTTCCACAAATTGGGGGTCTGTCTGGGAAATTCCTTTCTCTGCTATAATACCTGGTACCTTCTGTGGAGATATACATTCTTTTAGTATTATTCTTTCCTTTATATACAAGATGTAGGGGGACAGGGAAGCTCAAATCACCAGAGCAGCATGGAAGGTCCAGTCTTAAAGTCCTTTGTCTGGGGCGGTCCAGGTCCCTTAGATGATATTTATTTGCGTAGTTTGGAGTCTTTTCTTTGTCTCAATTTTATTTTTCACATTCTCAGACTTGGAGGGGTTCTCACTTGGGGTTGCAGAGTTTCTTTTTGTGTCTTATTTTTTTAGGATGGTGCGGGGAAGATTCCTTTCTGGGGCAGGCAAGGCATAATATTTATTTATGTAGATATATACAAGATTCAGGGGGAATGGAAATAATTCAAGAGGAGGGAGAACTCTAAGGAAATAAGATGGCCTGGAATAGCTTGCGGAAGAGCTCACCACCAGCACAATGATGCTCGCGGAGGAGCCTGCAATGCTCTGCGGCTGGGATCCCAACCAATTCTTGGAGGATGGCCAGTATTCACTCATCCAATTTTCCAAGTTACCGGTTGATTTTGGCTTCCTCAATCCCTTGGTTTCCTTCTTTGTTGTTGCTTTGGATGGCCATGTGGTACAAGAGACTAGGTGGAATTGGGTCAACCTAGAAGGGTAGGAGTCAGAGGTCTGTGAGAAGAGCCAAGGTGACAGGGTCCGGATTGGAGACAAGCAACGCAGAGATCTTTGGACCAGCAATGGAGGCAACAGTGACTCAACAAGAGGCGCGGGAGCTGTGGAAGAAATGGAGGGGTCAAAAAAACTCACAGGGTACGGGCCACAGATTAGAGCTAATTGCAATGACCAAGTGCGGGTTCTCAACCTCTGCAGGAGGTTTTGTGCTTGGAGGAGATGTGGTTGGAGTGGTGGATGCCGGAGGGTAGGTGAGGTTTGTTGGAAGAGGGGGAAGTTGGGCACTGTTGGCCGGGGTATTGGAGGCGTGGCTACTTGGAAAAAGACATAAGCCATGTTGGGCCAGCGTGGTACTTGGCCAAGTCCAACATTCAGGTTATGGCATTGGCCCCAGGCTTGGATGGCATCTCCCCAGGTGGCGGAGGTAGGGTAGTCCGCGTGTTGAGGAGAGGGGGATAGGTGGTCCATGGCCTCTGCAACAGGCAACAAGGAGGCAGCATGGTCTGGCTCCAGATTCCAGTATTTGGTCTTGATGGATTCATCATCATCCACCAAAAGTTGGCCATTGGTCTGCGGCGGCAGCGTTTGCAACAGGGACCAGAGGCGGAGCAAGGATGGGGCAGAGGGCAAGTTCACAAGGATCCAGGGGTCAGAGCAAAAAACAAACACTTTCAGTGGCCTAGACAGCAGACGTTGGAGGCTGGGAAACTGGCGTTTTAGGTGCACGTTGCCCCCATTTTTGCGCAGTACTCACACATTTCCATGGTGGAGGATTTCTTTCTTTTTGGAGTTTGAAGGGTGTTTAAGAGTTGGGGGTTGAAGGGTTTGGAGGACATTCTGGTGTTGTGGAGCGTTGGAATCCTGGGGACACAGTTCAAGTTGTGGGGGGATGTGATGATTATTCATAGACACAGAGGCAAGTAGGCTCACCACTGGACATTTGAATTGGAGCCTCTCAGCTGTGCGTGGGAGTCCGCAGTAAAGTAGGCTCAGAGAAGCGCGTCGGTAGACTGTCTATTCCAGAGTACATTAGCTGAGGGCTTGGCATTGGTGCAGTGGGCCCTTTGTGTGGGCACAAATACAAGAATGGCCCGGAGTTTTGCCTTTTGCAGACATTGAGCATGGTCAAACATAACTTTCCCTCCACAGTGGTGGGTTTACTAATGCGGGAGCAAGTGATCAAAGCTAAGTAGTATGGATTAGCCCAATTATGAGATATGCAGTGAGATTGCAGAGCGCTGTGGGTAAATGAACTCTAAAGTTGAGGAGGCAGCATGAGGGTTGTTGGGGATCCATAGTTATGCCGCATGCAGGATTGGGAGTGATCTGCTAGGGAAGATCAACAAGGATCAGTTGTTAGTTATGCATTGGCGCGACTCAACTGTTAGGGGGAATTGGCAACAGGATCATCAAATCTACTGCAGAAAATTGAATTGGGTAAGGATCAGACTATTGGTAAGGAGGATTGGTGCAAAAGCAAGGAGGCGGTGGGAAAGGGGGTCTTTCATTAGCAGTGCACATTCCTTTTTTTGGAGTAGCTAAGGTGGTTCAGTGCCAAATGCACGGATACAAGAGGGGTCTTTTGTTTGCGGCTTGCATTCTTTTGTTGTATATATAAGGAAGCTTTTCTTTTTTTGGGGAGGAGTTTAGGGGAAAAAACAGATTATTGGAGGATTACAGGAGGATTTTATCATCATTGGAGTTTATTGCAATTGGAGTTCACCATTATTCGAGATTTTTGCAGAAAATTATAGCTTGATTCTTTTTCTGCAATTACTTTGGGGTTTAATAACCATCAAGAGTTCTTGGAGGTCATATTTAGGGAAATAGTTCAATTGCTGAGCTCTTCAGGGAGTCTGACATATTTATTTCCTATTGTTTTATTGCAAGTTAACTTTAGTGGTTTCCAGCTTGGGTGCAGAAGCAGAGTTTAGTTAGGAATTGTGGAGGTACAGGAGTGTGACTCAAGTGCTAGTGGGCTTTCCAGAACTTGGTGCGGGATTTTTGCCACTAATATTCAATTGTTGCAGGGAATTTACCAAACACACAATCTCTTTCCACAACAGAAATGCGCAGTTCAATTACTGGTTTTGGCATCACAAAGGGCCCTAATTTGTTATTGTGGAAGACGCTTAAGAAGTCCAGTGTCTTTCTCTCAAAAACAGAGGCAGAATATAAGGCACTTTCCAATGCTTGCAAGGAGGTCATGTGGATTAGAGAAGGAATAAAGGAAAGAGTCAACCCAGCCTATGAACAAGTCACTACCATTCACAAAGACAACAAAGGGGCCATTGACTTGGCCAATGGTGTGACCAGTCAAAATGGCTTTTGCACAAATCACATGGATAGCAGGTTACACTAAATACAAGAATTTGTGGCAACAAACAAAATCCACAGACAGCATATATTTAGTAACCTCAACTTTTCCAACATACTCACCAAAGCCTGTCCAAAAGCCACTCTAGTCAGGGCGCTGGCTAGACTCAGGGTAAGGGACTCTTTTCTCAACCTCTCAGATGAGAATGCGGGGGAATTTTAGAATATGGTCCAAAAGTGTCAGCTTGCTACTATTGCAGTGAAAGCTGCAAAAAGTAACAAAAATAAAATCAAAAAATTATTTTGAAATTAACCTAATAAGGAGTAGGAAACCCATAAATATTATTGTAGAAATGGATTCACCACCCAAAATTAGATAGGTTCACTCACTGACCCCACCCTTGAAATCCAGCTGCTTATCTTTTTAAATAATTAAGAAAGGAAAGACTAAATCACCACGGAACGACTATGGTACTTTTTTGGCCAATTAAAGATTTCACATTTATTGTCACTTGTAGGTTTCACACCTAAAATTCAGTCAGAATTGAGGTGTTGTGTATATTTTAGGAGTTACAGTCTGAAATGTGTTCTGTCACAATTCCCACATGCAGCCGCGGCAACCAATACACCCGCGCGCTGTGGTGCCCCATCCTGGACACCCTGGCTGCCTTAAGACCTCAATCCATAACTGTTGCGCAAACGTACCGTCTGGCTGAACAACTTATCCCCAGGCTCATCCAAACCGTCCTTTACCCAGGCGCGCGCGCGCCGCGCCATGCGCGCTGCGCTTCCATTAATCCGCGTCGCGCCACGCGCGCTGCGCTTCCATTAATGCGCGTCGCGCCAAGCGCGCTGCGCTTCCATTAATCCGCGTCGCGCGCCGCGCCGCACCGCGCTCCTTTCATCCGCCTTGCTTGTCATCTCCACCGTTGTCATAGCAGGTCCTCATCTTTGTTGTTGCGTGTCTTCATCTTTGTCTTGCGCGTCCCCATCTCCTCATTGCTACCGTCGCGCGGCACTAATCCATGATTTACTGAATCCATCCCGACCGCACCCCCAAGCATTTGGCAAATCCTTGGATCCGTCAAACCTCCCATTGCACTTGATCTATCAGTTGTGGATCTCAAGGCCGTCAGGATTTACTCAACTTTCTCAAACCAATCTCCTATCCGCCCATCCGTGCTCTCATGGACTTCATCCTTCACCTTTCCTGGGACTCTCCCACCCGCTTCCGCCTTCCGAAGAGTGCCAACAACCACCCGCAGACATCCGCGGCAGTTTGGTTCATTTCCCTCTCCCACCCGCTTCCGCCTTCGGACGAGGGGTGGGTGAATCTGGTATTGTTATGCGCGCCCATCCACAGACGGACGCAAGCGACCACATGGTTGCCTTCCCTTTTCCACTCTATTTGTAGAATCCGTTGTATATAGTCTAACAGGGACTCCTGCCCATATAAGGAGGGGCTCTCCCCTGCCTTTTTGAGCATCATCGGAAATCATCAGAACATGGAACGATCCAGAATGAACTCAGCACACCTTTGATCCTTGAGCCTCCATACTAAACCCTTGATCCCTGATCCTTATCACCAACCAATAGCCTTGCTGGTTGAAGAAAAATTCTGTCTGTTGGAATTTTTTGAGTGTGTCATACCACTCCTTGATCCCTTTCTCTGACCATACTGGTCCTGATCCCTGATCACCTTTCTGGAGCCAATCACAATTGATTGAAGAGGTCTTATTAAGCTTAAGACCTGGAGTGTTATACCTCCCCTTAGCTTCTTTGGAGTTGCATTCTGCCAGCCTACTCTTGAGTCCCTTGAGAAGTGTTGAGGTTATCCTTGCTTCAAATCAGTTACTGTTTGTTTTAGAGCTTCTTAAACATTGTGCTTTGTCTTGTACAGCCACCCTCAGTTATCTGGTACCCTTCAAGCGCTTGATTGCGGAAAGTTGGGCAGGTTCATTGAGAACCTGGAGGTTGCTTGGGTTTGAGTTGATCATCCCCAATCTTCTGCTGACAACCAGAGTTATTAGCTTGTGGGCTTTGTGGTGTCAATATATAGCCTCGGATCGGGAACTGCGTTGCGGCCTGCGCGCTCAGCATCTGGTAGGTCGGGCTCAGCAGTTGGGGTGCGTGCGTTCTCAGCAGTGGCTGCTGCGGGCTCAGCAGAAGGCACAGCAGGGCGAAGCACGCAGCTGCGGGCCGGGTCTGACTAGGGAAGGCGGGCCGCGACCCGCTTGGGTGTCCAACCCAGTGATGGAGCCAGGCCGATCAGGTTCTCGGGCGGTTAGTTAGGGAAGGAAAGGGCGGAGCAATTGCGGGGCTATACCCGTGGACGGCCGCGCGCAAGCGCGGGCCGGCTACGGGACTTGGAAATTCACGACGGCGCGTCGGGCGGATACGGGCAATCGCGGTGAACTTCAAGAAGCGCGCGGCGGAGGGCCGCACCGCGGGGGACGAACCGGATGCGTGTAATGGCAGGCAAGCAAGCGGAATAGGATACGGACAGGGTACAGGTTAGGATATGGGATAGGGTTTTTGGGCCTAGGGTTTCCTTCTTCATTGTTGTCGGGTTGTTCATGTGCTTGTACTTAGGTTAGGGTTGAGGGGGAGGGCTCAAATACCTTTCCCCTCAACTCCGGGTAGTAGGGGGGGCATCTTACCATCGTATCATCAGGAGGCAGGGAGCGGACTTAGGAAAACAGAATCCCTCCCCTCTTCTCTCTTTTTCTCCTTGGGAGGCTCTGAAAAACTTCACTTCACGGACTGGACTGGACTCTAGGATATCACTTTTATGACATTGGACTAGATCGGATTGGAAAGGAAAAAATTCATCTTATTATTTCTCTCTCCCTCTCCCTCCCTCTCTCTTGAACGGCTGCATCCAATCTCCTTACAGACGCTTTGATCAATAACTTCCGGAACTTGAGGACGACTTCTGGGGTGTTGCTCCCAAAAGTTTCCACATCTGGGGGTCTGGCTGGGAAAAATCTTTTGTCAAAGTCTCTCGAAGGTACTCACGGATGCTACCAACAGCCGCTTCTCTTCCTTCCTCCTCCAACGGCTTCCGCGCTACTCCATGGATTTACCCGCATATTCGACTCAACATTGCGGAGGTGGAGCAATTCATCTCACGTTATGAAACAATTGCGGACTCTGAAGGCGTTTTGGATTTTGAGAAGGTGCGCCATGTCATCCTGTTCATCGAGGACGCGGAAGCGCGTCGGGAAGTGGAGGAGATGGGAGGATACCTGAACCTGGATTGGCCGGAACTGAAGGAGGACATGCTGGCAAGATGGGGGAGGCACGGTTCTTGCTTTCGGAAGGACGATCTCAAGCCATCCGCGGAATTGGGTTACAAGGCAGGCGCGCGCGACGGGACCCAGATGCGAGCAGAAGTGGACTACGCGGAACTGGAGTACTACAGGGCAGAGTATGTTCCGGCCCCACCACCGGCAACCATCTTGTGGGCTAGCCAACTTACGGAAGTGGCAAGGGGCCTCAAGGCCTATCTGGAGAGTATTCAGTCCCCCAGCGCTTCTGCGCCCCGCGTGTACGCAAATGGGGAGGACAACAATCGTTGGCGGACGGGACAAAGGGACCGGAAAGCGGATTCAAAAGCGGAATTGGTTTCCCCAGTGGGGGCTGAGAACGTGTTGGGGAAGCGGGACTCGATGGAACCGGTGCGGCCTACTGACAGGAAGCGGGCGAGGACAACGGAACGGGAAATGGATGCTCTGTGCGGACTGGGAATTGGCAAGCGGCGGACGGATCTTGCAAAGAAGGTACACGCGGCGGCGGAAGAGATGGACCACACGTTGGAGAATCACAACCCAATCCAGACCTCTTTGACGGCGGAGAGCACGCATCTGGAAAGGGTAGTGGCAGCAACGGAAAGGACGGGCGCGCGTGGAAGCAACGGTGATGGTGGGCGGACAAGACACAAGAGTCGGACGGCAAACCCGATTGATCCGAGGCCAGCAGAGGGGGGGTGCGTGTTGGGGAAAGGGGTATTGGCGGGACCGGTTCAGTCTAACGGCGGGAAGCAAGCGAGGAAAAAGCAAGAAGAGGATACTCCGCGCGGTTTGGGAGTTGGTGAACGGCGGATAAATCTGATGGGAGGTGGGGGACAAGCGGTGGTGGGAGCAGGTTATGTGTTGGGCAATCGTAACCAAGGCAAGACCCTTTTGACGGCGGAGGAGACGGACGCCGAACGGGAAAGGGAAGCGCGCCGGGACCGAGAATTGGACGGATCAGGCACCGACGGCATGGTTTGGAGGAATGCAGGGAGATCGGGCGACGGACGCGACCCTCATGGCATTGGATGAAGCCACCAGCTGGGTACAGCAGCTAGGTTTGGGGGGGGAACTAGAGGATAAGGCGCGGGCGCGGCAATGGGATATATATAAAAAAAAAAAAAAAAAAAAAAAAAAAAAAAAAAAGAGAAATCTTTCACCTTTTCTATCATTTCTCACTCGTCACTTTTTTTTCTTATTTTCTCATTCTTTTTTTATCATTTCTTGGGCGCGGACGGGGTTCTCAACCTCGCCTCTTAGTTCTCACTCAGGCGCGGACCCGGCTCTCATTCTCGCCCTCACGATGCGCGCGGCGCAGATTTTTCTTGGTAAAACAAATTCGCGTTTGAGGCGTGTATTTCTCTCAATGAATAGGGAAACGCGGTACAACAAAAAAGCGGATAAAAGAAGGAAGGGAAAAAGAAAAGGGGAAGAGGGGACGAGGCCAAGGCGCTTAAGCCATCTTCATCATTTCCTCCATTTCCGCCCTTGATGACGCCAGTAGAGCCCGGAATGACGCCAAGAGTTCACGCCGGGCTTCCGAGGATTGGGCTCCGGGAGTCGCAAGGTATTGGCGGAGCATCGTAGTCAACCTTTCCGCGAAAACTTCGAAGCTGGCTGCCGGGAGCGCCATCACGACCGGAATCTCCGGGATCTCGGGAGAGTCGGCGGGAGGAGGGGCTGGTGCAGACAGGCGCTCAGGGGATCCAACGGGAGGGTCCAGTCCGATAGGAGGCGATGACAAGATGACCACCGGCGACGCGGGCGGAGGAGTAGGGCCTTGTGGAGTCAGAGGAGTCGGAGCAGCGGGCGGAGGAGTAGGGCCTCGTGGAGTCGGAGGAGCCGGAGCAGGGGGCGGAGGAGGAGCTGGGGCTGGAGCAGCGCGTTGCCTAAGGATTTCGTCAATTCGTGGGTCCCTCGTGCCTTGCGTAACCCGGACGCGATCCGCCCAAAATTGCAAAGCCCTCCGATAAGCCGCAAAGTCCGGATAGTCATCCTTACGCGGTGGTCCCGCGCGGAGAAGCGGAGAAGAGGAGTCGCGGTCTGAGTTTGGACGAGGAAGGCGGGGAGGTGATCCGGGAGGAGTCCACGAGTCCTCCGAGATAGCGTTGTCATCCAAAACCACGAACGGGTCCGGACAAGCCCGCTTGCGCGGCCGAGGACAAGAGCCGGATTGGTTGGGGCCACGGAGCATAACCTCGCTAAGCAAGCAGCGGCGGTGTCCGCGGCGGCACGCGGAGCAGGCGCGGCGGCCGGACACAATAGAGCATTCAAGCCCGTTTCAGGCGCAGAAGTTGCAGCGGACCATGATGACAATGGAGTGGAGGGATAGGGATGCGGAGCGGAGTTTAGAGTTGGTAGAGGGGGTAGGGTGCAAAGGACGGCCGAGGTGACAATGGGGAGGACCTCTGGTGACAGAACTCAAGTTGGGGGGGGATGTGGTGTCAATATATAGCCTCGGATCGGGAACTGCGTTGCGGCCTGCGTGCTCAGCATCTGGTAGGTCGGGCTCAGAAGTTGGGGTGCGCGCTTTCTCAGCAGTGGCCGCTGCGGGCTCAGCAGAAGGCACAGCAGGGCAAAGCACGCAGCTGCGGGCCGGGTCTGACTAGGGAAGGCGGGCTGCGACCCGCTTGGGTGTCCAACCCAGTGATGGAGCCGGGCCGATCAGGTTCTCGGGCGGTTAGTTAGGGAAGGAAAGGGCGGAGCAATCGCGGGGCTATACCCGTGGACGGCCGCGCGCAAGCGTGGGCCGGCTACAGGACTAGGAAATTCACAACGGCGCGTCGGGCGGATACGGGCAATCGCGGTGAACTTCGAGAAGCGCGCGGCGGAGGGCCGCGCCGCGGGGGACGAACCGGATGCGTGTAATGGCAGGCAAGCAAGCGGAATAGGATACGGACAGGGTACAGGTTAGGATATGGGATAGGGTTTTTGGGCCTATAGTTTCCTTCTTCATTGTTGTCGGGTTGTTCATGTGCTTGTACTTAGGTTAGGGTTGAGGGGGAGGGCTCAAATACCTTTCCCCTCAAATCCGGGTAGTAGGGGGGGCATCTTACCATCGTATCATCAGGAGGCAGGGAGCGGACTTAGGAAAACAGAATCCCTCCCCTCTTCTCTCCTTTTCTCCTCGGGAGGCTCTGAAAAATTTCACTTCACGGACTGGACTGGACTCTAGGATATCACTTTTATGACATCGGACTAGATTGGATTGGAAAGGAAAGAATTCATCTTATTATTTCTCTCTCCCTCTCCCTCCCTCTCTCTTTAACGGCTGCATCCAATCTCCTTACAGAAGCTTTGATCAATAACTTCCGAAACTTGAGGACGACTTCTGGGGTGTTGCTCCCAAAAGTTTCTACAGCGTTGTTACACACAACAGCTTTTGTTCTTTGAACTCTAGGAAGACTTTAACTTCTTTTGTTCAAGTTTTCCCTGCATAATCTTGTCTCAGATAGTGCTGTTCCGTTGCTACCAAACTATTATGATCTTTATCCTCTACTCCTTGATTCCTCATTTACCAGGTTCTGGACCTTGATCTTGGTTACATTTAAATATTTTTGTAACACTCAGGAGGGCAGCCTAAACAGCACCTTTCCCCTCCGCAGAACTGCCATGGCCTAGCACCGTTTGGAGTCTTACATTTGGTCCCCCGGGCCGGGATTGAACCAGCAACCTTGAGATTTACAGTCCCAACTTGAAGAATCAACTCCAAAATTCAATCCAATTTTTTCCTTTTCTTTTTTTGTTCCTTTTTTTTCTGATCCGTGGAGGCAGCTTGGTCTAAAAGTAAGTCCTCCCAATTGTGCACCGCCTGGGCAAGATCCTTGTTGCTTTTGTGAAACTCTACTCTTGCCACACTTTTGAGCCACCTTGGAACTCTGCTCATTTGGATCTCTTAGGAACCCTTCAACATGGAACCTGCTGGATCCTCTTTATCTTTTTGGGCCAAGATGGTCAAAATCAAACCTCAGAACAAAAATTTAGGCTTCAATGGGACCAATGTTGAATGATTCCTGGACTCCTATGAGATGGCTGCGGAAGTGGATGGTGCCAGTGAATATGATATGGCTTATCAGTTACGGTTTTTTATCTCTTCTGACGAAGTTATGGAGGTTATTGAATCGTTTGAGGGATTTGAAACTCACAACTGGCGGCTCCTGAAGGAGGCTATGTTAGCCTATTGGGGAAAAATAGATGTAGCCAGATTTACTTTGCAAGACTTGGATGCCCTGGTTTCTCAATGGATCTCCAATGGTGGTATTTCCTCAGCCTCTGACTATCAGACTTTCAGAAAATCTTGGGACCCAATCCAGTCCTATCTTCTCCGGAACGATCACATTGATACGTTGGACAAAATTCAAGTGCAATTTTTTCAGTCTTTCTCTCCAGGAGTGCAGGAAAGAATTAAGGATGAATTGGTGAAATCTGGATCCATGATCATGACAAGAGACAATTGATTCAAGCTCCCTGCTTTCATGGTTTTTAGGAATACTGTGGATAAAGTGATGAAAGGTCAAACAGATCTCACCTTTGAAAAACCTAAAATCACTGAACCAGTCCTTGGCCCCTCTTTTCAAGCATCTAACAAAATCATGAATAAGATGGAAGCCAATCGCAGACCTAAACCCAATCCTCAAATCGATTGTCTCTTGTCGTAATCATGGATCCAGATTTCACCAATTCATCCTTAATTCTTTCCTGCACTCCTGGAGAGAAAGACTGAAAAAATCGCACTCAAATTTTGTCCAACGTATCAATGTGATTGTTCCGGATAAGATAGGACTTGATCGGGTCCCAAGATTTTCTTAAAGTCTGATAGTCAGAGGCTGAGGAAATACCACCATTGGAGATCCATTGAGAAACCAGGGCATCCAAGTCTTGCAAAGTAAATCTGGCTACATCTATTTTTCCCCAATAGGCTAACATAGCCTCCTTCAGGAGCCGCCAGTTGTGAGTTTCAAATCCCTCAAACGATTCAATAACCTCCATAACTTCGTCAGAAGAGATAAAAAACCGTAACTGATAAGCCATATCATATTCACTGGCACCATCCACTTCCGCAGCCATCTCATAGGATTCCAGGAATCGTTCAACATTGGTCCCATTGAAGCCTAAATTTTTGTTCTGAGGTTTGATTTTGACCATCTTGGCCCAAACAGATAAAGAGGATCCAGCAGGTTCCATGTTGAAGGGTTCCTAAGAGATCCAAACGAGCAGATTCCAAGGTGGCTCACAAGTGTGGCAAGATTAGAGTTTCACAAAAGCAACAAGGATCTTGCCCAGGCGGTGCACAATTGGGAGGACTTACTACTAGACCAAGCTGCCTCCACAGATCAGAAAAAAAGGAACAAAAAAAGAAAAGGAAAAAATTGGATTGAATTTTGGAGTTGATTCTTCAAGTTGGGACTGTAAATCCCAACGTTGCTGGTTCGATCCTGGCCCGGGGGACCAAATGTAAGACTCCAAACGGTGCTAGGCCATGGAAGTTCTGCGGAGGGGAAAGGTGCTGTTTAGGCTGCCCTCCTGAGTGTTACAAAAATATTTAAATGTAACAGAGATCAAGGTCCAGAACCTGGAAAATGAGGAATCAAGGAGTAGAGGATAAAGATGATAATAGTTTGGTAGCAACGGATCAGCACTATCTGAGACAAGATTATGCAGGGAAAACTTGAACAAAAGAAGTTAAAGTCTTCCTAGAGTTCAAAGAACAAAAGCTGTTGTGTGTAACAACACCCACAAGCTAATAACTCTGGTCGTCAGCAGAAGATTGGGGATGATCAACTCAAACCCAAGCAACCTCCAGGTTCTCAATGAACCTGCCCAACTCTCCGCAATCAAGCACTTGAAGGGTACCAGATAACTGAGGGTGGCTGTACAAGATAAAGCACAATGTTTAAGAAGCTCTAAAACAAACAGTAACTGATTTGAAGCAAGGATAACCTCAACACTTCTCAAGGGACTCAAGAGTAGGCTGGCAGAATGCAACTCCAAAGAAGCTAAGGGGAGGTATAACACTCCAGGTCTTAAGCTTAATAAGACCTCTTCAATCAATTGTGATTGGCGCCAGAAAGGTGATCAGGGATCAGGACCAGTATGGTCAGAGAAAGGGATCAAGGAGTGGTATGACACACTCAAAAAATTCCAACAGACAGAATTTTTCTTCAACCAGCAAGGCTATTGGTTGGTGATAAGGATCAGGGATCAAGGGTTGAGTATGTAGGCTCAAGGATCAAAGGTGTGCTGATTTCATTCTGGATTGTTCCATGTTCTGATGATTTCCGATGATGCTCAAAAAGGCAGGGGAGAGCCCCTCCTTATATGGGCAGGAGGCCCTGTTAGACTATATACAACGGATTCTACAAATAGAGCGGAAAAGGGAAGGCAACCATGTGGTCGCTTGCGTCCGTCTGTGGATGGGCGCGCATAACAATACCAGATTCACCCACCCCTCGTCCAAAGGCAGAAGCAGGTGGGAGAGGGAAATGAACCAAACTGCCGCAGATGTCTGTGGGCAGTTGTTGGCACTCTTCCGAAGGCGGAAGCGGGTGGGAGAGTCCCAGGAATGGTGACGGATGAAGTCCATGAGAGCGCAGATGGGCGGATAGGAGATTGGTTTGAGAAAGTTGAGTAAATCCTGATGGCCTTGATATCCACGACTGATAGATCAAGTGCAATGGGAGGTTTGACGGATCCAAGGATTTGCCAAATGCTTGGGAGTGCGGTCAGGATGCATTCAGTAAATCATGGATGAGCGCCGCGCGAAGGTATAAATGAGGAGATGGGGACGCGCGACGACAAAGATGAAGACACGCAACAACAAAGATGAGGACGTGCTATGACAACGGCGGAGATGACAAGCAACGCGGATGAAAGGAGCGCGGTGCGGCGCAGCGCGCGACGCGGATTAATGGAAGCGCCGCGCGCGCGCGGGTAAAGGACGGTTTGGATGAGCCTGGGGATAAGTTGTTCAGCCGGACGGTACGTTTGCGCAACAGTTATGGATTGAGGTCTTAAGCCGGCCAGGGTGTCCAGGATGGGGCACCACAGCACCGCTGAGCTTCAGCACTTCTGCCCTGTCAACATACCCTGAAAAGCTGTGAACGCAGCCCCAGGCCTCTGACAAGTACGCAGCCACAGGACTATGGGTTGAAAAAGTGACAGGCGGCTTGAGAAACCTAGGTACCGCGTAAACATGCTACAACCTACACGGGAACATTCTAAATATGTAATAAATGTTCCTGTGGATAGTAGATTCTCTAAAAATACATAATAATATATAAAAATCAGTAAATAACCATTATATGTATTTTTATTAAATATAATTTAAAATACCAAGAATGTCAAAAAAAGATAATGATTATTTGTAAAAATATATTAAAATACTTTAATATACAATTATGAGAACTTCAAGGCATCAGTATTTTTGTGAAATACTGAGGAAGCTAATGATTTGAAGATATTACACAAATTCTCATGACTTATATTTTTAAGTAATTATTTTATTAAATCAACTGAAATTTGAAAATGAGGAGTAAAATCAATATCTTGAATTCCCTCCAATTATTTAATAAATAATGAGAACTTACTTGACATCAGATTATCCGTAGGAATGTCTATTAAAATAATTATTAGCTTACTGGGAAAATTTACTAAGGATAATTAATTAAATAATAAATAGTATGGACAGATTAGTATTATTCACACGTCCAAACATCAATTAAAAAGTAGAATTATTCCAATACCCTGTGGAATTAGATATTACCAGTGCTAAAGCACAAATAACACATGACAGGTTACCACTGGTTACCCTGCTAGCCGCATTTTCCATCCCTTTGAACCCCTGTATCCCTCAGAAGCACACTATTGGGACTCCAAAAGCTGTAAATGAAGATCTCTTTTGAGGATATTGATAACCAGAGACCCGGTTATATTTACATCTAGACACCCTGCAAAGTTATTAATATACTTATAAGAGATAATCAAGTGATTTATGGCTTTAGTCTGATTAAAAATGTCCGTCCCCAACCCTTTTTTTCAATTTAAAATTCTGAAAAACCTTTTAACCCCAGTAAACAGGTTTAACCCATCAGTACACATCCCAAACAGGTACCCAAAGGATTAAATACAATACCAGTGAGTTTTTTTATCCTTTTTCTTTTGTGGAAGCTTGGTTAAAAATCCCTGGCACTCCACCGTGTATTTTATATACATATTATCTTTGGGAAATATATCCCTTAAGAATATAAATTAAAGGTTCCAAATTAACCAGGTCTACGTGTTTTCAAACTGAATTCCCTGAAGAGAGGTGTTAAAGATCCCCAATTTTATTGTGGCCCCTCCATTAATTTATTTAATAATCAATCTATTAATATTGATTTATAATATTAAACCATATCCAAACTAATCAACCTTGCAATAAGCTTTATCCAAATATTTTAAGGATTTTTGCTGCATTTATTGAATAATATATTTATTATTTATTCTACCAACTCTGGTAGCTAAAGGATAGCAAGGATCTTGGCATCCATGAGGCTGAAAATTTGGATTCTGGCCAGGAAATATTCCATTATATTATATTTAATACCTTGGACCAGACATTTCATGTAAAAATAAATCAAAGATAATTTATCTGACTTTTTAACCATGATTGGTCATTCATTTCTTTTGCAGTGGATTTAAAAACCAATGCAAAATTCATAATATATTATTTACATCTTTTAAAGATAAGAAAAGAAGAAGACATTAAAAATTATAAACCAACTGGTTGGGAAGTTTTAACTCAAGCTAAGCAACTTGATATTTCTTCTGCATTTAAATACTTAGATAAATTCCTTGAATAAGAATATCTTGAGAGGCGTATCAACTTTCAAGCCTCATTAAGAAAACATAAATCTTGGAAGAAATACCATATAAATTACTTTTGAAAATATAAAATCAAGTGTAAAACTTGTATTACCATATTATTTTTATTAAAATAATATTAATGTATTTTATTGACCAATAAAATATCTTTTTTACCATCAGTGAACCGTCCTATTTCAGAAACCACAGTCACTGAAGTTTATTTATCAAATCAAAAAGTCCCAGATATCTCTGGATGCCCTGAAAATATTGATTGGACGGGTGAAGACCTCATTGGAACACACCAAGACCCCGTAGGATTACCTATTAAGGACTGATTTAATCCCAATAAAGTCTTAGTACCTTTGAATATCAACTTATGTAAGTTTTAAAAAACTTATTATCAACAATTTTCATTCAGAAAAATACTTATAAATATTTTATTCAATATGAATAGACGTAACACAAGAGCCTCAGGGAGAATTCCCTCCTATCGATCTTTTCCAGGAGCCCCCAGTAACCGTCAGACCACCAATAATGACAACCATGAGGGGGCTGGAACCCATGAATCAAATTTTGGTGGACAGGGAACAGCCCCAAGTACTGTTTCCCTCCCCCAACCTAGATCCGGAGAAGGTAGTAGAATCAAGTGCCCCTCCATTACAAAAAGGTTCCCTGCAGTCACCCCAGCAGAATCTGGCCAAGGAAGCCAAGATAAGAGACTTAGTCAAAGAGCACCTGAAATATTGAGAAAAGTTCAAAGAAGCCCATGCCAAGGAGGACATGGTATCTATGAAAAAGATAATATCCCAGGCAAAAGCTACCCAGATAGCTCTTCATAAGATGATTCCAAGGAAAGAGGTAGAATCCTACACAGAAAAGTGGAATCCTTGGGATCAATTAGCCCAAGTAAAAGGCAGAGGATCAGGAAAGAAGATATCTTCTTCCCATCCAAAGCCAAAGGGAAAGAAGGATTGGGACCAGATAATATCCTTAGCTCAAAAGTGGAAAAATGTGTACAAAAATTAGCCTCTAATTCTGAACCAAGTAACTTGTCTAAACCAACCTCTGATGTAATTACTTCTTTTTCTAATGATATGCGCCATAATTTCAAGGTTTTTTGTCAAAATTTGGATGGTGTTTACACCCAAAAGGATAAGTTAACCTCAGTAGTAGCCAAATTAATTAATAACCAAACCAAAACTGTAGGAATGGAAGATATTAAAGAGCATACAGAACAATTATTGGAGACAATTAATCAAGGTAAAATTAGAAAGACTCAAACAATTGAGAATATGTTATCAGGTATCCAAGAAGATTATATTATTTCCTTTCAGCCTTTAAAAGAATAATTGGTAAATACTACTAAAAGCTCCATTCTTTCCCTTAGTGAGAAATTAGATCTCCTTAATAATAAAGTGGACCTTCAACTTAATCTGATAAATAATGATCTTTGAGACTTAAAATTCCGTCTGACCAACCCCTTGGGGAGTACCACAGAGGAACCAAAACCTCCCAGACAAACAACTACTCCTTATGCACCACCCTTATTAGGAATGCATAGGAGTGAAACTTTCAGGCCTAGTCCTACTCCTGAAATGGAACAAGCCCTCAAACTCTTACCCCCAATTTCTGAATGGCCTAAGTTCTCCAGTGAAAGAGAATACAATCATATAAATTTCATTAAATTTATTGACTATACTATAAACTCTTATGACCTACCAGAAGCTATAGCTGTAGTCAGGCTGCACAGACTATTTGAAGGAGTAGCTTTAGACTGATATGTTATTAAAAGAGAAGAAGTGGGATCCTTACCATGGAATTCTTGGAAACTTCTAATTAAAGAAAAATGTGGTTCTAGAATGTGGAAAAGAAAAATGATGAAAAATTTCGAAAATTCCTCATTTGATCCCTCCAAGGATAAGCCTCACAAATGGTGCTTAGAACAGAAGAGAAGACTAGACTGCTTCTACCCAGATGCTGATAAAGAGGAAGTAAATGAAAGACTCCTCAACCTTTGTCCTGGAAATCTTAACCATAGTGTAAGATACAGGATGAGTATGGATGCTGACTTACCAACTCTAATCAATGTGTTAGAAGAAGTCATAGACATGAATGGGTTGGACAAGAAGGTTCCTTCTAGACAAAAAGAGAACTTTAAAATTAACAAAACCAGAGAACAACCCCCTCTGATAAATATCCCTGACAATAATGAACCTAATGAGAACAGGGATAAAGAGAGAATGCCTGGAAATTGTTGGAACTTTAACAGGACAGGGCATATGAGACAAGACTTCCCATTACCAAAAAGAAAGATAGCAGTCTTGGAAGGAGAGCATGAGGTTGAAGGGAATCAGAAATATGAAAATATAGCTGATACTGAAGGATCCCTTTCTGAATGTAAATTAATCCTGACCAACCCTGTCAATGTAATAGAAGTAGAAATAGGCACTTCTATAGAAATAAATAACATCCATGATGACTCTAGTTTGCCCCCACAATGGGACCCCACCATAATTCCTAGACATATCACTGATTTTAAACCATTAACAGTTAAGCCTATGAGTGGTAAGAGTTATAATACTGTTCAAACTTTTTATGCAACGGGATTGTATAAATACAGACCTGTAAGGTTATTACTTGATAGTGGGGCTTTTTGCTCATGTGTCTGTACTGAATTCTTAAACAAATGGGATCCCAATTGGAAAGAACACCTTTTTCCCATCCCAAAAGCCACGTTTAGCTCTTGAAACTCTACCATGAATGCTATTGGAGTATGGACTGCTCCTATAATGTTATCCCATACTAAAGGATCTTTGAGAATACACTTGGAATTTGTAGTATTGCTCAATGGATTATGTGACTACCTGATAACAGGAATGATGCTTTATGTCTATATGGCATAGATTTGTTCCAGAGTAAAGGAAGGTACCTCACTGTGGGTGGTAACTGGGACAAGAAGTTTAAGATATGCACCATCCAAACTAACTTCCCCTCTTCTACTAACCAAAAGCACTTAGAAGAAATCAATCAAGAATACTTCTCTCAAGCAGCTCTAAATACAAAACTTTCTGAAGAACAGAAGAAAGATATATTGAAAGTCTTCTTTGAGAACCAAAATTCTTTCTGTACTAAAGATCTCCCCATTGGTGATATCAAAGGACATGACATGGTATTAACGTTGACTATTAAGCCTCCTTATCCTCCTAAATTAAGAAAACCGGCTTATCCCTCTAATCCTAAATCTAGCATAGCTCTTGAGGAACATATCCAAGAACTTATAGATGCACAAGTATTAAGGAAAGTAGGTCACAATGAACAAGTACATATGACCACAACTGTAATCATAGCTTGGAATAATGATAATTCAAGGATAGTAGGATACTTCAGAATGCTCAATAATTATACTCAGGCAGACTATTATCTTATACCCATAAATGATCATGCTCTGCCTAACTTGTCCAAAGCCAAATTTATCACTACTATGAACATGCTTAAAGGTTTTCACCAGATACCTATGATCCCTGAAAGCATAATGTTTATGAGAATAATATGTCATTTGGGAATATATGAGAATACCTTAGGATGCCCTTTGGTATAAAGAATGCCCCATCACACTTCCAGAGAAAAATGGATACAGTTCTAGGTACTTACATCAGACAAGGGTGGATGATGGTATACATAGATGATGTTATCATATATTCTGATGATTGGGATACTCATATAGATCAAATAAGGTTAGTACTCCAGACTATCTCCAAAGCAGTATTAAAAGTCTCCATGAAGAAATGCAACTTTGGATATGGAGAATTGAAAGCTCTAGGGCATATAGTCTCTTGTCTAACTTTAGCTGCTGATCAGAATAATATAGCTGCTGTCATGAACAGACCCATGCCCAAAAATAAAACAGAGTTTCTTTTATTAATTATTTTTTGAAGTTACTACAGAAAGTATATCCCAAAGTTTGCAACGCTAACTAAAAGTCTGTATGAAATATGCAACAATATACTCTCTTTGAAATGACACATGAGTTATTGAAAAACTATGAGGAATTAAAAATAGCTATGACTTCCACTCCTCTACTCGTCCAACCAGAATATTTTGAACCCTTCAATCTTTATATTGATGCTTGTATGGAAGGATTAGGAGCTGCCCTACACCAAGAAAGAGTAGAAGAAGACAAACCAGTGGAGAAAACAGTACTTTTCATATCTAGACAGATCAAAGATACTGAGAAAAGATATTTAGCTAGCCAGATAGAATGCTTAGCTTTATTATGGGCTCTAGAGAAGCTACACTATTACTTAGAAGGCACCACTTTCCAATTAATTAAGGACTGTAATGCTTTAAGAACTCTCATGAACATGAAGACTCCCAGTAGACATATGCACAGGTGGCAAATTGCTATACAACAGTATAGAGGCCAGATGACTATAGTACATAAAGCTGGAGCTAAACACCAGAATTGTGATATTCTAAGTAGGAATGCTTTGCCTAATGACTCTAGCAATCCAGCATATGACCCTGAGGATCAGGATATCTTTCCTATCTTGAACATCAATCTTTTTGCATTAGATGCTCCAATCATGGGGATCCACTTTTTGAATGAGATACTGCTTTCTTCAACCTAGTGAGAGAGAAATATTCCCCTGAAAGCAAGCTGCTGATTAAAATTATGGAATTTGAATCCCCAGAAGCATCTCTGATAAATAGTTTACCTGCTTCATTACTTAAACCCTATAAAGAAGAAAGGTTTACCTTTTGGGATGGTCTCCTTTACTACAGACACCAACATTCCAGTGTATTAGTACTAAGCAACAAAGAAAATATACAACACATACTCCAGGAATTCCATGAAAACTGTTCATCAGGGAATCTATCCACTGAAAGAACCTTGGAGAAAGTAAAACAAACTGCTTGGTGGATAGACTGGAAATAAATCACTATTAAGTATGTTAATAGCTGTGAGAATTTCCAAAAATCTAATGAAACTTCTGGCAAAAGTTTTGGACTCCTAAAGAAGATCTCTGAACCCAAAACTAGATGGGAAATCATTAATATGGATTTTGTCACCAGCCTCCCCCCTGGAGGTACTCATTCATATACCTCTTTCCTGGTTATAGTTGACAGATACTCTAAGAAGGCAAAATGCTTACCTAACCACAAAGAAGATAGTGCTGTGGATGTAGCTCTACTATTTTGGAATAGGATCATAGATTATGTTGGTATATCCAACATTATAATCATTGACAGAGACACCAAACTCACCTCTGAGGTTTACAGGAATCTACATGATATACTGGGTATTACTCTACCATTTTCTGCAGCATACCATTGCCAAACTGATGGATTAGCTGAAAGAATGATACAGACCCTAGAAGATATGTTCAGAAGATTCTCTAGCTTTGGTCTAGAATACAAAAAATAAGATGTTTATTGCCATGATTGGGTGAGCCTACTCCCAGCCCTGGAGATGGCTTATAATAGCAGTAAACACTATAATACCAAAGAAGCTCCTTACATACTAGAAAGGGAATGGATTCCAAAACTCCCTAGGAATAACTTGAACTATAAATTAGCCACCATTCATCCAACATCTCTTGACTTCAAGAAAATGATTGAACTGGCAAATAATCATGCTCAGAAATGTGTTGAAGAAGAAGTGGAATACAACAAACAGAGATGGGAAAAATCACACAGAGAACCTGACTTTAAAATAGGAGATCAGATCTTGATATCTACTTCCCACTTCAACAATTTAGCAGGTAAAAGAAAGCTGAAACCAGCCTTTGTTAGACCATTTTTTATCAAGAAGATTCACTGCAAAAATGCTATAGAATTAATCTTGAGTGAAGAATTATCAAGAAAGCACCCAGTATTTCCTGTTAGCCTAGTGAAACACTTTCAACCAAGAGAAGGTAGCAACCTCCCTCCAGCAATGATCCCAATAGAACCTGAACCTTTGAAAGAAAAAGGGAAATTCAGAAGGATATTGAGAGACAAGAAAGAGAGAGTGCAAGGAAAAGATGTGAGACTATACTTAGTGAGATAAAAAGGAGAATCTGCAGACAAAGATGAATGGTTACCAGAGAACAATATACCTGATGGACCAATACATCTTAGAAACTACAGAGCCAGCAAAAGGAAGTGAAACACATATGGAATTAATTTTTTCCCAAAATACTCCAGATTTTTTTCAAATATGGCCATATCTTGGATTAGGGGAATGTCAGCTTGCTACTATTGCAGAGCAAGCTGCAAAAGTAACAAAAATAAAATCAAAAAATTATATTGAAATTAACCTAAGAAGGAGTAGGAAACCCATAAATTTTATTGCAGAAATGTATTCTCCACCCAAAATTAGGTAGGGTCACTCACTGACCCCACCCTTGAAATCCAGCTTCTTATCTTTTTAAATAATTAAGAAAGGAAAGACTAAATCACCATGGCACCACTATGGTACTTTTTTGGCCAATTAAAGATTGCACCTTTATTGTCACTTATAGGTTTCACACCTAAAATTCAGTCAGAATTGAGGTTTTGTGTATATTTTAGGAGTTACAGACAGAAATGTGTTCTGTCACAATTCCCACATGCAGCCGCGGCAACCAATACACCCGCGCGCGGCTGAGCTGCAGCACTTCTTCCCTGTCAACGTACCCTGACAAGCTGTGAACGCAGCTCCAGGCCTCTGAAAAGTACGCAGCCACGGGACTATGGGTTGACAAAGTGACAGTTGGCCTGAGAAACCTAGGTACTGCATAAACATGCTACAACCTACACGGGAACATTCTACATATGTAATAAATTTTCCTGTGGATAGTAGATAATCCAAAAATACATAAAAATATATAAAAATACCTAAATAACCATTATATGTATTTTTATTATATATAGTTTAAAATACCAAGAATGTCAAAAATAAGATAATGATTATTTGTACAAATATATTAAAATAATTTCATATACAATCATGAGAACTAAAAGGAATCAGTATTATTTGTCACACTAAGGAAAATAATGATGTAAAAGTATTAAATGAATTCTCATGACTTATATTTTTAAGTAATTAATTTTAGTAAATCAACTGAAATTTGAAAATAAGGAGTAAAAACAATATCATGACTTTAGTCCAATCATTTAATACATAATGAGAGCTCATCTGAAATAGGATTATCTGTATGAATTTCTATTAAAAGAATTATTAACTTAATGGGAACATTTACTAAGGATAATTAATTAAATAATAAATAATTTGGACAGATTAGTTTTACTCACATGCCCAAACATCAATTAAAAAGTAGAATAATTCCCATACCCTAGGGAATTAGATGTTACCCGTGCTACAGCACCAAGAACACGTGACAGGCTACCACTGGTTACCCTGCTAGCCTCAGTGTACATCCCGTTGAGCCCCTGTATCCCTCAGAAGGACAATATTGGGACTCAAAAAGCTATAAATAAAGAGCCCTTTTGAGGATTTTGATACCCAGAAACCCAGTTATATTTACATCCAGACACCATTCAAAGGTAATAAAGTACTTATAAGAGATAATCAAGTGATTTATGGCTTTATTCTGATTAATAATATCTGTCCCCACCCCTTTTTATCAATTTAAACTGCTGAACAACCTTTTAACCCCAGTAAACAGGTTTAACCCATCAGTACACGCCCCAAACAGTTACCCAAAGGATTAAATGATATACCAGTGATTTTTATTATCCTTTTTCTGTTGCGGAATCTTGGTTAGAAAGCCCTGGAACTCCACCGTGTATTTTATATACATATTATCTTTGGGCAATATATCCTTTAAGGATAAAAATTAAAGGTTCCAAAGTAACCAGGTCTACGTGTTTTCAAACTGAATTCCCTGAAGAGAGGTGTTAAAGATCCCCAATATTATTGTGGAACCTCTATTAATTTATTTAATAATCAATTTATTATTATTGATTTATAATATTAAACCATATCCAAACCAATCAACCTTGGAATAAGCTTTATCCAAATATTTTAAGTATTTTTGCTGCATTTATTGACTAATATATTTATTATTTATTCTATCACCTCTGGTGGCTAAAGGATAGCAAGGATGTTGGCATCCAGGAGGCTGACAAAAAGAGAGCCAAGACCACCTGAATGCAACCAACGTAAGACATATCTAAGCTGAATGAAAGCTTAAAATTGAAATAAAATCACTAATGCCAGACATTAGAATAGATCTGACTTCACTGGTAAAAATCAGTAAAACAGAGAACCAAAAGAAGATTCAGTAAGACTTGATGAGTCCAAGAAGGTGAGAAAATAGAACTCAATAGATTTGACTATGCTACCAAAAATTGCTACTTTCCATTGTCACTGCACATGACCTCATAATAAGGAGGCCAGAGAGATACATGAAATCCATTGATGTCCCAATGGTTTGTTTGTTGATCTGAAAACTTGTTTATAATTTCACTTCATACTTTATAATCATCTTTTTTTCTTCTTTCTTTCATCTTTTATTATTTCATTACTATTTTTATCCTTCCACTTGCTCAAACAACCATCCACATGCCAAGTCAAGATGAATTTGCCTCATTTTGCTGCCAGCTCTGCACCCAGACTTTCCCTCACCAAGGATGCAGGCGCCTTCTTTTCTTCTCCACACCCTTCCCTTTTCAAAATCTGATAAGATTGCGTCAAAATTGACTAGAACTGAAAACCAACAGACTGCAGACCAGAGTTAGAGAGTTGAACAACTTGAGCAAAAATGAGAGGGAAGAAAATGAAGATGAAAAGACAAACAGCTCAGACGTGGTTTTACAGAGTAAATAAGAAAAGAACCCTGGGAGGCATAGAGGTGATAGAGGAAGGAATACGTAGGAGAATGGCTGCAGGTGCAGTACTAGATGGTCAGATGCGTTGAACTAGAGTGGTCTTGAGGATCACGTTCTTACCAGGCACGGACTCACAGATGAGTAGTTGGTTGAATGATGAGTTGGGTGAGATTGGATCAGATCAAAGAGGATAGAAGTTCAAGGGGGAGAAGATAGGATGTTGGTGATTTTGAGAGGAAAGACCAAGATGTGGGAAGTAGACTGAAAAGAAAGAAAGAAAAGGAAGAAGATAGGAGAGGTATTGACAAGAAAGAGAAAGGGAGAGATGGCCGACAAGAGAAGGAGAGGAGAAGGAACCCAGGCCCCTCCTGAGGCCAGGATCTGAGTTAAGAGAGGTAGGGAGGTTGCCCAAGTGTCACAGGAGAGATCATTGGTGGACCCGTCCCAACTGGCGCAACCTTTGAGGACAGGTCCGTAATATTCTAGTATTAGGCAATACTTAACAAAACCCTCAATCCTTTCATCTTCACATAGCTCCTCTTTGTTACATACTTTGTTTCAAGATTACTCACCCCAAAGGATTTACTGGGAAGGATAGTTCATCACAAAAGGTCCAAGATAATTTGGTGCAATCATCTCTGTTTCTTGACCTTTCTTTTCTGACTTCTGTTGCTCAGATCATTCTTTGCTTCTGCATCTGTCTTAGTGTTTGCATGGTCAAGTCTGGAAGGGGATTTCTTTAATTTTGTTGTGATTTTGTCTGCTTATTGATGGTTCCAAGTCATTTGAACAAATCAGCTTGGAATCTGGTTTTTATTAAATTGTCAATTCTGAAAAAAACATTGAAAAGCTCCAACACAATTAAAAGTCAAAAACAATGGATAGTGTCTACCAACAAAACCAGATTCCAATATGATGGACTTGTTGACAGCAACAATCCTCAAGATGGCCATTGAAGAAATACCACTGCTCACTCAGGACAATTTTCAATATGGAGAAACCACATCATCAATATGATGGACCTTCAGGGAGATCTCTACATCAAAATCACTTAGCAGAGACAGGACGCCAATGGAGCTCAAATTGGTTTAACTCAAGTCAAAAATGTTTAAATTTCCACAATTCTCATCTCAAAATTCAATACTACAATCCAAGCAAACATCATCAACCCCAAGAATAAATCAGATGTGCATCAAATATGTATTGAAATCAAAAAATACTTTGCCCCCAATCATGCTTCAAATTGGGCTAGAATCTTCAGAGAATCCCTGCATACTCCATTCACTCAAACCAATATACCTGGTTTCATCACGGACACCAAGACCACCATGGCTTGACTGTAAAAAGTAGGGATTGAGCTGCCCCCTGACATCATAGCCTATCTCATCCTGGAAAAATTACCCTCCTTGATGGACAAGGTGATACACCAAATCACACACTCTGAGAAAAATATCACCCCTGATCAGGTCCTGGATCATCTTTGGATGTTCCATAACAACAATTTTCTCACCAGGACAACATACTCCCAGTATAAGAAGGAAGAGGACTCAGTCTCATTCTTGACCACCAACCTCAAACCCTGCAATTACAAGTGGCATAACCCCAAGGCAAAGCATGCAGAAGGTAGATTATGAAAGCTATATCCTTACCTCAGGCCAACCTTTCCTCAAAAGAAGAAGAAATTGGGATCCAGTCAATCTGGCAGCAAGATTACCTTGGTTAGCTCTTTTCACACAAGCTCTCTGTTCTCAAAAAAAATTTTTGTTCTGGAATCTGGGTCTTCAAGACACATTGTGTCTGACCCTACATTGTTTATTGATCTAGACAAATTGATAAGAGGGTTGATCTCAACAACCTCTGGAGCTAACTCACTCTCCTACAAAGTTGAGGTCAAAATAGACCTGGTGAACGGAAAGGGATCCAAGGTGTCTATTAGAAATGTCTTTTTTGCTCCTCATTCTACAGCAAAAATTCTGTCAATGAGAACCCTACTGCTAGATGTAGGCTTTAGATTTCAATAGCAAGAATTTTTTTGTGAAGAAGGCTAACTGGACTATGTCTGGGAATTATGTATCCAATGTTCCGGTTCTTACCTTCTCTTATGCAAGGCATCATCCTTTGTCCCATTTTTCTCATGATGAAACCCTTCACAAAGCTCTTGGACATTTAAGCTACAACAGGATCCGACAGAAGCTGGGTCTGAAAGTCAAGAAGGCGTCTTTCTGTGAAGCATGTGCAATTGGTAATATTTTGCAAACTCCCTTTAAGAATAAACATCCTAGAATGGAAAGACTGTTACAGGAGCTACGCTGTGATCTTGTTGGTCTTATCACCCCAACAAGCATCCATGGAGACTCTTAATTCCTTACCTTTTTGATAGCTGCACCGGCTTCTTCACTGTGGTGCCAATTAATAGCAAAATCAAAGCCGCAAGAACTCTTCAATCTCTCATGAACAAAGAGGCAAAAAAGTTCAACTACACACCAATTATCATACACCACCATAGAGGTACAGAATTCTGGAATATGTCAATGTCAGACTACTTCAGGGTTAATAAAATTAGACAGAGCTTTGTGGATGCTTACACTCCTCAGCAGAATGGTCTGGGTTATTTTTTAAACCAACTCATTCTTGAATTACTCAGAACCATGCTAATTGACTCTCAGATTCAGAAGAGATACTGGATTTTTATCATCAAATAATTTTCCCTATCTCTCAATCAAATACCTTCTCACATCTAAAAACAATCCCCCTACAAGCTCTTCAAAAGTAGAAATATTCCTATTAGTTACTTTCACCCAATAGGAAATCCAGTATTTTATATACTGGGAGACAGAAAACCCTTCTCCAAACTGGAACCCAGAGGATCTATAGGCAGATTGATAGGGTATAACAATAGTCTCCTCTTTTAAAAGGTGCTGACATCCAACAACAGAGTTGTGGACAGAAAGCATATCATGGCCTTGTATTTTGAAAGCAGTTACAAGAAATGGGACAAAGACATCAAAGTAGGAACCTGGCTTGACCCGCCATCCAACAATGAGGTTTTTGCCTTTTCTGACGAATCCACAATGCCACTCCAGCTGAAAAGTACTCCTGACAAGAAGCCAGACTCCAATCAAGAACCAAACCCAGGTGTAATTGAAAACCTCCCCAAATCAGACCCCTCAACAGAAGGCACTCAGTCAATTGTCAAAGCACTAAGCAGTACGGCCAAAGTAGCAAATATATACTTTCTGTGTGATTGATGTCCAACAGTCAGACCTGCCAAATACTCCCACGTTATTATGTCCAATACAAACTTGCTGAATTGGTCAAAAGAAAGAAAAGACAAACTGGAAAAGATTGAAGCACAAGAGGTGTGGGAAGATTGCAAAGAGGAACCTGAAAACTTTCTTTGCACCATGTGGGTCAACAATTTCAAGCCATCTACAAGTCTAGTCCCAGCCAAAAATAAATCTTGTCTGTGTATACTCAGAAATCATCAAGTCCTGGGGATTGATTGTGGGGATATGTATGCTCCAACCGGCAAGTTTACAACTCTCCTGCTGCTTTTGCTAAGTGCGCTTGACCGCAATCTCTCTCTGAAACAATTTGACATAAAGGCTGCATTCCCCTTTGCTCCCCTCAAAGACAAAATATACATTCTCAAACCTAAAGAGTGCTCCCAAAGCTTTAAATTCCTGAAACTAAAGAAGTCACTTTACAGTTTACAACAGGCTCCTGCAAACTGGTACAGAAAACTTACCAGATGGCTTGAAAAGATAGGTTTTTCCCAATCTGTGGCCAATCCTTGCCTGTACATACATAAGACTTGGGGCTCATCAGTTTTCTTTCATGTCAATGATTTAGTTGTGGCCGGTGAGGTTTAATGTTTTGAGCATTTTTTTCCTAGGAAAATTTACTTGGTCCAGTGCTCATTAAGACCTTGCCATGTTAATGGCAATTTGTATTTTCTTTTTTCATTATATACACAATTCATAGATTGTATTTCACTTTCAAAAGGCTTACTATCGCAAATAAAGAAACAAAAATACAAAACCTGTCATCTTTTCCAATCACAAAAATTCATAGGCATCATATACTCCTATCAAATTCTTCATGATCTTGAAGCTCCTTGATTTGAGCTCCTTCTGGAGGCGGTTTCTTTCTCTTCTGTTTTGTCTAGTTGTCTCAAACAATTATTGGTGCTGGCAGTTCTCATCTCTTTGATCTTGTCCTTCTAAGTCCCCACATGCTTCTTTAAACTCCTATTGCTTCCTTTTTTCCCCACTGTTTAAAAGTCTCTATTGTCAGAATGTCAAAGGATGTCAGAATACCAAAGTCAATAGAACCAAGAAGCTCAGAAGCAAAGCTTCAGGTAAGCCAGAAAAGGAATTTCTGTAAAAACTAAGAAGTTGGAAATGAGAGAAAAAAACTGACAACACCAATGCCCTAAAAACAGGCCCGTCAACGTCAGACTAGACAAGAGCCGTTGAGGATCAAAAAATAAACAAGATCAGACCCAGAGGTGAGAGAAGATTGCACCTAAAACAAGCCAAACAGGCGAGAAGAGAAGAAAACTGACTTCAACAATGTCAATAACATTTTAGTTTTTAAACAGATTTTATGTGCTAACAGAATCATTTGGCATATATATAGCCAACCTTGTTCCACTGATTTCTTTTCTTCAATCATTGATCATTGATTTTAAAGCCTGTACTTCCCTTTGCAAACACAATTCAGAAACCTTTAAAAAAAGAAAAATATTCCACTCCCGCATTAAGGAAACTCTGAAATCAAGAAGAACTGTAAGCAATTCAAACATCTTGCACTTCTTTTTGGAACTATCTGTAAATTTTTGGTACCTTTAGAATAAAACAGTGGCGTATAAAATCTTAGCTATTTTTGAAGATTGGACTGCTTCTGTGAACAACACCTACAATAAAAGTTCCCCCATAGCATAAGTTAGAAGTGATTGAAATTGCGCGCAGGTGCTTGTGTTCAACTGACACCTTTAGAATACAACAGTGGCAGATACAACCTTAGCTATTTGTTAAGATTGGACCGCTTCTGTGAACAACACCTATCTGCATCCCCAACATCAGAAAATAATTGGTAAGACTAAGAGAGACCAAAGAAGAAGTAGGTTGATGCAATATGGAAAGAAATGACTTACAATAACAGTTCCCCCAAAGCATAAGTTAGAATAAATGGGGGAAGCTGTTATTTTGTTTGACATGGGTGCCTTAAATACCCATGAAATCAAGGATAATTAGAGAGAGAACATTGAGAAGAAATTTATTTTGTTCTGTGCCATTTTTGTGACTTCATGTTATGCTAGATGTTGTTTTGATTGCAGGATTAGTTTAGCTCCACTCAAGCGCAGTTGATTTAATGAGGTTGGTTGCCTTTGAGTGTTGTCTTGTCTGAATTCCAACACCCCCCTTCAACAAATTAAATCTATCACCTTTTTCATCCCTAGTAGGTTACACAGATTTTTGAAAGTACTTTTGTTGAGCATTTTGGTTAAGATATTGGCTATCATCTGTTTAGTGGGACAGTACTCAATCAGAATCTTTTTAGCTTTCACAAGTTCCCACATCCAATGGTGATTAATTTCTATGTGCTTTGTTCTTGCGTGAAAAATTGATTTGGATGTGAGTTTTATGGCCCTTAAATTGTTGCAATGTAGAGTGATGGGCGTGTCACAAGGAATTTGGAGGAACTTTAGTGATTCAATAATCCATACAGCTTCTTTCCCCGGGTTGGTGGTAGACTTGTATTCAGCCTTGGTGGAGGAGAGTGACACCGTCTGTTATAGCTTTGAACACCAGTTTATTGGTCCGTTCATGAATGTAAACATGTAGCTGGTAGTGGATTGTTGAGTTGCTTTGTCTCCAGCCCAGTCTGCGTCCGCATGGCCATGAGCAATCAAGTAGCTGTGATCAGTATGGACTTGGTCAACTTTGTTGGTGTATTCTATCCCATATTCTTAGGTTCCTTTTAGGTATCTTAAGACATGGCATAGCCCCTTCCAATAATTAAGTGCAGGCCTATCCATGTATTGAGCAAGCAACCCAACAGAGTGACTCAAGTCTGGTTGAGTGCATTGTGCAAAGTAGAGTAGAGAGCACAAACCACTGCGGTAGGGCAGGTTGAGTTTTTTTAAAGCTTGGTGTTCTTCATCAGTGGCTGGAAGGTAAGCACTAGTGACAGGTAGGGGAGTGGAGATGGTCTTTTGGTTCTCTTGGTTGAATGTTTTTAGGACTTTCTGGGCCATGTTATGTTGGTTGAGGGAGTCCCCCTTTTGGGTTTGTCTAAGTTGTATTCCTACAATGCTTTTGGCTGGTCCAAGGTCCTCCATCTCCCACTTCTGCTTGATCTTGTTTTTTACTTCTTCTATGTTTTCCCCGGTGATAACCATGTTGTCAATGTGGATTTACAGCAGGCTATATTTTTTATTTTTTGTGTGTAGGTAGAGACAAGTGTTGCAAGGAGATTGAGTAAAGCCAATCAATAGGAGAAAGAGGTTCACATCTTCATTTCAGAGTTTTGGGGATTGTTTGAGCCTGTATATAGCTTTGTTAATCCACCATACTTTGTTTGTTTCTTCGGAGTATCCATCTGGCTGTTCAAGGTAGATTTCTTTGTCAATTTGTGCATTAATAAATGCCATGATGGCATTCATCTGGTGGGTGTCCCACTTTTTCTTTGCAGCAATGGCAATAAGTAATCTTAGAGATGTAGTCTTTCCTGTGGGTGAGAAAGTGTTATGGTAATCCACTCCCTCAATCTGTGAACAGCCTTTTGCTACATATCTGGACTTCTTTTTTTATGAAATTTCTGTTTGTGTCATATTTTTTTCTGCATAACCACTTCCCTTTGATGACCTTTTTGTGGGTTGGTTGGTATACTAAGGTAAATACTCCACAAATTTTCATAGAGTTAATTTTCTTTCCAAATTATTTGAACCAGTTTGGTGTGTCTTATCTTCTGGCTGCATCAGAGTACAAAGTTGGGTTGGTGGTGTGGACAATTGAGGCTATAATGTCTGTCAGCGCACAGAAGTTAGTGGGTAGTTGGATGAGATGATTGTAGTTGATACGTGGTAGGTTTTGAAGGTTAGATGGTTGTATGTAGGGGGTAGGATAGGTTTCTGGGATGTTGGTGGTGTCAGTGGGAGTCGGATAGGTGTCTGGGATATTAGTGGTGTCAGTGGGATTCATCATGGTGTCTGTAGCGTTGTTGGGTGAGTTGGGTGGAACTGGTGGCGGTCCTAGATTTAGTATGAGTTGTTGGGGTTTAGGCTGTGGTTTTGGAGAGCAAGGAATATCATCCTGGTCATTTGAGAAAATGGGGAGTAAGGTCTTGGGATGAATGGGAGAGTCTGGATTTATGTCTTTGAAAGGAAACAGTCTCTCTTCAAAAGTTACATCACACAATATTTTGGTGGTGTTTTGCTCAGGGACATAAATGATGTAGTTCCTATTTTCCTCTGTGAAACCCAGTAGCACCCCATCTATGGCTACTTGGTCAAACTTACTATCTCTAAGGGCCTTTTGAACTAATATGTGGGTTTTGCATCCAAAGAATTGTACATGGTCAATGGATGGCTTATACTTAAACCACAATTCAACTGGAGTGAGGTTTTGGAATGGGGTAGAGTTTGAGAAAGTTGGGTTGGTTAGATATATAGCGGTATGTACTGTGTTCCACCAAAACTTAGGAGGGGTTCCTCTGTGAATGATTAGGGACCTTGCCTTTTCAACAATAGTGCTGTTGCTTCTTTTTGCCACACCATTCTGTTCTGGAGTATATGGGGCTGTTATACATGTAGTAACGCCCAGAAGATTAAGGTAATTCATGACTTCTGAGTTATTGGACTCAGTTCCTTCGTCAATTGTTAGTTTGATGAGGTTATTCCCAGTTTGTTGTTCTTATTTTGCAACAAAGAGTTTGATTAATTCTAGTAAATTTTACTTAGATTTTTAAAATAGTGGAAACCCTGTTCTATAACAAGTAAAATCATTTTCAAAAAGTGCATAGTAAAAATAGATGGAGTCGGTGTGGATGATTCTGCTTAAATCTAGGTGCATGTTTTTCAGCAGTTGAGTGCTACGCCTTCTTTATTTATTGTGGGAGATGTGGTGGTTTTTAGATATTTTACAGGTGTCACAGTAGAAGGGCTTAATGATATTTGATTTCAATTTTCCCTCTGCAATCATTTGTTTCTGGCAGTCTGTGTTTATGTGGGAAAGTTGTTTGTGGATTATTTCAGTGTTGTACCCTGGGTTGGTGTGAAAAACTGGTATATTGCTCACCTTTGGTGAAATGCTGAATTCCATTAAGTTTTTGCAGAAGTTTCCCCAGAGAATTGTGTTTTCTTTATCTTTTAGTTCCACAGTTGATCTGGTTTTAAAAATCTTGATATTGTCTTGAAGGAGTATACACCCAGCAATAAGGTTTTTTGACAGCTGAGGTACATAAAGATTGTTCTCAAAGACCATTTTATGGTCATTATGACCATTAATGATGGCACTTCCAATGCCTTGGACGGTTAAGGTGACTCCTGCTCCTGCTAGTTTTAGTTTGAGTCCTAATTTGTCACTGCGCAGTGTTTCTGGTTCAAATTATTTTACATTGTTGAACATATTCTGTGTTGCCGCAGTGTCAAAAATAACAGTGCCCTCCTTTTTTTTAGTTTGGCCAAAATAGCAAATGGGATCACCATTTGTTGGGCATCCCAGTATTGTGGCCAGATTGGATTGTGATTTTGGCTTGGATTTAAACCACTCAGGTAGATCTCCGCGCCATAGTCCTTGATTGATCTTCTTTTCAATCCATGCCCTACGGATTGCTTCATTTTTGGAATGGCACACGCTTGCTTGGTGCGGTGCCAAGCAGTGGTATTTGGTGCATTTGATGCAAGTCTTTTGTGCTGCGTGAGCTTCATTGGGTAAATAGGAGGGTGTATACAAGGAGGCTGTCAGAATGTGAAAATAACATTTGTCCTCTGGGAATTGAACCCAGGTCTCTCATGTGCATGGAAAGTGTACTACCAACTATACTAAGGACGCTTGCTTCCAAGTAATCAAGATATGCTTGTAGAGGTCAATGACAATGTCACTTTGTGAGGACATATGATGAATGAGTAACCAACTACAAGCATGCAGGGACTGAGGTCCTGAAGACTGCATGAAAGCATACATCATATCTCAACACACCCCCATGCTGAATGTAGGGTGAAGGAAGCAAGGCAACATGCTAAGATCACACTCATGATGGGCGCTTAGGTAGCGCTGGGCTCATAACCTGTAAGAATGTGAAAATAACATGTGTCCTCTGGGAATTGAACCCAGGTCTCTCATGTGCATGGCAAATGTACTACCAACTATACTAAGGACGCTTGCTTCCAAGTGATCAAGATATGCTTGTAGAGGTCAATGACAATGTCACTTTTTGAGGAAATATGATGAATGATTAACCAACTACAAGCATGCAGGGACCGAGGTCCTGAAGAATGCATGAAAGCATAGATCATATCTCAACAGAGGCGCTAGACAGTAGAGGAGCACATTTGTGTGTCTCAAGCAGTTCTTCAAACACTCTGTCGTAGGCCAGAGTTTGGAAAAATCTGGCAATAGAATCCCTATTACTGTTGAACCTGGGGTGTATATATTTGAGTAGTGTGTATACTAGGCCAGAGTCCTTATCAATGCTTCCACTGGCTTGTATAATTTGAGATTTTATCAGTTCAAATTTATCTAGGGGTTCCCTTAGCAAAGTATTGGGGCCTTGTTTCAACAAGCTCAATTGTTTGTCAAGGTCAAATATATTTCTGCTGGAGTCTTTCACATGGAGCTCCTTAAGTGTTGACCAGATTGCCGCAGGATTTTTGCACAAAGCCAGTTCTGGGTTGGAAGTGGATTTAGAATTAAGGTGGGTCACATTGTACAGGTCTAGTTGGCTTAATAACCATGAGCTAAGGAGGCGTTTTATTGCACTATGGTAGAGAGATGAGAAAATATCTCAATTTGGGGTGTCTGATGTTAATTACTCATCAAGATCAATGGATCTTAGGGATATTACTACGGCTTGAGACCATGACATGTAATTGAGATAAGTGATTTTATTTGAGATGTTAATCTTTGAAAGTAGATTGAGTATTTCTTGATTGATATGCAGCCTTTTTTGAGTATACTCAGGATCAGGAATGGATGATTCCATAGTGCTACCGCAAGGGAATGGCTGGGTGGTGAATGCTGGGATGGCAGGGCTGGTGGACATGACTGGTGGTGGGGCAGCGGTTGGGGCAGGACTAGAGACTGGGGAGAAATTAACTGCGGGCATTTTTAAGAAGGATCAAACTCTCTCGCTACCATGTAAATTTGTGGTACCTTTAGAATACAACAGTGGCGGATACGATCTTAGCTATTTGTTAAGATTGGACTGCTTCTGTGAACAACACACCTTTAGAATACAACAGTGGCAGATACGGTCTTAGCCATTTGTTAAGATTGGACTGCTTCTGTGAACAACACATATCTGCATCCCCAACATCAGAAAATAATTGGTAAGACTAAGAGAAACCAAAGAAGAAGTAGGTCAATGCAATATGGAAAGAAACGACTTACAATAGCAGTTCCCCCAAAGCATATGGTCTGTAAAGCCTGTCTGGGCGCCAACCAAAGTTTTTCAAAAATTTGCTAAAGCGCGCGTGGCGCCTAGTAAAGCTGTTTTGGTGACTATAAAATGCTTCTTGGCGCCTGGCCAAGGTCAAATTGGCGCATGGCCAAATAATTCTGGCGCCTTGCCAAGCTTGTTTTGGCGCCAATCAAAGTTGGTTGCGTTGACTGTGTAAAACATGATTTATAGTTGAAAAAAAAGAAAAAAATAGCAACTAAATTTGATAGATTTGAAAATGTAATTTTTTTCTTCTTTTTTTTTTGGATAAAATAAACAAAACAGTTGAAATAGGTTTTTTTTTATTTTTTTATGAGATCAATCGGTCCAGAGACAGGTCCAGGTGGTTGAGAGAGTGATAACTTCTGAATTCTTCTGAAATCCAACCCAATTGAGTGCTCATCAGTGGTTCTCCAAGTTTGAGTAAGGGAGAGGCAAGTCCCTCATAATCAAGTTTGAACCAATCAGCTTGATGGTGACCATGTTGAATACTACTACCAATTGAGCTTGGCTCATCTAAGGCTTGTTTTTGTTGAGGATATCGCCGTTTATTTGGGGATGGGCCGGGTGATGAGGATTCAAAGCCAAGGTATGGATTACTACTCAAGCTGAATGGTCCATGTTGATTCAGAATGAGCTACATGAAGTGGATTGTATGGGTGGAATAAGGCTTGTTGGTCAAGCGCGACCAGCTTTGATGGGGGCCAAGAGGAGCTTGGTTGAGCACCAAGTTTTTACCCCCGCAAGCCCAACCCAATGAAGCCCTCTGGGCGCCTACCCAAGTCCCACTGGGCACACACCAAGTCAAACTTGGACAGGCGCCCAGACGCGCTTTACAGACCATAAGTTCAAAGCAATGGGGGAAGCTGTTTGTGTGTTTGACATGGGTGCCTTAAATAACAATGAAATCAAGGAGAATACAAGAGAGAACGCAAAGAAGGAATTTATTCTGGTCTGTGCCCTTTTTTTGACGTCATGTTATGCTAGACGTTGTTTTGATTGCGGGATTAGTTTAGATCTGCTCAAGAGCAGTTTATTTAATGAGTTTGGTCGCCGTTGAGTGTTGTCTTGTCTGAATTCCAACACTATTGTTAGACCCAATTCCAAACATTTGACATCTATCACCCTTGCTTGATCATTTCAGTCCTGATCAACTTGCACCAGCAATCTCAAGCAATTTTCCTCACATTGTTGGTCATCTTGCTTGCCATCCACCACCCGCTTCTACTTCTTGCTCCATGCTAGTCATTTTCCCGTTTCTTGATTTGACCAGACCCAACTGCGTGCCATCTCACCTCTCTGTTACCCTTAGTTTCCGCAACTCTCTTTTCAATTTTCAATTGGATCTCTGCCTTAAGTCAACTTGACTGCTGCCTTTTTTTTTAAATTGCTTGCACCAACTCTCTACATTTTGACCTTGCACTTGCCCTTCTGCCTCAAGTGGAAAAAAAAATCAACAGCTCCCCATCCATTCGTTTCATCAATCCATCTAGTCGCAACCATGCGCCTTGTTGTACTTGGCTATTATGACTCGGTTGCTACATTTAGATTTTTTCATCTACTTTGAAACATCATTTCCATTTGATTTCATTGCTACTGTCACAGTATCTCATGATTCTATCCAATTTGGTTGCTACCATCAAATTTCTTCCATCTGTCCTTGTCCTCCTGTTCCCTCTAGCTTTGGGAAAGGGGGTGTGTTGGAATTATTGTCTAATCAAGTGTTGCCTCAAGCTAGGGTTCAACCTCATTTGTTTAGCTCTATATTCTTTTGCCTACTTACGCTCTTGAGTGTTCATCTCTAGTGTGTTATTTATTCTATACTAGTTAGTTATAGATCTAGTATCATCTTCATGTTGAATCCAAGTGGCCTTCCTTCATTTTTTCTCTTGAGTGTTATTGTCTAGTGACCTCTTTGTACCATGCTAAGTAGTCACTGTCCTAGTGGGTTATTTATCTTTAATCCTAGGTGCCTTACCAATCTCTGAGATTTTGAGTGTAGTTCAAGTGCGTGAATTTCCCATGACGCTCTGTCCTTTTCAAAAATTTCCTCTTGTGACTATCCTACTTGTTCTTTAAACATATTCTATTCATTATTTTATCTTTTCCTTCCAACCTGTACTCAGCCTCTATTGTACTTAGCCTATTAAGTCTGAAGCTTGGAAAGGGAAATATATAATCCATTCTCACTAACCTTAAACCTGAGTACCCCCTGCAACTCCTTGAGCCACTACTCTTTGTGTAAGAAGCTCTGATTTTCATTCACTTTCTTATCTCAATTGGTGCCCTCCAACTCAAACCCTTTCACACATACTGATCAGGATTACCTCAATAGTTATACTTATGGATTTTTCTCTTATATTTAAAAGCCAAAAGGAACACCAATTCCCCCCCCCCCCTCTGCAGAAACAGGTCTTGGTCTCTCATTGCCCACCCTTTGATTCATTGTGGATTATGCAAAAGTTAGTAGTATTTTAGAAATTTTATGGTAAAATTCTGTTTTTCCAAATCAAAATAATTTTCCTCCACCAAATCTCCAATAACAGAACACCATACCCATTTTTTTGCTCATTCCAAATAAAAAAAAGCTAGCAAATGCCTCTCTGAAACTTCAACTTTGTCCTCCCAATGAAATTTTTTCTAAATTAGATGGGGAAATAAACCAGATATGGGTAAAAAATTAATTTATTGCATGAAATTAAAAAGTTCCCTGTTGCTTTTGGATTATTTTTATTTTTTACAAAAGTCCATGGGGAAGTGTGCTTGAATTTTAAAATAGATGTACAAATTGGATTGAAAGATAAAAGATTAAAAAAGTGATGACAACTTACAACAACTCATCCACCTCCCCAGCATAAGACACATTGATATTATGCATATAGAAAAAAAATGTTCACACACCATTCTATCTGCAGAAATAAGCTCTGTACCACAGGGAGTCAACCATTTTTCAGATTTCCAGAAATCCTGCAATGGGGGCTTTGGGACTGTGGATAACTTGTACTAATTTATCCACCTCCCAAACTTTCCTACAAAATTTGAACCAGTCATGCTTTCCTGAAGGCCAATTTTTGGGGGAGTGGAAAACTTACCAAAAGTTGTCCACCTCCCCAGCACAAGACACATATTGATATTATGCATGGATATAGAAACTCTTCTGATGAACCACTCTATCTCCAGAAATAAACAATGTAGATTCTGCATAATATACATTGGTCAAACATATTACACACACCTGTTACATGTCATGGTTTGTTTGTATGGTATATAAGACAGTCATCCTTCACCAAGTAGTCCTGCAGCATTCTAGTCTCAATCACATTATACACCACCATTTTGAAGAATAAATATCAAACCATTCTTCTTGACCTGACTACCTACCTTGAATAAACCATGGCTTATTTTCCCAGTAAGAGTTTACATTTCCTGGGTCCTGTGCAGTGTACTAAAGATTTGCAATCCTCCTTGAATTCCTTAGAACAACATACTCTCAATCAACTCAATGCCCTCCTGGGTGATGAGTATGTTGAACAAATGCATAAGCAAGTTTTGAAGGCAATGCATGATTTCTATCAGAAGGAATATGATGCAAAAGTGGAGCAGTTGAGATGACAATCTGCCATAGCTGTTGGCCTTGTCAAATATGTTAAAATGTGGATGCACTCAGGTAATGTGCATAGGAGTGTGTAATCCAAATGGGATGAAAAAATGGGCCTCCACGGGACATTGGACATCACGTGGGCCACATGGGCCTATGTGGGTGTTATTGGTTTTGGGCATTTGGGCGCCAAAACACGTTTTTATGGTCTTTTGGTAAACGGGCCCTCACGGGCCCGCCCGGGTGGCTGGGCCACCCAAGCCAGATGGGCTTATTTGGGCATAAAAGGGCCCAAGCTTTATTATGGACATACTTGGCCAGACGGGCTGGCCCGCCAAAGTATGTAATTCTCGTGATTTGGGCTTGGGGCGGCCCATTGGGGCCGCTGCCCGCGTTGCGGCCCGCTTGGGGCGGCCTGTGTTTCTTGTTACAGCCCGGGCGGGGCTTTTGTGCGGCCAAGGGATCCCGCGCGGGCCCGGCTGGTCAGGCTAGGCGACCAGCGCCATGGAGCCGGGGCTTGCGGCCCTGGCTTGCTCCCCCTCCCCTTGCTTGCCGTTGCAAGGGGGATGGGGGCGAGCTGGCTGGGTTAAACCAGCCAGCAACCAACTGCTACAGTGCAGTCGGTCAGGGCAGGGGGGACCTGACCACCCCCTTGCCCAAGGAGGTGGAGGCGCCGGCCGCAAGAGTAGCAACAGGCAGGTGGGGGGGATTTCATCACCCCCCCACCATTGATTGGTTGAGGCGACCAAGCAGGACAGGGGCGCTCTCCCCCCCCCCCCCCTTTACCAAGGGGGAGGAGCGATGGGCCTGGGGGGACCTGATCACCTCCCAGGCCAATTTACTTGATGACGCCCTGGGGGTATCAACCCCCAGGGCCCCTGGTGAGGGGATTTGACCGCCCCCACCAGGGATTTGAGAGAAAGAGGGGGAGACAGCATGTCCGCTGGTCACACCGCCCCCCCCCATGTGAGTCTGAGACCGGACCCAGGTGTGCCCTGGGTCCCACCTGGCCCATTTGAGGGGCCAGGGGCTGGCTGCATGAGGCAACCAGCCCGTAAACAAGGCAATAAAGGTCATCATGGCTGGTTGTAAAGGACAACCAGCCAAGGGGATTGAACAGTTAAGGGGCTGGTTCAGCCCCATTGAGGTGGAAACACCAGAAATAACCGGAATAGGCTGGTTGCAAGGGTACAGGGACTAATGCCATGTGGGCTAATGTAGTCCAAAACAAGTAACAAGGCCAGTAGAGCCTGTAGAGCTCTTTTGGGGCGGAAAATTTGCCTTTTGGCTTGTTTTATCATGAGCTCACAAGAGGCCAATCTTTTTTACTTAAGGAGCTCTTCTCCCTGCTGTTTTCCATCCATTCATTCATCATTCCAATCAAATTCATCCAAGATATTTCCCCATTGTGAGAGCCCCATTAGACAATATTTACACCCAGTGTCCAGCATTTCTTTTGCTTTGAATACTGCTCATTTGCCTAAGCTAATTGCTGGACATAATTCTAAAAAAATATTCAACTGAAAAAGAAGAAGATCCAACAGTAGATTTTAATAAAAATTTACTGTTATCAATTGAGGAATTTTCGAATCCTGGTGTGACAGCAACTACTTTAGATCAATCGGTTACCCAGCTCACTGTAACCCTTGCAGATTACCAGGCTCAGCAAACCAGTCAGGTGAATGAAAAATTTGATACACCAAAGTTTACATTGGAATTCATCCCGATACCCAAAACTAATAAAGTCCCAATAGTTTCAGTTGAATTGGAAATACCAGCTGAAACTTGTCTAGCAGAAAATCAAATTCAAGACACTGAAAACGTTCCAGTTCATCATGCAATTTTTGAAGCACCTGGGAATCCCTCATTGCAGCCAACAGTTTTTGCTTCTCCTGACTCAGTTATTGTTCCAAAAACTAGGGAATCTGCTAGGCTTTCAGCCCAAGCTGCTTGGCAATCTGCAAGAAGATCTTTAACAGGCCAGCCTCAAGCTCACAAGCTTCATCTGACTCCTCCAATTCTATTACCAATTTTAGCAGAAAAATTGAGATGCAACAAGAGCCCCCAGAAGTATTTGTGATTGAACCATCACCCAGGAGTCCCACCCCTGCACCAACCCTTGTTCCAACATCCCCTGATCAGGTCAGTTTCCCCTCCTCCATGCTTTTCCTAATACCAAACCAAATATTGAGTTCCAAATTTACAATTTCTATCTGGATCAGAATTTCTGTACCACAATTCCTCAAAAAATAAATGCTTCTGATGCTGGAATCAGCACTGAGGATGTGGCGCAAAGAGACTCCAGGCCAAGGAGTGTGCAGCAACCAGTCAATAAGCAGTCCCATCCTGAGGATGATGCTAGTAGCCAAGGCACAAACCAGGCCCAAAACACAGGGCCAACATCAACTACTGGTTCAATTCCACCAGTTCAGTTGAAAGATTATCTTTTAAAATGAAAACCATGGGAAATAACTTGATTCCAATCCAGAAAACTTTTCATTGGCTCAACTAAGGAAGATCTCTTGAGGTCTACATACTGGGAAGAAATAAAGGACCTTGCAGCCCCATCAACCTATTCCAAAATGATAAGTAGCACCCATTTCATAATATAAAAAACTCACAACCTTCTTGGTCAAAGAATCATGTGAAAATCTCCAGAGAAATCTACCATTTTAAATTTTTTGGAACTTTCTTTGACACAGTGCAAATATGGTAAATTTTGAAAATGCTGTATTCCACTATTATGAAAATCAGCTGATTCCCACTTTTTGAATTAAAATAAAATCTTTTACTAGGAAAGGATGATTATTTCTTTTTCAGAAACACCTTCATAAATACAAACTCTCTCTTTCTCTAGGAAGAAAGTCCAGAAAAATATGCATCCCCCCTCTGACATCCTGACTTATACAAGAGAGCCAATATGTGGAGCCTTCATGAAATGGAAGCACACATTGAAAGACATCATAGGTGTTGTCTCCCATAAAATCTCAATCAAAGTGCTCCTCTCTATGGAAGGGATTGATGGGACTTCTGATGAAGCTTTTTTGAAAGCACAAAGCTACAATTCCAACCTTCAAGCAGCTGTGATTGATTATTCAACCTTTTCTCAACACAAGAAGTCAAGCTCCCACCAGGAAGCTGAGCTGAATTCTGGAAGAGGTGGTCTGAATACATTGTCTCTCTAGTCACTGGGCTGATCAACTTACAACTAGATGAAAAGGAAGATAATAATAATCCTTTTGTGTCTAAGGACTCAGCTGAGAAGAAGAATTGATGGGGGATCAATTCTCTAGCATGTGTTTCACACATGTTGTTTTTTGGTCCTTCTGCAATATGGATATGTCCTGGAAATCAAAGAGTGATTCCCAAGTGGAATTCTGGCATGCTTCTTGAGTTTAGTAGTCTTGTATTTGAATCAAAGTTGAAGGCTGGCTTACCTCCTGATCCAATCTGAGATCAATTTGGTCACACAAGGGTATATATTCTGACTGCCTTGACGGAAATGGGATTTGATAAAGACAAAAAAATAAATTGGATAGATGTAATTAGTATTTTTACTGAAAGATTTTCTTATGAGAAATTAGCTCAGGTACTTCTGGATGATATTTTTTGTTGTTACTGAATATGATCTGGGTCAGTACTTTAATAATGTATGGGCTGTTGAAAAAACAACTTCTTCTAATTTATCTGAACATGCTGCAGAACCCCCAGCTTCCCTTAGTTCATTATTTTAACCGTTTAGGAAATTGTGCTAATTTTTTTGCTGGATGGGTAATTCATCTTTTCAAATTTGTTCTGTTCTTGGTATAATGAGCTCTTTTACTTGAAAAAAATGTTACTTTTGAATTATTGAATGTTCAATATTGACAATAATTCCCATGGAATACAGCAGTAACCTATTACTTATTTGAAATTGGATAAAGATTAAGTGTTGCCTCTACTTATCAACAAAAACACCAGTTTGGGTCAATAATTATATTCATTTTAAATAAAAATATTTTTTCTACCATCTTCCGCAAAGTATGGAAATTAAAACCAAATATTTACAGATTTTTTTGGTAATTTGAAATGGCTGAGTTATTGGTGGGAAATGAATGTGATATTTTTTTATATGAAAGTGAAAAACCATTTAGTGAAGAATTGCATCATTTCAAGTAACAAAAACCTTAAACATTCTTCATATCCTTGGTACACTATTGTACCCCTTGCCTACAAAAATATTAGGGTTTTTTTTCCTCAAAAGTATTGATGCAGCTTGTTGCTGACATACTCACACAAAGGTATTGGGAGTAAACTCAAAGAACTTAGGCACTGCTACTTCCTCAAAAATCACTGGAACTCCACAACAACTACTTTTCAATATTATAATTTTTTTTTAAAGATAATAAAACAAAGCAAGAGATGATTTCACTTCTGTTTTATTTATATAAATTTGATTTTATGAATTAAACAATTCAAATCAATACTAATATCCCTGAATCCAAAATTTGTATTCAGCTATGAATAATGTTTGGTTATTAGCATCAGTAATTCCATTACCTTTATTTGTCACCAAATCATTCATTTATGAAGAAATTCATCTTTAAGTCAAAAATTCTTCTAATATTTTAAAAATTTTTAAACCCAATAAATCCAATCATTGTCAATGCTTCTATGGAAAAATTCCACAAAAATTTCCTAAAATTCTGTAAATTATTTTCCAAAGGCATAAAATACAATATTTTTGTATTACTAGCTTTGCTGCATGAAATTCTCATCACAAATTAACATCTCCATATATTTTATTCCTGGTTTTTCAATATATGCAATATTCAATTTGTGATTATTTAATATCATACTTCAACTTTTTCCCCGTCAATATCACAAAACAAATTGTGTCTTTCAAAATTCATGAACCCAAATAATAGCTCACAGAAAACTGATATCCAATCAGCCAACCATTTCTAACACCACTCAAAAATCAAGCAAAAAAAATTTTCAAATTAACCCAGGAACAAGAAATATGGTTAGAAGAAATGAATGAACATATTGACCTTCAGCTCAAGGAACATGTTGAGCCATTTCCTCAAAATTGGACAGAAAGTGAAAGGTGGATGCATGATGAGCAGAATTCAAGAGTTTGGGTACTCAGAATACAGATAATAATTGAAAGGGAGGCCTCAGAATTGTTTATTCCAGAACAATTAATACCAAATATATGGGACCTTTGGATGGAGAGGCATGAATTTCTTGGAAGGTGTAAGTACTTATGCTTCAAAAATCAAATGTCAGATGTATGATTAAGTTATATTTATTTTCCAGCTGTTAAATCAGTGGTCAATAGAAGTTCAATTCCAATGGACTTTTAGATGTTTCTCATCAATGATTACCAGTAATTTTCACAGTTATTGGTTTCTCTTTTTGAGCTTCCATACAAATCCAATGTTTTTTCCAGTATTGATAAAAAGGTTGAGAAAAGATCCAAAATATTTTATAATATCAAATTTAATGCAAGAGAATCCCAGGAAATCATGAAAAATGGAAAGAAGACCTCATCTCTCTTTCATAAAAAAAAAGAAAACATTTAAATTTCACCACTATGAATTTTCTGGGCTTTTTATAATATTTAAATTTTCCAGTCAAACTAATTGTTTTATATGTGGCAGAATGAAATGCAAACTATTTCAGTTATATTCATTATAAAATTAATCATTTCATTCCAAGAAGATGCATTCATTTTTGCAGTACTGGTTTTCCATTGCCAAGGTATTAAATGTAACTGTTCTCCAATCAGCCCATCACATGATCATCTCAAAAAACCCTAGAAAAATGTGCTATTTCAATAAATTAGGCTTTTTATTTTGCACAACCAGCTGTCTTCATAAGTCAATTAAATCCTATTTTTCTTAAAAGATAAGAATCATATTTTTTGAAAAAACAGCTTGATGTGTGGTCCAAGTGACTTGAAATTATTTTGTTAAATATTGTCCCCTCAAAAAATTCAACCCACCCATCAAGATAATAACAAGTGGAAAGAAGGGCAAACTTGCTTTCATTCATACAGTCAGTTCCAACATGTGTCATTAGATTTCAGTTGAATATTTCAAATTCATCTTTAACCAAATTTCAAAACATGCAAGGAACTAAGAAAACCAGTTTTATCCAAGAATCACATTTTATATAATTTCCTTTTCAAAAATGTTATTGTTCATGTGGTTGATCATGAAGAAATTAATGTTTCATACCAATTTTTCTAAGAATATTGCCTTGGCTCTCTTTGAAATCAGTGAGAATTTGAGCACCCAAAAATTTAGATGAATCCTTTTCAATTTGCATTCAAAAAAGGTTTAGATGAATCCTTTTCAATTTACATTCAAAAAAGGAAATATTCATTGAATAAGAAAAAATTTGTAATTTTCTAAATCTGCAGCAGAAATCAAATCATATTTAAAATCGGATGATTGTTCTAGTTGGAGCAAAACAGTATCTCTAAATTGCATTAGAATAATAGTCTTTAATTTTGAGAATTTTGTTATGAATTCACAATTGAATTTTGATTTTCCAGGCAAGAGATCATAAAAGCATTGAAATGATCATAATTTTAAACTGGGGCAACATTTATCATCTTAATGATATTGTGGTTTTGGAACATAGAGTTTATATTTTTAATAAATTATGTACTCATCTCAATTATTTGAGAAAAATCACATTGTTCATGGTAGATTTTTTTGGTTGTTTCAATAAATTTATAAAATAAATACCTGGTCTCTGAAAGCAAGCTTGTATTTTGCATTGCAAAATATCTCAAAATATGTAAATATCTCTGGTTAAATATAAGTTCCAAACTATTTTCTGGAGAAAATCTTTTTCCCTGTTAAGGCAACAGAATATTCATTTCCTACATGATAAAAGATAATGAAAAATTATTATCTCAATGGAAATGAATTCTGAAGTAAAAAATCACCAAAAAATGTTTTCATTTTTCATCAAAATCTGAGACGTGTTTCCCAAAAATATCTTGCTTCTTAATAATCTTTTTTGTGCATTGCAAACTCAGAAATTTACCTCAAATAATCAAAATGAATAATGGATTATATGCATAGTCAATTTCAAATATTCAGTTTGCAAATTAATCCTTTATAATAATTCAAAAATCATGATATTAAATTGATAGGAACCTCATCCTCAATTTGTTTCAAATTCTTTCTCTTCATAAAATCAACCCTCCAAACAGCCCTGAAACCTTTCTCAAGCTGTCTGTAATTTTCCCCTATATTATTATATGAACTCTAGATGTTCTCACAGTTCAAAATCTATCAAAAACTGCACATTAAAAAAGCAAGTAGCCAACCATTTGCAAAATTTTAATGAACCCATAAGTCTATGCCTACGTGACTATGTAAAAACTATTTTGAATATGAAATTGTGAGGAGATAAGGCTCCACCTCCACCCACTGAAGATCAAGTAAATGTTCTATACTCAAAAAGCATTGATACAATTTTCTCAAACACTGATTTTTTCAACATGAATACAACCAATGAAAACCTCTATCGAGGGAAGAAGACCATCCGTGGAAATTTTAAAGAGAAATTCCAGAAAGAGCTAGAAAGCCATGGCATAGAGATTCCAAATTTCCAGTGGGACAATCATAATTTTAAAAAGTGGGACTCAACATTGTCAGAATTAATAATAAAACATTGGCACAATGCTAAGAAAAATGATGCATTTACAAATTATGCACTCAATATTGACTTTTGAAAAAAGGATAAACTCTTTGAAATTCTGGAATTTGGGCTACATTGACAGAAGGATAATTACATGAAGCCTGGGAAAAGTAACAAGAAGCATAGGTCTTGAGTCAAAAACAGAGTAAGCTTCAGATTCTTCTACATTTTCTAAATTCTATTAGCTGAATGTTGATCTTAAATTTGAAATATATACAGAAACTGTTTGGCCACTGCAGAGAACCATATGGGAAAGTATTTGGCTAAATTCCTTCTCCCTTGCGTGGAATGCTGCTCAGATACTGAATAAGACAATGAGTGGAGATATCACTCAGTTCAAGTGTATTGGAGAAGAAAAAGTTATTCAAAATTTCTGTATAATCTTGATAACAACGCTTTGAACTATTTATCTGAAATGAAAGGTGAAACTCAAGCTAAAAGAAATGTAGAATATGGAAGAACTTATCATTAAATAGTTCCAAACTATGAGATGAAACCATGTGAAGCCCTTCCTTCTAATTGTTACTGCCCACAATTTCTTACAACATTAAATTGTACAGAGAAATTGGTTTTGGAGATGAAGACAGTAGAGTATAAACTAGAAATATCTAAACAAAAAAATTCAAGATCACTAGGTTGCTTTTTTAGTTTCCAATATTGCACAAAATATTTTCAACAAATTCAACTTCAAAAAAATTTGGAGAGATCAAATAATCCCAAGAAATAATTTGATTTTTGTAATTTCATTTATTTTGGAAAAGAAAGTTTCTACATTCCCAATTTTCTCAACTATAAATTGATTTCTAAAAAGGCTATAGTTTCATATCACATAGTATGTGGTATGATATTTCAAAAATTTCTGGGAAGAGTTTTGAATCTTTGAAAAACCATTAGATTGGGGATTGAATTTTCTAAATCCAATTCATATTTATTTTATTTGACATGGGGAAAAAAAAGAACTTCAAAATCAAATGTAATCTTTTCAAAAAATATTGTTTAATTCAAACAGAAATTAAAAATTAAGAAGGACACATAAACTGTTTGTTACAATTTATTGGCAAATAGAAATAAAAAAAAACATCAAAATCTTGGAATATCCAATTCATAAAATGTTTTGTATTGGTATTCTTATTTTTTAGTTGTGCAATCCAACTGCTTCACTTCTCTATGAAATTACATAAAATCAAATTTCCCCATAATTCCAAATCTTCTGTGTTCCATGCATGCACTAGAATGATTTGGAATACTCAAGAACCGGTACAAACAACTTTTCTTGGGTCCCTACTCAAGTTAGAAACAGTTTTTTCTCAGATTCAAAACCAAACCAAAATGAGTTCCAGGTGCTACACCTACGGGCAGGTACAGCCTTCTTTTTCATGGTGACTCCTCTAAATTGAAAGCCACTCCTCTCAGTCTGACAAGGGCAAAGGTAAGGCCAAGAAGAAAGTCTCCTAAAACTAAGCTACCTTGGACTTAGGTCCTGATTGCAAACTCAAGGCTGAATAAAAGGCAAGAAGGGATAAGGAGGGACTATTTACATATTTTTGAGGGAAGCACAAGATGGAAAACTTTAAAAATAAGGCTGTCTCCAACTCCTCTTCTACTCCCAAGTCAAAATCAACTAGTTAGTTCTCTTTTTACACTCCAGGATTATCACCCTACTGATTTTAGGGTACAAAAGATACAAAAAGATTACTCTGAAAAACTCTCTCATGGTTTATGTTTCATTCTGTTTCATCATTACTTGATTTATAGTGTTTTGATTGATTCATGTGCTACTCAATCTGTGATGGCTAATACTATGGTTCTAAATTTTTCCTTGCAGCCCACTTCCTTGGGAAAACTATTCACCTTTTCAACTTCTGTCCTAACAAGTCACCCTCTCAAATCATTACTCACAAGGTAACCTGGGTGATCTCACTTCCTTCTTTTTCCATCTTTGAATGGGAATTCCTTCTATTCAATGCACCATTCTCAGAGGACATCATCCTGAAAATAAATTTCCTCACCACTGGAATCCTGAATTGAACTGGAAGATGGGGATGATCACCCCAAGACACCAGCCAACAGATGAACTTTCCTCAAATTTATTTTAACTCAAAATGGCCTAACCTTCAACTGGTTTATCTTCTACTCTGCCTTTTTCACTGCAGTCCAATGCATTACCCCTCACTTCAGAACCATTTCATCCTCAACACAAAAGCCAATTCCATTGGAGTTCAACAATAGACCACCTTGCTTAGACATTCACTGATCCCCTGATGATTTCTCTGGAGGAATAATCTAGGGATTGATCCTTGCATATAATGCAATTTGTTACTTCTTCTAAAATTTTGATTACTCCCCATTAAGACATTTCAGCTGACTAAGAAAATTGTGATATTGATGAATACCCTGAAGAATTAGAAACTGTTTTGAAGAAATTTCCTGCTGATTACCACTCTTTTCTAGATGTTTCATCAGAGTTTAAATCAGATCAAATTCCTCCTAAAAGCGCTTAAAATAATCACATTTAAATGAAAGGACCATTACCTCCAGTTGGGCCAATATATTTGCTATCTCAAAGGGAAAATTTGACCCTAGAAGCCTACATAGCAAAGAATTTAGAGAAATCTTTCATCTTTTCCTGAACTTCAAGCGCTGGAGCACCTGCTCTTGTTGTCAAAAAGAAGGAGGAGAGTATGCAGTTATTTGTTGACTATTTCAAGGTTAACTCTTTGACAAGGAAGAACCAATATCCCCTTCCTCCAATGACTTCCATACTGACTGTATTTTCAGTTTCTTCTATCTTCACCAAATTGAACTCATTGGTGCTCAAAAACTTTTGCATATCAAGAGCAGAGATGAACACTTAAAAGCATTCAAATCTCATTTTGGAAGCTATGAATACTTGGTTATGCCTTTTGGCCTGACTAATGAACCAGCTTCTTTCCAAAACCTCATTAATGACATCCTTGCTGATCTCATCAAAGTTTACGTTTTGGTTGACCTTGATAATATCCTTATTTTCTCTAAGAACTTACAGGAACACACTGCTCATTAGTGTGAAGTAATAACCAGACTCAGAAAGCATGAGATCTATGAAAAGGTCTGCAAATGCAACTTCCATGCACATTCTGTGGACTAACCTGGCCTTTTGAGATCAGGGGATGGAATCTTCATGGAAAAAAATAAAGTCAAGACCATCCTTTCCTGGCCCAATCCTCAAACCAGAAGGGACTTGCATTGTTTCCATGTTTTTTATAATTTCTATTGCAGTTTTATCAAGAACTAATCCAAACAGTTCTCTCATCTTACTTCTATTGCTGTAATAATCTCTTCCTTTTCCCCCACTCCAGAAGCTTTGGAAAAATTTGAAAACATCAAGAAATTCTTCACCCTAGCCCCAGTCCTTTGCCATTTTGATCACCTCCTGAGAACATATTTTGAAACTGATGCCAGTGATTATTCCCTGGGTGCTGTCCTGAACCGGTTTACTGCTGATAACACTAAACACACTATTGCCTTTGACAGCAGAAAAATTTCCAGTGCTGAACTCAACTATGAAATTCATGAGAAAGAGCTCCTCAAAATTCTTTCTTTTTTTTTTTTTTGCTCTCCAGAAATGGTGTGCTTACCTCTTAAGCATTACTGACCTCTTTGAAGTTTTTGCTGATCATTCTTCCTTGAATTATTTTATGTCTTCCAATGTTCTTTCCAGGAGGAAAGCTTTTTGTGCAGATTTTTGCTCTGAATTTAATTTTTTGATCAGTTAAATGCCTGGGAAATTTTCAACCATCCCAGATATCCTTTCAAATCAGGACAATGTGCATCCAGGGGGGGTAATGCCATTTTCTAAAAAGAATCATGGAAATTGTCAACAGCTTTTGAAACAAAATGACTTTGAAGCTTCTAAGCTCTTGTTTTTTTCTGCTAACATACTTGATGACCAACTCAGTGAATTTAATTTGGTTCAACAAGCTGAAAATTTCCTTAAAGTTATCATTAAAAGATTGAATGAGAATGAAGAAGGAGTTGATTATTCCTTACACCCCTTTAGTGGTTTGCTCTGGTTTCAGGGTAAAGTGGTCATACGTGAAAAATTTAACCATCTCAAATTTTAGATACTTCATCAATTTCATGACTCCCCTCTTGCAGGTCACCCTTTCCAACAAAAGAGTCTCAACCCTATCAAAAGATCTTTTTCTTGGAATGGAATGTCAACAGATGTCAAGAACTATTTTTCAGCCTGCTACCTTTGCAACAGTAATTAGAAGAGGTATGAAAAGAAACTAGGAATACTCAAACCTCTTACAATTCCTGATGGCCCCTGGAATTCTATCTCAATGGAATTCATTTCTCAAATTCCTCTCTCCAATGGATTTGATTCTATCCTTTTTGTGGTGGACTGTTTCTCTAAGATGGACCTCTTCATCAAAAAAACTGTTACACTGAATGCAGTAGAATTAGCCAAACTCTTCATCAGACATGTCTTTTTCAAGCATGGGCTGCCTGCTGAAATCATAAGTGACTAAGGCTCCTTATTAATCTCTTCTTTCTGGAAAACACTTTGTGATAAATTAAAAATCCAAAGGAATCTCTCCACAGCTAACCACTTTGAAACAGATGGTCAAACTGAAATATTCAATCAATTAATGGAACAATAACTTTTAATGTACATCGTTTATCACCAGGAATACTGTGATTCTTTGATCCCCTTGGCAGAGTTCTCTTAAAAAACAGTGTTCACTCTTCTAGCCAGCAATCATGCTTCTTCACTCTCTATGGAACACACCCTGGCTTTTAATTCCTGAATTTGTTTGATAACCAGCCTGCCAGTCACTACTTAGATCAGATTTAGAAGAAGCAGGTTGAATTAAAGAAAGATTTAAAAGAGTCTAAGGATAATTCTGAGAACTATGCTAACCTTAAAATAAAATACATTCCAAAAGGTATTTCTCCTGGGAATAAATTTTGGTTATCTGCAAAGAATATAAATACTCATAGACCTTTCAAAAATCTCCCTGAGAGTTTTTTGGATCCTTTTCTCATTATTTACAAAATAGGATCTCATGCTTTCAAACTCCAAATCCCTGATTGATTGTCATCTATCCACCCTGTCTTCCATGCTTCACTTCTTAAGCCTTAATCTCCAGAACCAAACTCTCCTAGCCGCTGACCACCTCCAGATCTAGTGGAAATCAATGGCTAAGAAGAATTGGAAGTGTCTTAGATCCTGGACTCCAAGATTAGGCATGGAAAAATGCTCTATCTAGTTGAACAGAAAGGTTTTTCAGAAGATTCTGAAAGAACCTCATTGGAACCAGTCTCCAACCTCACCAAATCTTCAGCCCTACTCCACAACTTACACTCTCTCTATCCATCCAAACATAAATCTCCATAACTTCTCCATCCCTCAAATCACTTCCTAGATTCCCCTCTGATCTTCCATCCTCATTCTCCTCTCTTCCATAAATAAATCTCAAAACATTCTTATCCTATTCCATCATCTTCTTATCATCAACCAAAGGAAAAATAATAAATTCAAAAGAAATCTATCTACAACTCCATCTCAATCTTAGCCACTAAGACAGGAATCTTAGTACCCCAAACAATAGCTAGCTTTATTTTCTTACTTCCATACTCCTCCTTATTTTTATCAGTAGAACCCAATTCATAAGTCACCCCATACAATGAAATAAAATCTGCAAGCTCTTCTATCACCTCCATCCTAATCTCTTTCTTCATTCCTTCCTTTTCCACCTCTTCTCTATTTTCCAAACCCCATCAACAGATCATATTAGTTTTAGAATCTTTCAATAATCTCCCACGTTTATCTTCAATAGTCTTCAAATCACCAACTGTATCATCTTCAATGGAATCCATTGGTCCAACCACCCTTCCTCCAGAGCAAGCATAAAAGCCAAAATCTTCCCTATTCATCATTCTCTAATCAATCTTTATCCCATCCTTGGCCAAAATCCTTCAAAACAATTCTCCAAAAGACCTTTGATCAGGGGATCCTTCTTCTATCTCCCCTCATTCCCTCTCCTTTCCTTTCCTCTTCTCTTCCTCTTCTAATTGTACTTCTTCTTCTTCTTTGTCTTCTTTTTCTTTTTCTTCTTCTTCTTCTTCTTCTTCTTCTTCTTCTTCTTCTTCTTCTTCTTCTTCTTCTTCTTCTTCTTCTTCTTCTTCTTCTTCTTCTTCTTCTTCTATCACCACAACCTCCTCCTTCTCATCAGGATCACCAGGAGCATTGATCAATTTGAACTGCAACCTTCAAACTTATTATAGAAGAAGAGTATGGTTTTCCTCAGCAGATATCCAATGACTTTGAGTTTGATGGATCCTTCTTTGAAATCCCATCCAAGGCCAATCAGGCTTTCTTCCTAAATCCCAACCTCCTCTTTTCCATAAACCTCATCTAATCCTTCAAAACCTCCACAAGGAACAGATCAACAGGATCTTTGTCAGAAGAGAGCCTCCCAGAAATCAGAAGACAGAGGGAAAAAATCACCATCTGATGGATCTACCCTGCTTGATATTCCCAGGCTCACACTCCAGTTTTCAGGTGCCTCTTTCACTTCAAAAATTCCACCAACATTTTCCTTCACCTATAAAACTGGTCCCAGCTACTTCCTTCCAACTTCAGTGGTCCCAGAACAGGGCCTATGGCACCTTCTGCAATTTTCAGATCTCCAGACACTGGGGGTGATGCTGGTAGTCAATATCTTCTCTTTCTCAAGGAATCTAGAGAACAGGGGATGGTATTGGTTGACAGGTTAGTAGCTTTTGTTCTTCTCCATGGTGAAATAAAGGGTGGTTGATCTTGTGTAGGATGAAAGGGATGGACAGATTTCAGGTGGTGATGGTGATAGATATGCTGGGTTTCAAGACCATTCAATCATGCTGATAAACTCAATCTACTTCTCACCTCTTCTTATGGGTATAAGGAGCTACCCCTTCCTCTTCTGGGGGGGTACTGTCATAAACACAACTTGACTCATACTCAGTCTACCCTCAGTCTCATCAGCCATTCTCAACCCTCTGCACAATCCACCTTCCACCCCTTGATCTACCAGCTGCATATCCTGAACTATCTCCCTGCATCCCCCACAGGTACTAGACCATCTCCCAGGCTCTCACTCTATCTCTGTATTGCTTGGTGCATCCTTCCCTCTCCTTCAACTGTAACTGGTATGAGAAGTACATACTGTACACCCATAGTACTTACTCCCAGTTCAGTACATGCCACACCTTTCTGGACAGGTCCATTACCCAATCTGTCAAGCCACAGCCTCCAGTGCATTTGTTCAACATGTTCATACCATGGATGATCTCAGCCCTCAGCAGGATTCATCCCTCCTCAAACCCTCCTCCCAGTTTTCAGATATACTGGCCTAGTCCCCTCCAATAGGTTTCATCTCAGCACCAAAAGCCATACAGGCTAACTTACTCATCCCACCTATCTATCCCTCTGGTGTTACTCTTATAGGATTCAGTCAATCAGTTCTCCCTCAAGAGCTTCAAAATTCTATTCATCTAAGCCTCTACTTCATTCATGCTTCTCATTACTTCATCCCTTATCCTTGCAATCCAATCATCTCTATCACACACACACACACACACACACACACACACACACACACACACACACACACACACACACACACACACACACACACACACACACACACACACACACACACACACACACACACACACACACACACACACACACACAGAGCTTGTAGGTTGATCCTCAAGTCAAGTGGGTTGATGACTTGTAGTTCTTTAGAGATTTTTATTGGCTCAGGAGACTAAGATAGTGGCAAGAGTGAGCATTGGAGATCTGAGTGGGATGCAACTGAGAATCCAATGGCTTCTTGGGTCTCAACTAAGAGCAGAAATACAGAGTTGAGGAGCTGGAAGAATACAAAGATGAAAAGAGGATCAAGATGAAAGGATTAAAACACAAGCGGAGAATAAAAGGGAGAGGATGACATGAGGAAGAGGAAGGAATCAGGGGAGTGAGAAGGTTGAGAGATGGGTGAGAGAAAGGATGGGAAAGAGAATACAAGGTTTGATCTCATGGAAGAGCTATGACAAGAAGAGTCTTATGCCCCTTTGTGCACTTGCAACAATCACTTGGCTTTCAATTCTTCAACAAAAGGAAGGCAAACAGACTTTGATGGGGGGGTCTTGTAAGGCTGTCACCCAGGGCTTTGGGTGGGGCATGAGCCTCATCCTTAACCCCAGACCCTGAACTTGCCCCAGAATGCCCCAAAGCCCTGGGTGAATTGTATTCATGATTGTTTCCTGGCATTGATCATCACTCAAGCCAAGAAACATTTATTAATTTCACTGTCTTAAGGCTTGGTACCAAGCCATTCATGTTCTGATTTGATTTTGATTCCTCTGTTTTTTTTTTTTCTTCATTTTTATTTTTTTTTTTATATCAATCAAAATTATTGTTGTCAAGTTGTAAATATTTAATTAAATATCTTGTTTTGGCTTGGTCATGAAATCAAATACATTCTTAAATATGGTATACACTTGGGGACCCAACATGCCCTGGAGCTTTGGGGCATCTTGAAAAGCCATTCCAAACCTGGCACCTGGGGCTCAGACCCCAGGGTGATTGATGCCCTGAGGCATTCCAATGGGTTACAGCCTTAGGGTCTTTTTTAGATTTCAGAGAGAAAGCATAGGTTAGTTTGAAGTTTTCAAGGCTGATGGTGGTGTTAAAATACGTATGCTTTCATGTTATGTGCATTTTAGTGTGTGATACAAATGGGATTCACAAATGGGCCTCCATGGCCCATTGGACATCACATGGACCAAGTGGGCCTATGTGGGTGTTATTGGCTTTGGGCGTTTGGATGCCAAAACGTGTTTTCCAGGTCTTTTGGGACACAGGCCCCAGGGTGGATGGTCCACCTTGGCCAGACAGGCTTATTTGGGCATAACTGCACCCAAGGTTTATTTTGGACATACTTGGCCAGACAGGCTGGCCTGCCAAAGTATGTATTTTATGGTCTCCAGGCCTTGGCGGCCCATTGGGGCCTCTGCCCCTGTTGCAGCCCCCTTGGGGCCGCTTGTTTCTCTCTGAGGCCCATTGTGGGGCTCTGTTTGGAGTCCCCTCCGCCTGCTTGTGTGTAAGCACTGCGGCCCCAGTCATGGCCGCGGGGGCCGGCAGCCCCTACCTCCCTCCCTCCCCTTGCTTGGTTGCAAGGGGGAGAGGAGGCTGGCTGGTTCTCAACCAGCCAGGCCGGCTGCAAAAAGGCAACCAGCAAGGTGAAAGGGGACTTGATCACCCCCCCACCTCATGTGTGGACTGATTAGGCTGGCCCCAACAAGGCAACTGGAAAGGTGGGGTGGGATTTGACCACCCCCCACCTCTTGTGTAGCAACAACAAGGTTGCAGGGACCATCTCCCCCCTCCCCCCCCATTACCAAGGGGGAGGTGACCTGGGGCTGGGTGGGCTTGACCACTGCCCAGCCCACTAATTTTTTTTGTTGCCCTGGGGGTATCAACCTCCAGGGCTCCCTGGGAGGTTATTTGACTGCTCCCTCCAGGGATTGAGAGAGAGAGGGGGGGGACACACATGTCCTCTGGTTACACACCCCCTGTAATTTTTACTGGATCCAGAGTGTTTCTGGGTCCACCCTGGCCAATCTGAGGGCCAGGGGCTGGGTTGAAGGAGGAAACCAGCCATGTAAGTTGGTAATAAGGACCAATGAGGTCACACAGGCTGGTTGTAAAGGACAACCAGCCAGGGTCTGAACAGCAACAAGGGCTGGTTCAGCCCAGTGAGATTGTAAACACCAAAATCAACCGGTAAAACCTGGTCATAAGGGTTCAGGGACTAATGCCAAGTGGGTTGAGTAAGCCAAAACCAAGTAAAAAGGCTTTTAGAGCCTGTAGAGCCCATTTGGGGTGGAATTTTTGCCTTTTGCTTGTCATTACATGAGCTCCACATGAGCATCATATTTTGTATTTAAGGAGCTCTTCTTCCTGCTCTTTTCAATCCATTCATTCACCAATTCATTCACATTCACAAGTGTGCCATTGCCTCTGCCTCATATTAAGGATCAATCATAAGACATTATTGTCTCAGCATTTCTTTTGCTTTAAGTACTGCTCTTTGACTAAGCTTTTGGTCCAATTATTCTCAAACATTATCAGTAACATCATCATTATTACTTCCAAGCAGAATAGACCCTTATACCTTACTCTGGACAACCTCAAAGACCTCAAGTTTTCCAAGAAGATGTCCTATATCCCAGAGTCCAGCTCCATCAAGATTGTTTTGAATGGTCAAAACTATAGTGCTTGGTCTGTCTTAATGGAAAGTGAGTTTGAAAACATTTTTTGTGGGGAGATTATGGATGGAGATGACACTTTGATTAGTTAAGAGGTATAGAAGAAGTCTTATCATCTCATTCTTAGGCATTTGGATGAAAGTCATATGGCATGGGTTGCTGAGACTTTGAAGGAGGAACAGAAGAGGATGGGTAGCATTGTATGGAAAATTCTCAAGGCCAAGTATTCTGGTAACTCTTTCCATCAGAAGGGGATTTTTTTCAATAAATTGTTCAAGTTGAAATTTGCCAATTGCAAACAATTTTTGGGGGAGGCAAGATCAAGTTTTGCCAAGTTCAAGTCATCTGGGCTGAAAATTGATCCTGAGTGTTTTTCACTCTTAATTCTTCAAAAGATACCAAAAGAATATGAGTCCTTGGTTAGGATTATATCTCAATTGGATCCCCTTCCTGGAGAATAGGAGGTGCTTAGAAGGATTGAAAAGGATGATCTTCAATTTAAGATGAAGGAGGGCACAGGAATTGCTCTGGTGAGCAAGACAGGAAAATCTGGGAAGAAGGCAAAGGCCAAAAGGGATTTATCAAAGGTCTTGTGTTGCAATTTTCAGAAGAAGGGGAACTATGCAAAGGATTTCAAGGAGGCCAAGAAGAGGAAGAAATCCAAGGAAAGTTAAAAGGAAGACAAAGAGGTCAACCTTTTCATGAAAAATGTTTCTATGGTGGAATTAGATGTTTCAATGGAACAAGCTGTTGAGGAACAAGCCCCCAACAAGAAGGCAAAAATCAATGAGGATCAAGAAATGAACTTGATTGATTATGAAGTATGTAATCTTGACCTTGATGATAAGAACTTATCAGTTGCTGATAAGTCTTCTTTTGTTGTAGGAGGATTCAAGGAGGATGGTCTTGTTTTGATTGATTCTGGTTGTACAGACCACATGTTCTTTGAGCCAAAATTTGTTTTCAAATCTTAAAGATCTTGATGGTGTTGTAAATATTGGCCAAAAAGGAAGAACTATTCAGATTAAAGGAATTGGAAAATTTATTCTTGCAAATCACTTGGGTTTCAAAATATCTTTTGAGAAAGTGTTCTATGTACCAGATTTGCCTTATAACCTTGTGTCTCTTGGAGTTCTCTGGAAAAAATTTTTCCATATTTTTTATCTTAAAGAAGATAAGTTTGTTATTGATTTGAATGGGAGAACTATCCTGAGTGAAAAAGTTCAAAATAAGTTGCTCTGTGCAAACTTTTTCAAGTTTTCAGCTCTGAGCACTTTTGCTCACAATAGAAGTGGCAATAAGGTAAAGGACAGAAACTATGAAAGTTTTACTTTAGGGGACAAGACCAGGAATGTGTTCTCAAAGAGTAGAGATTGCACAGAAGTTCCTAGAGAGGAATTTTCCATTGATTTGGCAGGGCCATTTTCACCAGTTTCCCTTGGGGGGGCAATGTACTTCATCAATCTGGTTGATACAGCAACTAATTATGTTTGGGTGAAACCAATAAGATGAAAGTATCAGACCACAGAGGAGGTTTCAGTAATCTTCAAAGTCTGGAAACAGAATGGTTTGATGAGGGAGATCAAGAGAGTTATTACTGATGGAGGGGGTGAGTTTGTGAGTAAAGAGTTTGAGAAACTATTGAATGATTATGGTATCACTCATATAGTCACTACTGCTAGTACTCCACAAAACAATGGAATAGTTGAGAGGATTAATAGGACTTTATTGGACAAAGTCAGAACTATTATGGCTCAATCTGATCTACCAAATTTTTTATGGGCTGAGTTGCTGTACACAGTGTGTCTGTTGCACAATATTGTAAGTGTTAATGGGAAAAGTACACATTATCTGTTTTGGAAGTTGTACCCCAAAACATCACACCTAAGAACAATTGGTTGCTTAGTGTATTATAGTGTCCACCATAATTAAATGGTTGGAAATTTAGATCCTAGAGACAGAAAAGGGGCACTTTTAGGCTATGATTTAATAAGTAAGTCATACAGGATTTATTGCCCAGGGACAAGAAATTTTATCTGTAGTAGGGATTTAAAATTTGAAGAAAGTACCTTTCCACTCAAAAGGAGTGAAGAAAGTACTTTTCAGGAATCACAGCAGGAAATAGAATTGGAGCCTATTTCACCAGAAGATGCTGTAGAGAATAACATTAGTGGTGATGTTGAGATGGCAGATGTGCCACAGGAGGGTTCAGTACCCATTTCAGGGGAGTCTGTGGAATCAGAACCTGATGTGCCTCCACCTCCAGTTAGAAGGAGTGGAAGGACAAGGATACCTTTTGATAGGTATGGGGAAATGAAGTCCCATTATGCTTCTGCAGAATATGAAGAAGATATGTTTTGGGAACAATGTATGATTAATGAGATTCTACAGTTAGGTTCAGAAATGGGTAATAGGGTTAACCCAAAATAGCTTTGGCCAAGCTATGAATTCTGATGAAAGAGCTAATTGGAAGACAGCTATTTTTGAGGAATTTGATTCTCTGGATAATAATAGTGTGTTTGAAGTGGTTAAGCGGGATTTAGTTCCAAAAGGAAAGACCATTGTTGGGTCTAGGTTAGTGTTAAATAAGAATTTTGATACTAATGGAGTTTTGAAGAGGTTCAAGGCTAAATGTGTCACACAAGGCTTCAAGCAGAAAGAGGTTATTGATTACCAAGATATTTTTTTTTTCAAACTGGAAGGCTGTACACCTTCAGGTACATCATTTCTTTAGTAGTGGAGTTGGTTGAAGAAATCAGACAGGCTGATTTTGTGACTGCATACTTGAATGCAAAACTTGGAAAAGAGGAGACTGTTTATATGTCAATTCCTGAAAGTTTCAAGGAATGGCTGGTAGAGACCAAGCCAGAAACTATGAATAAAATCTGTGTGAGAAGTTTCCTCTCAGTGGATAAATGGGAATATTTCCTCAAGCTGTGTAGATCCCTGTATGGATTGAAGCAAGCAGCTAGGTCATGGTATAACACCATGAGTAAGAAAACTGATAGAGATTTGTTTCAGGACAAGTGAGGCCAACCCTTGTCTCTTTGTGAGAAAGGATGCAATTTTTTTTGTATGGGTTGATGATATTATCATTATTTGGAATGGTAAAGAGATATTGATGGAGGCACTCAAAAAGGAGTTCAAGATAAAAGATTTTGGCCTGGCACAACAGGTGCTGGGAATGAAAGTTAGTAAGAGAAATAATGGGATCAAGTTGGATCAAAAACATTATGTGTTAGCTCTACTTAAGCAGTATGGATTAAAGGATTCAAAGGAGTTTGATAATCCAATGCAGTCTAACATTTGGTTAGAAAAGTCTATAGATGAAGAGCATCTGGAGTTTGTCCAATCTGGGAACAATTATAGGTCAGCTATTGGATTGCTAAATTATTTGGGGAAGTGTACAAGGCCAGATATTGCTTAGGAAATTGGCATCTTGTCACAACACTTAGAGAAACCAAGAATGAGGCATTGGTCAGGGTTTAAGAGATTTATGAGGTATCTTAAAGGAACAAGAAGTCTGGGACTGCAGTTTTCAAATTCAGAAAACTTTGATTTTATTGGTTATTCTGATTAAAGTTGGGCAGATGGTAACACTAGGGAATTAACAAGTGGTTTTTTATTCTTTTTAGGAAAGAATCTAGTTTTATGGATGTCTAAGAAGGTGTCAGCAATAAGTCTTTCATCAACAGAAGCAGAGTACAGAGCGTACCTGTCAGCTTCACAGGAGGCAAAGTGGTTGAGAAAGGTCTTGGAGGATACTCATAAACCACAAGGGTTTGCATTGTTGTATTCTGATAATCAGAGTGCCATTTCTTTTTCAGAAAACCAAGTGTTCCATTCACAAACAAAACATATTGATGTTAATTATGACTATATATGTGATGCAGTGAACTGCAGAGAGATAGTGTTACAGTACGTGCCCACTGGAGCAATGATTTGAGATATCTTAACTAAGGTGTTAGATAGGAACAAACATCAAGGTTGTGTTTCTATTATGCGTATGGCATCCCTTTTGGATTGAGGGGTTGTGTTAAAATAAGGATGCACTCATGCTATCTGAATTTTAGTGTGTAATCCAAATGGGATGCACAAATGGGCCTCCACAGCCCATTGGGCATCACGTGGGCCACGTGGGCCTATGTGGATGTTATTGGCTTTGGGCATTTGGGCGCCAAAACACGTTTTCCAGTTCTTTTGGGCCACAGGCCCTGATGGGCCCACCAGGGTGGATGGTCCACCTTAGCCAGAAGGGCTTATTTGGGCATAACTACACCCAAGGTTTATTTTGGACATACTTGGCCAGACGGGCTGGCCTGCCAAACTATTTATTTTATGGTCTCTGGGCCTTGTCCACCCATTAGGGCCTCTTGTTTCTCTCTGGGGCCGGTTGCGGGGCCCAATGGCCCGTGCAGGGCCGTTGTATGGGGCAGGGGGCTCCGTTTGGAGTCCCGCCACCCGCTTTGTGTGCGGGGCCGCCGTGCCTCCCTCCCTCCCCTCGCTTGGTTTCCAGGGGGAGAGGAGGCTGGCTGGTGCTCAACCAGCCAGGCCGACCGCAAGGAGGCAACCAGCAAGGTGGGAGGGGACTTGATCACCCCCCCCCCCCCCACCTCATGTGTGGACTGATTAGGCTGGCTGCAACAAGGAAACCAGCAAGGTGGGGTGGGATTTGACCACTCCCCCATCTCTTGTGTAGCAACAAAAAGGTTTCAGGGGCCATCTCCCCCACCTGTGACCAAGGGGGAGGTGACCTGGGGCTGGGTGGGCTTGACCACCACCCAGCCCACTAATTGTTTTTGTTTCCCTGGGGGTATTGACCTCCAGGGCTCCCTGGGGGGGGATTTGACTGCTCCCTTCAGGGATTGAGAGAGAGAGGGTGGGGGGGGGGGACACGCATGTCCTCTGGTTACATCCCCCCCCCCCCCTCCCCTGTAAGTTTGACCGGACCCAGAGTGTTTCTGGGTCCACCCTGGCCAATCTGAGGGCCAGGGGTTGGTTTCAGGAGGCAACCAGCCATGTAAGTTGGTAATAAGGACCAATGAGGTCACACAGGCTGGTTCTAAGGGACAACCAGCCAGGGTCTGAGTAGCAACAAGGTCTGGTTAAGCCCAGTCAGTGTGGAAACACCAAACTCAACCAGTACCGACTGGTCATATGGGTTCAGGGACTAATGCCAAGTGGGCTGAGTAAGCCTAAACCAAGTAACAAGGCTTGTAGAGCCTGTAGAGCCCATTTAAGGTGAAATTTTTGCCATTTGATTGTCATTACATGAGCTCCACATGAGCATCATCTTTTTTTATTTAAGGAGCTCTTCTCCCTACTTTTTTCCATCCATTCGTTCACCAATTCATTCACATTCACAAGTGTGCCATTGCCTCTACCTCATATTAAGGATCAATCATAAGACATGATTGTCTCGGCATTTCTTTTGGTTTAAGTACTGCTCTTTGACTAAGCTTGTGGGACAATAATTCTCACAGGTGGTTCAGTCAAGACTGAGGATTGAAGGGTCCCACCAAGTGCCCATAATTGTTTATGGTGCCAGATAAGGCTTTGAGAGGTTGTGGGTGTGGAGAGGAAGCAATCCTGATGGCCTTAGGATTAGAGGGTCCAGTGTGTTTAATACAAGAGGGTGCTTGGCCTGAGCACTAGGCTGTCACAAATCTAGCCATGGCTTGGGTGCTTAGAGATCAAGAACAGCAGGCTCCTTACCAAGCACTGGCTCAATTCCCAGAGTATCTGCCAGTTCTGAGACCCTCTCTGTTGTAAGAGACACACTTGGGACAAGCAAGCATCCTTGGCCCCTGACCCCATGGCTGTTTCAGCACTTCTCAGGACTCCATGACCCTGGTCACACACCCAAGTTCAAGCCCCCAGGCGCTAGAAAAACCTATCTCTTTCTGTCATTCAATCCTCTGGTTTCCTTTGGCCTCACCATCATCCTCTGGATCACTTCTCAATCAGATCCTTCCATCTTCCAATGTCTCACATCCTTATCCTGCTACTACCTGAGCTATCTCTCAGTGATCTCTCCCCTAAACAATCCCACTCTTGTTGTTTGTTTATTCAAACTCTTGAGAATACTTCTTGGCTGCCTTCTCCTCACTTGTCTCTACCTTACTACTGTTCAGCGTTCATTGGTAACCGGATGTGTTGACTGATCAATACCTTATCGATTGTTTCTGATCAAAGTCACTCTTGATAGACTTCAAAACTTTCCAGGAAGGTTGTTGAGTTTTGTTTGGATAGGATGACATCTATGAAATGCTGAGGCCGGGGACCTGATTTGTTGGCCAGTCACACAAGCCTTGGAAGGCACTTTGAACACCATGAGAGATCAGATTGGGACTATTTGCTTATTCCCCAGAAGGTTTTTTTTTTTTTTCTTTTTTTGATTGGGTGAAGGTTACTCCAAAAGGTTTCTTCTCAAGACCAGAAGATCCTCTTGCTTGAACCAGTTGCTGGTGCAGCCTGATGAGCCAGTGGATCTGCTTGAGCTCATGGGTCGGCGTTGGCTTGTTGAAATACAACTTGGGTGATCATGGACGTGATGGTGCCGTCTGCAAAGGCACACGTACTTCCGCTGCTCATGGCATGGCTAATTTGGATCAGGGATAAAAAGTTGGATGGGTGGGGTTGTGTTTGGAATGATGAGGATGGAAGGGCAGGTAGGTGGGATTGGAGGTACGATCGGGGTACAAAAACCCTCAGACTAGCAGACATCTATCCAATAGATGGGTGATGATTATAGGGCTCTCCGTAACAGTTGACATACTCACAAAAAAAGGATCACAAGCCCTTTGAATTATAATTCGAATAATGTGGTGCATCGAGCATCAGTGTTGAATGGTATGCGACAGATTGTCATGTTGCATGCATTTCATTCCTGTCGCACCTTTTGCTACTTGGTTGGTCGGGTCCATAGTCTGTTTGTGACACTGAAAACCACCTCATGAGAGGGGGAGGGGGGACGTTCCAAAGGAGACGAAAAACTGGATAATCCAGCCTGATCTATCATGATAAACTCTAGAAGAAAAGAACAACAAGATCATGTTTGTGGGCGCCCCCCCCCCAAAAAAAAAGGAACAATGATGATTGAGGAGGGAGGCAGGCATAGGGGCTACCGGTGGGTCTCTCATCCATCGCCCATGATCAACCCCGCTCGAATCTTCATGGCTTCAATAACGATATGGGTAGGATATTCTTCGACGATTGACGTTGATGATTCTTACCGACGTTGGTGGAGGATCGACTTTTGACGGGACTCAATTGAGGTGGAAGGCCCAACATGTTATGCTTTATAAATCATCAAAAACAAAAGGCTCAGTAATCAGCCGAGTGAAAATAACTTCAGATGATGGAAGCATGCAGCACCCAAAACAGACCTCATTCTCTCCATCATTCATCCAATCCAACTTGGTCTTCTTCAAATTAAATATCTTTCGCCTAGTCAGACTCGCAGGTTCGGTTAGAGATGAGATCGGCAGAATCGATAGATCAGCCCACAGGCTGGCTGAAAGGACCCACTTTTTTTTTGTAGTCACCGTCGTTTCCGGGCTACCGTCTTGAAGATCATCGATGACCTCTTCTTCCTTCTGCGAATGACTCTCATCTTCCTTCTGATCTTCCTTCCGATCGATCGCTTTTGTACTCGTGTTCTTTTTCTTCTTCTTCTTGATATCTGATCCGTCGGATGTTTTGACTCGACCTTGCTTTTTTGGCTTCTCAAGATCGGTAACTTTCTCGGTCTGCTCGTCTTGTTCCTCAGGATGGTTTTGGTCCTCTTCTGCTTCGTTGACCACCTTGTGTTTCCCTTTATTCTTAGAATCACCATGACGTTTTTTGGTTGTTGATCCCTTTTGATTCGTCCGCTCCTCAGCATTATCATCATGCGCTACGCCCTTCGCACGACCATTCTTCCGAGATGGTTTCTTATCGCCGTTGAATTTTTTCTTTTTACGAGTCACCAATGATGACGTGGAGGGGGACCTAGATAATCGATCTGCAAGTTCTTCTAAAGTTTCATCGGGCTGGTGAAGTTCTTTGGATTTCGTTTCTTGATGATTATTCGCTTGTTGATCGTGAACTTGTACTTCTTCTCCATCGGTTCCCTCGTCTTGCTGAGCAATTTGTTGAATGCCAGATTCTTCATCATCTTCTCTCTCATCTGCAGCTATCGCCTGATTTGAATTGTCTCGAACTGGCGAGAGCCTTCCCGGTTCTTCATTCCTACCAACCTGCTTATTCCGCCTTGAGTGAGCTGGCGCAGAACTAGAACTGATTTCTTTCTCAACCAGTTTTGGGGGATCATGATCTCCATCATTTGGACCTGTTTCGGTCGGCAGGTGAGGCTTGAGCCGTTTGCCTCTTTGAGGTCTCGAACTCTTGCCGTTTTGTTCAAGGCGCTCTTTAACCTCGGGAGAGCCGTTCACTGGAGAAGGTTGAATTTCTTTCTGCGCATCCGGCGGTTTCGACTGACCTCCCTTGCCGGCCATCTTTGTGGCCGGTAGACTTTGACGGGCTTGTTGATTTCCTTCCAAGTCGGTATCACCCTCCCTCAACTGCATCATGCCTTCTTCTTCATGATTGGACCCAGCCTGTCTTGGTCGTGAGTCCTCTCGATTGGATTCACCTCTGACTTTCTTCTTCCTAGCGGCTTGTCCAGGCGCTGCGGCGGTCGTGTTACGTGCAGAGCGGGTGATTTTTTTCGCCACTGCGCCGATAGAAACCCACCGATCAGATGTGATTTGTCTAACGGGATCATCCTCCAAGATTTCATTTCCGACACTAGGCTCAGTTAGCACCTCTTCGTCTTGAATGCTATTTGTGGCTGCTTGATCGGTTGCCTCGATGAGGTTGGACTGATTGTCATTTAACAACCAAGATCTGAACGTCAATCTGGATTCAAGTTCTCAAGCTTCGAGATCTTTCAAAAACGACTTACACTAGGGTGTTGAACTAGTACAGGGGGGGGAGGAGGCGGAGTAACCTTCTTGCGGGTGCGTTTCTTCTTGGGTAAAGTTTCCAAGCCAGCTGGCTCAGGAGGTAAAGGTGAGATGGATTGCAGTGCCTGCGCCAAGCGATAATTCAAGTTTGCAATCTCGACATCTTTCTCTGTCAAGACTGAACGGAGATTTAAGAGGTCGTGAGATAAAGCTCGCTGATTGATTCCCTCGCCCCTGAATCAAACGAAAAAAAAAAAAAAAGCTGTAAAGTATTCAACTCTTCTCCTGTCTCCAACAAGTAGAAAGGGGTGACTGTGAATGTGCAAAACTGACTTGTGTTGCTCAGATAGAGCGAGGTTTAGATCGGAGATTTGATCCGATAAGCTCTTGATACGACATTCAGCCAAATCCAAGTCTCGTTTCAGCTTGGAGTGAGAGGCATTCTGAGAGATCAGTTGAGATTCTAAAGTTTTAGACCGATCGATGTATTCCTGTAGTTGTTCCTCGAGTAATTCTGAGCGGTTGTTGGCCTTGGTGAGTTGATACTTGAGATTATTAATTTCAAAGTTGGGTTCTAATTTGGATTGTCTCAACTCGAGCTCGAGTCGACTTTGGATTTCTTCCTTCTCCCTTCGTTCGATCTCGATTAAGGATTCAAAGTTTTGTCCGATCTGAGCCCATTCAACATTCGACGATCTAAGTCTCTCCAACTCACTCGTTAACATTTGTTCTCGTGATCCTTGTTGTCGCTCATCATCATCAAGTCTTGAGATCAGATCTCGATACTTTAAATCTTCGATTGCCAGTTGATTCTCCAAGTCCATGAGCTCGGTAGACTTCAGAGCGATTTGCCACTCAAAACTGTGGTTAGAACTTTCGACCCTCAGGGCACGTTCTTGCTCTTGAATATTGAAAAGTTTGTCTAGTTTGCCGCCTTGGCTCCATGCTTGGCTCCATAACTGACGATGATGATCAGCTTGGCCTTCCAGTTCTTTCTCTAACCTTTCGTTCTCCATTAGCTGGATGATCGTTTCTAACTCATTGATTCTTTGTTCAAAGTATTGGGTGTTACAGGTAAATGTTGTCACGTTCGAATCTCGACTAGTATCACACTCGGTAACGATCGAATTCCTAGAGGTGAAGACCTGAAGGGATGAAAGGTTCTTGATTTTACTTAGATCGACTGGCTGGGCCTTTGGACTTGAAGGAAACACTCGAGTGGATTTTGAAGTTTGTTTGCGTTCGGAGTTAAGTTTGGATAATTTGTTCGATGGCCCTTTGCGTTGGTCAGGGGGAGAAGAGCTACGATTCGGTGCAGGTTTGGGGGGTGATGGTGGTGGTGGAAGGGATCGGGGACGGATGAACGGAGGGTCGTTGGGCTTTGAGGGTAGGTTGGAATGATCTTCGATCGCCTGCTCGGGAGCAATCTGAGGCAGATCGGTGGGGACTGGCGACTGAGTTGATTGAGTGGTTGGGATGAGCCTTTCGTCGGGGGTGAAGCTAGGTGGGCCTGAAGGGTTGATGACGATCGAACTAGGGGTGGGTGATGTCACTTGGTTGCCGATCTCTGGACCGTCTCGCGGCCGTGCATCCTGTCGGGAGCCGGTCGTGGGATCAAGGCTCGGTTGTTGGGATGATGGCGCTTTGGGTTCAAAGGGCCGAGGTTGAGGATTCGCTCGAAGTGGTGGACTATGTTGCGATCTCGAGCTCGATGTGGATCGATGGCTAGGAGCGAGTGGATGACGAGTTGAGTGAGTGGGAGGAGTAGGATGGATGGTAGGGCTGGGATGATGGTTGGTTTGGATACTAGGGACGATGAGAGGAAGCTTGGAAGGACTGGGTTGGGTTGGATTGGATCGAGGGATCGAATGAGGGATGGTAGTTTGGTGGATGTTAGGGATCGGGATGGAGGAAGAGGATGGAATGGTGAGCGAGGGATGGATGGATGGATGAAGATCGTCAAGCTGGGATGGAAGGGTGGTAGGATGATCGGATGATGAACGGTTTGCTGGGGTGGAGATGGTTGGTAATCCTTGAATCGTGCTCGTCGTCTCGGAGGTTGAATGGATGGAAGGTGGACTATGGATCAGTTTAGGTTTCTTCTTGAATGGGTCTAGTTCTTGGGATAGACTTCGCTTTTGGGCAGGTTGGTTTAGTTGAGCAGCTTGATTGGTTAGTTTGGAAGGTGAGGGTGCTCTAGCCATAGTCATGGATGGTGATGATGGTTTTGGTTCATGAATCGGTTTGGAAGTCATCCGAGGTGGGGTTCTTGTGAGACCCATGATGAGAATGGGAGATGGGAATCGAAGAAGGGATTAGTGATAGGTTCGCTGGGTGGGTTGCTTGGGGTTGATGGTGAGAATAAATTGAAGATGATGGAATCGAATCGAATCGAATCGAATCGAATCGAATCGAATCGAATCGAATCGGTTTAAGAACTCATCCTCCCTCTCAGTAAGATCATTCTCGAGTTAGGATGATCTACAAGTTCAATCGAAGCCTGAGGGGAGACGATGGTAGTTGTGAGAGAGAAGGAGGAGAAAGAATTGAGATGGCAATCGAATTCGAGTAGAACCTCGACTTGATCTCCTTCAAGCCTCCTCCTGGTTTGAGTTTCTGAGAACGCATCGCATTAGTAGATTCGATTGGCCGGGCACCAACCTCATCCAATCCAATCCATTCTGGTGTCGTTCATGGTCAGTTGAATGCAGAGAGATAACAATCCAGAGGGGCCAAGATCGATAACTCCATCGAAGTCGAAGGGGAGTGAGTATCAATCAACCTCTTCCCCCACAAAAACCGTCTAGCCGCCCCCAGAAAGATTGAGTATGACGACGATGCCTCTCTAGGATACATAAATTGGGGATATCTACTCCCCTCTAATAGGCCGTATCAAAGTTAGCAAAACCGCCATTAGAAACCCGGCATTAGAAACCCGGCATTAGAAACCCGCCATTTTATTTGACAAAACCCGCCATTAAAAATGGCGGGTTTCTGAAATACACATACCCCCTAACTGGTGTATTTCAAAATGGCGTGTTTGATGAAAATGGCGGATTTCAATCATCAAACACGCCATTAAAACCCTCCATTTATGCATCATCATCCATCCACCATCCATCACATCAAAAACACCCATCCACATCAGCAAATCCATACCGGTCCCATCTCCATCGCATCACACACATCTCTATTGTTTTTCACATACCTTCACATACCCATCTTCACACAAATCCCATCATCATCTCATCACCCCACATCACTCATCACCTTTCTCAACATGTCCAATCAAACATCCCGCCAGCAAGTTGAAAACGCAAAAAAGCTGACTGAACTTTTGCTACTGTTTGACTCCCATTCAGACTCTGATTCAGACTCCAATTTGGAATCAACTTGGTTAGCTTTGAATTCTCTGTTGGCAAAGCAATACATGGTTCCAAGAATACACACTCTCCATAACCCTATGTATGAAAGGCAAAAGCTTCATCTCATCCCTGACTTAAGCTTCCAGCAACTGTTCCAAACTTTGTTGCCTTCTTTCATGAAACTTTTGGCAATGATTGAAGACCACCACATCTTCCAGAACAATTCTTGCAATCCTCAACGCTGTCAGAGTATTATCTCTATTACTGTAACAAGCTGTGACAAATACCTGCAAAATAACACAATAACAAGTGTATATGTCAGTCTTATCTTAATTTCAATGCTTATATCAGTACAACTCAACTAATACTACGGTATTAGGAGCAAAATAGCCACACCTTAAACCTTTATAAAAGGCAAGGGGCCTGGCTTTATATAAATAAAGCTCAAAGGAGATTTGCTTACACCTGGAAGCTCACACCCTTTATAGTAGCCAGAGAGGGCTACAACTCCAAAAGGGACCTTGAACTCAAATTTGAAGTTGTCTTATTGATTGTTGGATTGATGTGATATTAAATTAAAAGACCCCAGTCAATCTTCTTGATTAAGTTTAATGGGCCTGTTAACTATGCAATATCTGGTTCAAAAATACAATGAGGAAAAGGACTTATAGGGGCAAGACCCTCCTCTTTTATATTAACATGAGTCCTCAGGGGACTCAGGGGACCATTAGTGGAGTAGACAACTGTCCTAGATTTTGTCTCCAGTGGCTCAGAGCCCCTTGTAATATTCCCCAATGAGTAGCAGGAATTACATACTCATTGGGGGTGATTTTCAATGTAAAGTTTAATCTAATCACCCCAACAGGTATCATATAGACTGTAGATCATCCCAATAACTTAATTAGCAGCCAAGTGGACGCTCTCAGGGCTTCAGAATAAGTATACATCATCATGTAACTCTAAACAGATCTCTCTTGGCATGTGTTTAAAGATTAAGACCATACTCTTAACCATATTATGGCTTATATTAGTATGTACATTCTTGGCAGATGATCCCACAGAGTATATATGCCCCAATTGAGTTGAATGGCCTCTGTGTGTACGCTTTTCCAGCCTGTATGGGTTCCTGAAAGTTATCCACAGGCTGGAAGGAGAGAAAAACAGAACATTAATAATAATTTACCCCTGTATGGGTTATGGTAAATGGAATTCATTAAAGAATATTATTTCCACAGAGGGAAATCTTTATGGATGTTCATTGTGCATCCAAATGGACGCATTCTGGTGATTCCAACTCACATTTAAGTTATAAGATCTTCAATAACTTATAATATAATTTATCAAAGTTTTATGTGATAAAATCTAGGTTAAAAACATACTATAAAATAATATTATAAAATATTTGTAAATATACAAAATGCTTGATAACATCAGAGTAGTGACACATTGGAGGCTTGAACACAAGACCTAGGTGTTCTGTAGGCAGAGAACTGAGTCATGACTTAACCACTGCACTAAGTAGACATATAAGTTGTGCAGACAATATGACATCTATATATGTCTCATGGCTGACAAACGCAATCCAGCCATCCAACTTGCCGTTTCTCTTTGTAGATTGGGATCAAATGGAAATGGAGCAGTAATCCATCGATTGGAAAATCTATTCTCAGTCAGTTACAGAAGCATTGACTTATACACCAAAAGAGTCATGATTGCTATCCTATCTTTCCGTCGCTTGGTCCTTTCATGGCCAACCAAAGAAGAATGCAAGGAGATATATCAAGTAATGGAGACAGAAGGCTTTCCTGGTTGCATTGGTTTTGTTGATGGAACCACCATCCCCTTGAGTCAAAAACCCAACCTAGATGGCAACCACTATTTTGATTGTAAAAAAAGGCAATTGATTCATTTCTTTTCCAATTGCTATGATAAAACTTTGGATCACACACTGACCAAATATGTTCCATCTCTTTGCTTAGATACTCCGTGGCACTACAACTTGTTTGCAATAACAACAAAAAGTTCATCTCCCTCCATGCTGGCCTTCCAGGTTCTTGTCATGATTCATATGTTTTCAATCAGATGCGGATTGCCCAACAACCAGAGATCTACTTTCACCAAGATCAATACCTTCTGGCCGATTTGGCTTATGCTAGTGGGAAATATTTAATTCCAGCATACCGGAATGTTTTGTCCAATGATCAAGGAAAAACCAATTTTAGCTATCATCTTGCCCAATCACGAGGTCGGATTGAGCATGCCATAGGAATTCTGAAAGGAAGATGGGCCAGCTTACGGGAGATGCAAAACCAGCTCCAATGTTCCAAAGATATGAGGTTCCTCATCAACTGGATTATCACTTGTGTAATCCTTCACAACCTTTTGGCCGACATCAAAGATGAATGGGACAAAATATTCCAAGATGATATTCCTGATCCGCCTCAAGTCATCCCTGTCTCATCTGGTCCCTCATCTTCTTCTATGAGAGAGCGGATTCTTCCTCTCACCCTTGCTTGCTTTGATGAGTAATTTTTGATTTTGAAATTGGTAAAAATTCCCTTCACCATATTTTTTTGGTTTTGGTTGTTCACCCAAGATTCATAGGCTGAGTTTTTTTTTTATTTTTTTTTTTAGTGGACTTGAATCCAAAAACACCTCCACCTCAAACCCTGCCACTCACCAAATGCCACCCCCCTCCCCCTCCCCACTCAACCCCTTCAACCTCACCCCACTCACTCACAGGTCAAACCCTGCCTCCTTCTCACCAAACCACCTCACTCATCACCACCACCTTCAAAACCTCACCAAAACACCACCACCTTCACTCTTTACCAACCTCACCAACATCCACATCACCAACAACATACCTACCTCCCACCCAACCTCCATCAACCATCAAAGGTGAGTCCCCTCCCCTCATTGAATCACCTTTCTCTTTTTTCACCTGGCTGATCTCCTACCATAACCCTCCCTTTGAACCTTCCCAGTCCCCCTCCCCCTCCTCATCCTCTGGTCCATCCTCTGCCCTTGGTGAGTCCCCCCTCCCCTTCATCTTCTTCCTGCCATTGATTGCAAATTGATTGAGCAATTGATTTGCAATTGATTGGCCAATTGTTTGGGCCAATCAATGCAGAGTTTTTGGAGGGTACAGGGAACTGACTTTCCCTTTGTTTTTTCTTTGTTTTTGTTTCTTTTTTTTTTTAGGTTTTCTAGCTCTGCCAGGTTTTGATTTTCATCTATTTTTTATTTTTTTAATTCCACCTTTTGTTGCCGATAATGAGAAGGTTGCTGAAATTTTTTTTTTATTTGTTTGACCGGTCTTTTTGTTTGTCCAACCCCTTTTTTGATATCAATTCCTTCACTGCCTACCAAACTCAAAATGTTATACAACCATTCAAATATCACCTTGATCCTCACCTTGGGTGCAGCAAGTGCCTGGGAGGGAGAAAGATGGAACGAGATGGTATGAAAAACATAAAGAGAGGTGGCAAGCAGAGGAATCGTAGAAAAAGGAGGGCTCAAATGAGGGATTTGGAAATTTCTTTGGAAGTGACTGACAACTGGATCAAGGAAAAGTTTGCCTGGTCTAGACAAAAGCTATGCCCTTTGGATCTGTACCCTGCTATCATGGCTGAAAAGAAAAAGAACCCTTGAAAACCCACCCAGGAAGAATTTAAGCAAGCAAAACAGACAATTGGGGCTTTCCACTTCTTCCACCATGGAAAAGTTATTGTTCTTGACCAATCTGATCACCATGCTCTGGTTGCCGTCATTGAATTTGTGCGTTTGGATCGACTATCTGAGCAAGATAAGAAAGATATCAACTTTGTGACAACATTCCTTCACTGTTTGAAAAAATTTGTCAACCCGGTTGGTCCCTCAAGATCTTGGGGTGGAAAAATGTGGGCAATTGGTTGGCAAAAATTGATGAACCCTTTGGAGTTATTTGGACGTTATGTGAAGAAATCATCCATTAGATCTTCTCCTCAAGAGTACGCTGTCCTCAACCTGAAGGCCGACAAAGTATCCCAAATTTAGGACAAATGTTTTGTAATTTGGCCAAACTTGCCTTTGAATCAAACCGTGATACCATGAAGGACAGCAACATCCCCTCTTTCTCTTTGTTGGAATTTGGTTCCAAACCTACACCTTTTGATTGCTCCCCGCACCTCACTTTCACCTCGGATTCTTTTTACAATTCTCCTCATATTGACAAAGGCAACATCTCTGGCTATTCCTTTTTACTTGTGGTCCCAACCAAAAAATCAAATGGTTGACTTATTGAAGATACGCATGAATATCAAGTTTTGGACGGTCAATTTGTTTTTCCTGACCTTGGCTTTGGAATTGATTTCAAGCAAAAAGGTATAGTCAAAATGGTTTGGGCGGCTAACAAGTACAAGCACTGTACCTTTCCAGCTGTGGACACAGCAACCCATACCAGAATGGCCATGTCACTCCAAATTAATAAAAAAACTCAGAGCACTTGTAGGGACATGAAAAACGGCCAAATTTACTCTAGTGAAAAAAATATCAATAAAAACAAAAAAGATCTGTATATTGGTGGGGTTAAGAATGCTCTCAAACGTTGTTGTAGTAAAAAATAATTTGTTTTTCTTTCATCCATGCAAATATATTTACAAGCCCAGCATTTGAGTAATCTGCTGTATTTCTTCTACCAATCTACCACTGCCAATGCAAGCCAAAGCTACTGATAACTTATCCTTTTTTTTGTTTGCCCGTTGTTCCCTGTCCTTTTCCAGTTGCACTTGCTGCCGATCCTTCTCCTTTTCCTCTTTTTGAAACTCTACCTCAGCTTGTTTCAACCTCCACTCAGCATCCAATTTTTGTTGATTAGCCAAAGTCTCGGCTTGCTGCTTTTGACCATCCATGGCCAGTTGACGATCCCACTTTTGCTTTTCAAACTGAAGTTTATCTGATTCAATTTGTGATTTCACTGTTTTTTGGAGGGGAATGGCAATGAACATGATTTTGAAAGCAAGGATATTGAATCAATCAACTTACATGAATCTTGCTTCTCCATGATTTCTTCAAAGCCCGAAAAACTGGAAGTGTTTCTCCTCTTTTCATGACTTTTGGGGTTGACATTGATGGAATTGGAGGCCTTTTGCTTACCCTTGGCAGAGGAGGTTTGAGTCTGAAAGTCCTCACTAGTATTTGAAGGCAATGTGGGAGGCCCCATTGGCTTGAGTTTTTGGCCAATCAAATATGGATGAGCCTGTTTTTTTACAATGTAAATCAGTCAGGAGCAACCAGACAGAATTGAAAACAATTTAGTTCCTTACTTGAGCAGATGTTGATGGCAACGGTGATCCAGGAATAAAATCCTCCTCATTGGGCAAGTTCTCCAGTTGTTCTGCCCCAGGAAGAGAGCAATCAAAAGAAGGAAGTGAGGGGTCCAAGGTTGGGATTGACTGATCAATCAATACCAAAGTAGAAGTGATTGGAGCTGATTGTGTTTGAATATCCTCCTTGTCATCAGATGGGGGCCACTCCAAGGCCAAGGTTTCATCAAGGTCCCCGTTGGTAGGCTGAGCATCCCCAGCCAAGTCCTCGGCATCAACGGAATTGGATTGTTGGGCATTGAAAGCAGCTAGGGGGGTGATGTTGGCCTTCTTTCCAAAGATTTCATCCATTTGAATATAAAAAGGACAAATGGAGTCCAACTTATCAACTACCGAGTTGATTCCTTTGGCTTTGTCCAAGTTGGTGATACCAAAGCCAGTGGAGATAGACATGGAGTGGGCCTTTTTGTACTTGGCTCAATATTTTTTGAACCACTCCCTCATCTGTTTGGATTACAGATCCAGCCTACCTTTTGTTTTTTTCTTGAGTTCATTGGCCATCAGGAGATAACCATTGAGCTTAGAGGATGGAGGTTGGCCAACACGTTTTTTGTTGTAGGATCCAAAGCAGGCATTGTAGTTGGAGGGAATTTTCAGCCAGTTTACCAGGATGATGTGATCAGCTCTCTTGAGCTGACTTGAGCCCTTGGAAGCTGATGGGGGAGGATTGTTTGTTGTGGAGTTCCTTGGCGATGTTCTCTTGGATGTGTTGGACTTGCGGGGGGAGGTTTGCTGAGGGGCCATTTGAAAGAGTAAGGGCTACGCAAGTGATGAGAGCGATAAAGTGATGAGAGTGGTGAAGTTTTGAGAGCAATAAAGTGGATGAGAGGTATCAAGTGATGAGAGCGCTTAAGTGATGAGAGTGGTCAATCAATTTTATGATGAGGGTGGGGGTAAAAACTTTTCTGATGAGGTCAGAGGTAGAAGGAGGTGGGAAGACAGGGGTGTATGACGCGGCCAGGTGGTGGAAGCATTTAAATACTTTATTTGAAAAAACCTACTTATTTCAGGTTAACTTTGACACGTCTGATCTGAAATAAGTGGGTTTTTTTGATTTTTAATGGCGGTTTTGAATTGGCGGATTTGGGTTGAAACCTGCCATTAAAAAATGGTGGGTTTGGTTAACTTTGATACGCAATAATGTTTCTTCCTTCCCCTTCCACTTTGTACATACATCCCCACTGCTCATCAACCATATATCCCATTGACCATCCCCGTCCCACCTCCCCCCATATCCCTCCCTTGATTGGCAACCCCCATCCACCGCGACCAAGACACCCTCAGAACAAAAACAAAAAACATCAAGAAACAAAAGATCCACCCACCCACCAATGAGTTCCCCCCCCCACCAGTCACCCTGGATTTTCAATCATTCTCATCTCCTCCATCACTATCTTCTCACATAAAAGAAGCTTCAGAGGAAGAAAAGGGCACCAAACTGGACCACTCAAGAAGAGGAACAGCTGACTCAATCATGCATCCACCTCAGCAAGGACCCAGGATCTGCAACCGATCAATCTGCAGGGATCTAGTTCTTCAAACAAGTTCAAAAGGACTTCAACAGACACATCAAAACCACCTATTGCAATTGGGAATGTATACACACTAGGTTCTCTTCTTCTTCTTCTTCTTTTTTTTCTCAGATCATTCTGTATTCCAATCAATGCTTACCTTTCATTTGGAAATAGGTGGGCCAACTTGAACACTTCAAGCTCTTGATAATCTACCAAACAATCAAACACTCACCTCCAAGTGGCTCCAGCCCTATGGATTGGATGCAAAACACCAGAGAGCTCTATTGCCAGCAAACCAAAGGCCAATCTTTCAAGCTTGAATCAGCATGGGAGATACTGAGAAACCACTCAACATGGATTGGGGATTTCAGTTTTGCTCACAGCAGAAACCACCCTGGGACACCCAGTTTTGGTATCCCATCCTCAACTTTGCTATCCAACCAACACCTAATGCAACCTCCCAGATTGAAGGCCTCAAAAACCAAAAAATGCCTTTGGAAAAAAAAAACTCCAAAGCTGGAAGAAAACCTTTCAACACTTGAGGTCCTCATGGCCAGCAATAGCATGTCAACAGTCAGAAAAAAATCACAGCAAGACTGAATGACTTGGAAGAGCATTTTTTCAGTTGGAAGCCAAAAAAACAGACATTAAGGTGGTTCTGGGGCAGTTGCCTGTTATTCTGCAGGCTGGATCAAGCTGCCCTGAGGATGAGTGGAAGGAAATGTTGAGGATGCTGAAAAAGAAAGTGAGAACACAGCACAAAGATGGTCAAAATTGAAAATTTACAAATCCTGGGTTGGTTTTGGTGTGGCTTAGAAAAAAGTTTATTTTGATACTGCTTTGAAAAACATTCTTAGCTTGGAAAAAAAATTTTCTACTATTTTTTTTTCTGAAATATTGTCAATTAGATTGATTCTCCATTCTCCATCTCAAGATAGAAATAAGACAAACAGACAAACAAATTTCAAACAATTTGTTTACCAAACTATTAACCAATAAGAGTTCTAAGTTGGATTTGAGAGCCCTCTTTTCATCCAATTGTAGATTTTCAAATCATTCATAAGCTGAAAATAGAGTGTAGAATCATGAAATTTATAAGAGTTTAGAATAAGGCTTCAAAATGAATGAGGATCATGACAATTTGGTGTGATAATGACATTGGCATTATTATGGGAAGTATTAGAAATATTATTTAGAAAATGATCACATGGTGATCTCTCCTCTACAATCCTGTTATGGAGAATTATAAAGAATTTCATAACTTGGATTATGTATTGCCTAAACCACAATCTACTGGGTTGAGTCAGAATAGCAAACCTAACCTGAAACACTCCAAATTCTCATTCTATTTCCTTCCTTGCACTTTCTTGGAGGATGTTGAAATGATTGGCGGCATCATCTTGAGTTCATTTATATGACTTGAGAAAAGCTGGCCAACTGGGTTATATTGCATCTGCAAAATAGTGACCATAGGAATTTTGGTTGTTGTTCACCTCAAAATTTGCTTTGGGAGCTGAACCTATAAATTAAAATAAAATATAATAAAATTAAATTCAGCAAATCAACCAAAAGGAAACCATGCATTAATTCCAAAAAATAACAAATAAAAAACCTAAAAACATACCATCAAGAAAGTGATCAAAGATATGGGCTATTTTGAACTGAATTGATCTCATTATGAGTTCCAGTTGAACCAAAAAAAAAAAGTGCTTGATTCTTAAGTTGAGGGATGCCACTGCTTCTAAAACCATTGTAGGAGCTTCTTCCTTTCCTTGGTACCAACCAGCCAAATTCCTGAGGAAAATTTTTCCAGCCCCAATGCATTCCATCAATACCTCCACCACAGACAGGAAATCCAAAATCCTCATATTCTTTCATAATCAATTTGATTTTATCATCTTTTGGAGCACAGAGGCCTTCTTTTTCATAGGTATCTAAAACATCATTCACAAATATCCTCAAGTTTTCAAGAGCTGCACTCTCTCCAATTTTCACATATTTGTCTGTTGCATCAGCTGGGAGACCATATGCTAGTTGACAAACGATACTAGTGAGTTCTTGATGAGGGGAAAGGCCAATTTGGCCACAGAAACCCTACATGAAAGATTAAAATTCAAAAAGATAAAGAAAAAAAAAAGAGTTCTTATCAGTATTTTTTCTGAATTCAAAAGAAACCCTAGATAAAAATCATACTATTCTTTAAATCCAGTAGTTTATATAGGCTCCCAAGCCATTCATCAAGCGCTGAAATAGTGACTTGCTCATCCTCAATCTCCTTTCAAACATAGATTTGGTGTATCTTGAATTTTCATCAAAATAAGCTTTCATGAGGTTTAAATGGCCTTCCACCCTTTGAAACTAAATCCTAGCTCTTTGGTGTTTTCTCTTGGCTCTCAGGTTAGCTTTGTGGAGCTGGATCACAACATCTAGCATCCTTTTTCAATGGCCTAAAGATGGTTTGATGTGGATGGGGAATTACTTTTGGAGGCTAAGGATTATCATGATCTTGGTTGTTTGTTTTTTATTCATCAAATTTTAATGCAGTAGATTGTTAGATGTTTTTCTGGATGTCCTGCATTAAAATTCAAGTTTTATGGTACATGGCTGGACAACCCATCTCTTTAGTTAGGTGGCAAGAGGCTTTGCAGAGTGCAATTGAAGTTTGTGCTCTTTAAAGGGCCTTGCTCACTTTTTTTTTCTTGATAACAAGAGATTATCCATCAAAAGGTTATTGACAACCATTGCAGATGCTCTAAACCTTTGAATCATGGGGGTTCTAAATCTGTGCAACATAACTCCCACACAGATAAATACTTTCTTTCATGGAAACTTCAAGAATTTATTTTTTGAAAAATTTGATGCCAAAGCCCTGTAGCTGGGTGTCTCAAACCCTCAAAAATTTTATTTTTAAATTTTGGAAGCATTAGAACCCCTAAAAAATTCATTCAAAAAATCAAACAATTCAAAAAAAAAAACAAATATCTTGTTTCACTTTTGGATCATTTTCTTTACCTATTTAACTGAGTTTTTTTGTTGATTTAAGCTTTCATAAAGTTTCTTAAAAAAATAAAAAAATTTAAAGACCTTTTTAAACTTTTTTTTGGATTTGTTTTTTTTGGATTTAATCTTACATATCAAAAAATTCATTCAAAAAAATCAAAAAAAAAAAAAAATTCAAACAATTCAAATTTCTGATTGCACTGTTGCATCCCTATATTTACCTTTTTCATTAATTTTGTTTTTTGTGATGCAAGATCTCAGAAAGTTATAAAAAAAACCAAAGAAATTTTTGAAATTTTTTTCCAGATTTTTTGGATTTAACCTTACAAATCAAAAGATCAATTCAAAAAATAGATAAATAAAGATCCTCATTGAACTTTTGGATCCTTTGATTTGCCACTTTGATTAATTTTTTTTTTTGGTTCTTCAAGCTATTAGAATATTAATCAAACAATTAAAGAGCTTTCTGGCATTTTTTCTTGGGGATTTTTTGGATTTATTCTAGGCCTACAAAAATTGAATCCAACATAAAAATACTTCAAAATAACAAATCCATTTCAATGGGGTTTTTTTCACATCTGGAATTAAATTTACCCTAAAATTCATTTTTCAGGAATTTAGAAAATCATCCAACAATGAAACAAAATTTTATTCTGACTGATTTTTGGATGTTTGACTCCTCAAAATATCTATCATATAATAATTAAAATAATTCAAAAGAGATGGGGTGTTCCACATTTTTCAATAAAATTTTTGTGATATTTCAATACATAAAAAGAACAAATATTTTTACTAGTATTAAATACTATTCCAATATGATTTGTTTTCTGTTTCTAATGGATTTTCTGAGAGGGAAAAAATCTCATTAGGAAGCTCTAAATTTTTTGGAATGATTTTTTTCCAAGATCTCAAATTCTTTGTCACAAAGCTTTTCCAAAGTGGATCTAATTTGGGAGCTGGAAAATGATCATACTTGAACTTGTAAGACTATATTTTTGAAATTTTCTAAAAGAATGAAGAAAATAGGAGAAGATTTGGAATGTGGAGTGGGAGGAGAATTAAGAGGAAGATAAGTGCAAGGGATTTAAGAGGAAAATAGAACAAGTGGAAAATTATAGGTTTCAGCCAGAAGAAAACCATGGTATTTAAATTTCATCCAAATATTTATGGGGGCTGGGACAGAAAGGTGGTTTCATTGCATTCTTGCTTCTTGAAAATTTTCACCCTAGATTTCATGAAGTAATCTTGTGTCCTTGAAAATTGTGTTTGAATCCAGCTCTTTCACCTTTTATTTCCTTCCTTAAATAGAGTCTTCTGAGTTCTTCCTCAAAAAAATGGTTACTGCTTTGAATCCACATTTTTGATCCCCTATGACATTTTGAATGTGTGATATATGTTCCATTTCTTTTTTTGGTGGAATAAAGTATTTGTATTGGAACTAAAAGTAAAAATCAGACTTTTTTTTATAAAATATGATACAATCAAAAGATAGAACTAACTTGTTCAATTGAGACTTTTCCGAAATTCCAGATGAAGAATGAGATAATTTACAGGAAATTCAGAGGAAAAATTCCAAAAAAAAAAAATGAAGAACTGAAAAAATGAGAAATTATCAAATGTACTCATTTTCTGACTTATTTTTTTTGCTTTTGGTGCTAATGACTTCCTTTCTGGAGGATGTTGAGGAGTTTAATAATCTTCATTTTCTTTCCTTTGTATCTTGATTCTTGAAACAGGGATTTCTTCAGGAGAAGCAAGCTGCTTATTTACAATGGTTCCAGACCTCTGGAAAAAGCTTGAATGAGAACATTCATGAAAGAAAATATCAAAAAAATTCAACAAAAATAAAAGCCAATGAAATCACACCATCTTAATAGCATCCAAATATGGTACCTCTCAACTTCTGAATCTTCATCTACATCCAAATATGACAGCTCTTCATCTGCAGAAAATTCCTTTTCAGCCTGTAATTTTTTCCATCTTAAAAAAATTACAAGGAATCATTAAAAAAATCCATATCTATAAAAAAAAACTATATATAAAAATTAAACTCTTCCTATTCTTCCTAATTCTTCTTTAAATACCCCTTTTTCTTTTTGGCCTTCCACCTTCTTGAAACCTGAATAATTAAATAAACAAGATTAACAAAAAAATTTGTTATTTTCTTTTTTTCAACAAATGGTTACTGACTTTTGAATTTGCTGTGAATTAAATCTTTGAACTCCCTCCCCTCTTCGGTTCTTCTAAATAATAGATACAATGTGGATTTGTTTTAATTGAGGAATGGGAGATATTCTTGAAATCATTGGATGCTCCTTTGTTTCTTTTCCTTACTGTTGATCTTTGAGTGGAATTGGGCTCTTGAGTCAGAACAAGTTGATATTTTACATTGTATAGCCTCTTGGTATAACCTAGATAATATTTCAGTTCTCCAGGTGGAAAACAGTGAAATTCTTCAAATATTTCAGTGGGAAATAGTTTTTCATTACTTGTTTTAGATGAATAAGCAAGGGTTGGTGATTCTTCAGTCAAATTAGTGTTAAGAGTTAACTGGGGAAATTCAAAAAGAAATCAATCAGATGATTATCCATTTGGGCTTTAATCAAAATGAAAATTAAAAAAATATTCCAAAGGGGGCTTTGAAATGCCATTGAGGATGAAAATCTTCAATTTAGAAGAGTTTAGCATTTCTGATAGCTAATTTCAGTTTTTCAATAAATGGTACACCAATGCAGTAAAAATGATCACAGTTGATGCAAGTAGTGGAAGATTCATGAAATTTATGAAATGAATGAATGATTTTGAGGGCAAGGTGTCTGATTTTTTCCAGGTAGATGATCCACACAGTGGGGAAAACCAGTGAGATGCTTGAATTCTTGCTCCAACGCTTCAATAGCTCTCTCATGGATTTGGATGGTGATAGAATTGTGAATTTTTTGAAATAAGTTAAAAAAAGAACCAATAGATGAAAAAATAATTCAAATTCATGTTGAATTTATGAATTAAAAAGGGATTAAAAAAGGTGTCAGCCTACTAGATGCCAAGGAACTAGCTCATTCTAGCTACTAGAGGTGATGATAAGTTTAGAGTAAAAATTTTAAAAGATGCCAGAGATATATTTTGGTTAAAAGGGTTAAACTTATTTATATATTTATAAAAATAAACTTAAAATGAGGGGCCAAGACCTTAATGGGGTTGTTGAAAACTCCAAAACACAGTTATATGTCTTTTTAGGAAAATATAGGTGCAATTTTGGTGCCTGTGGGGTTTACAAGAACTCCTTTCAAGAAGGGTGTGTGTAATTTCCTTGGGGTTTGGGCTATGCAGAACCTAAAAAAAGAGTATAAGTCAGCAGGATCACTTAATAGGTCTAGATCCGGACTTATGCTTGATGGACAGATCAATATGCAGGGCTTCAGGGTGCTGGAAGCTGGTTCTGAGGCAGGATGAATGGTTGGATATTGATTTTGGCCAAAAAGTAAGGATTCAAGAGTTTTGTCTATAATTTTATAAGAAAGTGGTCCAAGATCACACACTTATTTTTTATAAGGGTTTGATGGCTTGAGGAAGAAAATATCTGAAGCAATAACAACTATATGACTGGATGAATGAGTTAGAAATGGCTGGGGGAAGAGCCTTTATTTATATTGTTTGGGTCCCCTCATTGTACAGCCCTTTTACCAGCCAAAGAAGGGTGACCCAGGATAGTGCTGAGGCCAGGGAGAAATCAGTGTGTTTTTTTAGACCTGCTCTGGTCACTACAGAGTAACAGGAAGCCCTATGTCATCATGCTTGGGGCTTGATACATGTTTCTGTACCCTTAATAACCTCATTTTATCTACCAAAGAAGTAGTATTCAATTAATATTTTTAAACATAATTCATGGTTTCCTGAAGCCAGGGGCTTGAAAACATGCTCTGGGGATCCCATTCTGCAAGAATATTTTGAGTATGAGGCTCTTTTGTCCATATTGGGATGTTTTAAAGTCACTTAATTGGACAGTACACTCCTAGTAATGTTTAGTTAAATACAGTTTTAGTCACCAGGGACACAAGGGGGGTGTTGTATGGGTTTGTGATAGCTTGTGAGCCTTCTAGCACAAAGCTAGGCCTCTGTTTATCCTTAGTACACACTCTCAGGGTGTTACAGTAACTAACATGTACCCTTTTGGGTCCAAACCTACCGTACAGGCCCTTTCACAGGGGCCCTGACAGCCTTTGATATAGTTTTAAAAAGGGTGCAGGGCCCATTTTTCTAAATTTTTTGTTGGTTTATCTGTTTTAATTCTGTTCCCCACCACATGGTGGCGCTCTTTGGTCCCCATGTGGTCTGGAACAGGGCTTTAGGGTGTATAGGTGGTACCCTAAAGCCCATTTCTGTTTGGGGAGAGGGGGCTGTCCAGTGAGTTGGCTGGTTGCCTTGTGAAATGGTCCGGCCGGTCTCTAGGAGCCCACGCGCAGTAGTTGTTGACTAGCGACTACTCCAGGCTTGCGCAAGGTAGCCGCTTGACTTCTTGCGGGGCCAGCGCGTGCCGTAGCTTCTTTTTGCGGTTGTGGAGGGTACACAGATGAACCATGGTTCTACCTGAAGGAGTAACTTCTTGGGGATGGTGCCAGTGGGTGACCCTACTTAAATTGGTACCACAAATCCATTTCTTTCATAATATTTTTAGATTTATTACAGGTTAAGGTTTTATTTCTTAATTTTTTATTTTTATTTTTGATTGATTATTTCTGTATTTTATTTTTGGGGGCTTTAGTCAGTTGGTTCTGACCAGTAGCCAGCTGACAAAAGGGATCCAGAACCAAAAATGGGTTTATTGTGATGCTTTTTTGGTTTGGTTTTTTAGAAAAAAATAGTGCCTCAAGAATCACCAAAAAATACTTTTGGAAAGCTTCAAAGACTCACTTCAAATCTGCAGCTTTAAATAATTTAAATCATCATTCATTTTTTAAGTAAAAATAAAAATAAAAAACAGGATAAATAGAGACAGACCACCCCTTTTCTTTTCAATTTTTTTCATTGAAATATATAATTTGAGGGTTAAGAAATGTGACAAGAAGTCAGAATAATTTTTATTTTGCATCTTTGGATGCCATTCTAAATTTATGTCAAAAAAAATTGAGGGAAGGGCAATGTTAAATTTGCAACCCTAAACAACTTGTTTACAACCCAAATTGGGTTGTGTGGCGCCACTCACAACCACATTTAGTTGCAAATGGCCACTGCCAACACATCTCAGTTGTGAAAGGCCACTCAAAACCCATTTTAGTTGTTAACAGCTGCCCACAACCCCAAGTTGGGTAGTGAGCAGCCATCCACAACCCATTCCTGGTGTGCAAAAAAAAAGAAAAGAAAAGAAAAGACATTAAAAATAAAATGAATTGAAATAAATTACAATAATTAAGAAAAAATTGAACAAATAAAACAAAAAACACCAAAAAAAGAAAAATAAAATAAAATAAAATAAATAAGACCAAATGGGCAGCCAAAATAAATTAAAAATTTAAAAAACAAAATAAAAAAAGCAAAAAAAGGAACAAAATCAAACAAATTGGAAAAAAAAATTAAAAGGAAATTCAAAAAATAGGAAATTCAAAAAATTTGACCACTCTGGGGCCATGAATGGGCACCTGAATGTGCAGCCCATATATATAAAAAATAAATAACAAAAAAGTCTATGGAGAAGCCCTGCAGTAAAATCACCAAAAATGAAATAAACAATGAAAGAGTATATGCACCAGCCCTAAAGTAAAAATTCCAAAAAATAAAAGGTCCAATTGACTAGCCCTAAAGTAAAATAACCAAAAAAAAACACTAGTTCAACTTGAATAGCCCCAAAGTAAAAACACAAAAAAAATTTCAACTTGTGTTAAGCTGATCCCATCACAAAAAGTAAAAATACTCATTATGATGGGATCAGCACCACAAAATTTGAACGGAATTACCAATAAAATCTCATTAAAAACACTTAACATAATGATTTTAAATCAAAACACTCAACATATTGATGTTAACTCAAAAAACTCAACATAATGATGTTAAATCAAAACACTCAACATAATGATGTTAACTCAAAAAACTCAACATAATGATGCTAAAAATGTGATAACCCTTTAAATTGATAGAATTAAAAGATCAGAATTGGAACCTAAAACCAAATGATGAAATTAAAATGATGTTTATAACTTAGAATACCACTTAAGTTGATATTTTAGATGATAAACCCAAAGAGAAGCTTTTTTGGAAGTCAAAGAAACAGGTTTGAAAACCATGGTTGGGATCAGAATCATTTCTCCCTCAAGTACAAGATGAAACCAGTGATTATTGTTGACAAAGAAAATGAAGATTGGATCTGATTGTTATTTTACACCCATTTTTATAGGAGTATAAGTACAACATGAATCCAATGAAATGAAGCATATTGGTCTTCCATAAGTATTTGCTATTATTTGACCCTTATCCAACTATGATATCCTTTTTTAAGAGGGAATACTTTCATTGATTTCATTAAAAAAAGTCTTTGTTCTATCTTTTCAACATATTTAATGCGGCCAGAGATCTTAGATTAGCATATTTTATTTTTCATCAATGTTTCAATCAATTCCTTTTATATTTTAAACCATCCATGCTAATCATACCCAAGTGATTTTTCAATGAATCTAAATGAAAATCCCATCAAAAACCGGATTCCAAACCTCCCGCAAGAGCTTATGTAAGCTCTCAGGTATTTGATTGAGGTAATTCACTTTTGGATCCTAAAATAAAAAATTAATTAGCCAAAATTCTAATCTCATTAACCAAATTGATACTCACCAAAGATGAGCTTCTTTTTGAATCCTTCATTTCTTCTTCTTCCTCCTTGGAAAAGGAATCTGATTCCAAATGAAGGGACCCTAATGAAATTTCAGTCTCTTCCACTGAACTATAAAATTTGGATGAAGAGCCTTCCTTGCACTACAGAACACATTTTCCCATGAGTTCATTAAACCATAAAAATGGAAACTCAAAATAAAAGACTTACAATCTCTGGTCTTTTTGGATCCCTTTTACCCTTTTTCCCCTCTTAATTACTCTTTAAACACATTCAAATTTTGCAAGTTCACAAAAAATTCAATTTCAATTTTGGTTGAACATGGCTGGACCATAAGAACTTGGGCTCAAGCCATGGCTTTTAAATCAAAATTTCTGTAAGATTGACCACAGAACTTAGAATCTCCAATCTAACTTGTTGAGGTTGTCCCATAAGCATGGAATTCAACTTGTTGAAAAATTGGGATTCTTCAAGCACTGGATCTGTGTTATTATTTCAAAAAGAAAAAGAATAATTAATCTTTCAATCCTATAATTTCTGTCAATCCTATGATTGGCACCCTTCAAAAAACCCAAAAACCCTACTTACTTCACTGGAAGGGTCATAGTCTAAAATCTACTGAGGATCAAAATCCTCAGGCAAATAAGATCCTCTTGATGCTAGGATTTCACCTAAAATGTGGGAAAACAGAAAGTCCATTGTTTTTGAATAAGACTTTGAGCACACATTGCCATCATGGTTGCGCTTTAACTTCTAAAATTTTTCACCAATGAGTTTAATTTCCTCAATTGAAAAATTGTAACCCAAAGGGAAAAGTTCTTTTGGAAGAAAATTTACTCAGTTTATTTGAGATTTGTTAAGTGACACATGCACTGATTGGATTTGGCTTTTAATTGTTCATTCCAGGTGTTTCTACACATCCAAAATGTTTCCCAAAGACCCCGCAAGTAATTTTTTGAAAGTAGCATGGGCCCCTTCTACCCAAGACATAGTTTTATTTCAAAAGTTTGGGTTGACACAAGTCCACACCAGTTTAAGAATTCAAAAAGTGCTGGCCAAAGGAATTTCTGTGGAGTTGAAAGTTTCTTTTTTAGGCTGCCATCCTGAGTTTTACAAAAATATTTAAATGTAACCAGAATCAAGGTCCAGAACCTTGTCAATGAGGAATTGACTGGAAAAGATAAACTTGGGGGAAAAAACAGCTAGGTAAGACAAAGCTATCTGAGGCTAGATAGTGATGGGAAAAGGCTTGAACAGAATAAGTTATAATTGTTTCAGAGTTCAATAAAACAAGGCATTTGAAATTAACAACACCCACAAGCTGATAACTCTGGTTTTCAGAAGAAGCTTGGGATTGATCAACTCAAACCCAAACAACCTCCAGGTTCTCAATGAACCTGCCTAACTCTCTGCAATCAAGCACTTGAAGGGTACCAGATAATTGTGGGTGGCCGCACAAACAAAGCAATTTGTTTAATGAAGCTCTAGAAGCAAAGAAATAAAAAAATTTAACAAGAATGACCCAAAAATTCTCAAGGAACTCAAGAATAGCATGGCAAAATGCAACATTGAGGAAAACACAGGGAGGTTTAACACTCCAGTTTTAAGTTTAATAAAACCTCTCAGTCTGGTTCTGGAAAGACAATCAAAGAATGATTGAGACCAGTATGGTTGGAGAAAGGGATCAAGGAGTAGTATAACACACTCAAGAATCCTAATAAATGGGTTCTTCTTCAACCAGCAAGGCTATTAGTTGGTGATAAGGAACAGGTCCACAGAAGGGCGGATCAGAGTTTTGAGTATGGAGGCTCAAAGATCAAGGGGCAATCATAGATATACCCAGGATAAAAGATGATGGATTGATTATGATGGATGTATTGTGGATGATAGATGATGGAAAAATACTGGGGGAGAGCACCTCCTTTTATGGGCACAAGGGCCCTGTAGACTATTTACATATGATACTACAGCTGAGCACGGAAACTGAGAGGAAGAAAATGAACATCTGTGGCTTTGCGGACAAGAGGTGGCAACTGGGGGCAGAGGGAAATTAAAACAAAGCAGCCAGATGCGGGAAGACAAGGTGTGCAGAATAATCATGAGCCATTGCAGATGGTGAGCGGCTGCAGACAATGTGCATTGGCAATGATGTGTTGAGGGCAACAGGTGATGACACTGATGGCCGCAAGCAATAGCTTGTGGTCTGTCAGATGAGCCAAATGGAGGTTACAGGATGAGAAATAGATGATTTCAGCCGTTGGCCAGCCAGATGAAGGAGGGAGGGATTGATGATGGGTCCAAAGTTGGTGAGGATGGTGGTCTGCACCCACGCCTGGTCAAAAAATATTGGGTGGCAAGCGGGGCAAGGAGGAGTTGAACGGAGGATCTGGGGATTTGAAGGCCCTGGAGAGCCCTTCCTTTACCGCTTTTTTTTTCTTTGTTCTGAGGTGCCCCAAATTGGTCACCACATCTCTCCCCAACTTACAGACTGTCCCTATTCTTCATCTTGATTTTGAAGGTATTAAGAAAAGGAGGAATGCAAAGAAATTGAAACAGAAGAATGGCCATTTATTGATCTTTAGAGTGATTGAACAGTTGAAAAATATCTTGATCCATCCAAAAGAGCCCTAGAAGCGGCAAAGATAAAGCAAAGAAGGGGTCCCAGGTGCTCATGTATGTGGCATGAATTAGAGTTTAACAACAAAAACACAGCAAATGACCCTGGTGGTGCACAATTGGGAGGACTTAATTCTGGAAAAAGTTGCCTCCAAAACAATAGAACTTCTCAACTTGATCAGCAGGGAACCTTCTGGCCAACTGAGTACCATCCAGTCCTTCCAAAACATAAGATCCACCTCTGAATTGACAAGCCTCCCAATAAGCACCATTCCAGCAGTTCAAGAATAGCTTGTCCTACTGGGTCTCCAAGAATGAATTATAGGATAAGACTAGATCACCAGGATTTAAGGAATCTCTGATTTGATTCAAGTGCTTATCTTCCCAATACTGAACCAATTTTTCTCTTGATTCCATCATCTTCTGATAAGCTTCATCACAGATATCTTCAATTTGCTTCAGTTTCCTGGATCTGGAAACTAACAGATAAGTAGTTGAGGACACCTGCTCCCACAAGATACCCAGAAATGATTCCATTTAAATATTGAGAGGAAGGACAGCCCTTTGACAAAAGATGATTTTTTGAGGTGAGTATCCAGTGGTTTTTTTGGTTGAGATTTGATCAGAGAAAAGAACCAGAGGAAGATATTTGAAACAATTATTTCCAATTTCACCATTCAATTTGACAAGAGAAGCCTTCAATAGAGCATGGCCTTGTTCCACTATGCCTTGGCCTTCAGGATAATAATTAGTAGTAACTCTATGTTGTCCAGGAAGAGATTAGATCATTTTGGCAAGCTTGCCACCAAATTGAGAGCCACCATCAGTAGAGTAAGATTGAGCCAAGCTGTAACACATTTTCCAAGTTTAATGAAGGAAAACTGCCAATGATTTGGAGCTAATATTCTTAACAAATTTGACTTCAAACCATCCAGAAAAATCATTTCTAACCACAATGAGGTAATTAGCTGCTCCTGCCTTTATATGAACCATGTCCATAGCAATCCTTTCAAAGATGATGGACTCCCCTGTGGGATAGAAAATTTCAGCTGGGTGCCTAAGATCATGTTTTTGACAAAATTCACAACTCTTGCACCATTGAGAGACAGATTTCTTCGAGAATGGCCACCAGAATTGTTTGGATGATTGTTGATAAGTTTTGGTTTTCACACTATGGCCAAGACCCCCATGAAGACTTTCAAGGATTTAATCTTGTTTAGAAAGAATAGAAACAACAATGAGAGCACAAGTATTTCCTCTTTTCATAAGCCAAGAACCCTCTAAAAAGAAATTAGAGGACTTTCTTATGAGACATCAAAATTCTTTAGTAGAAAGATCATGAGGTCTTTAAATATTTGAAAGTTACTTCTCTAATTTAAGCCATAAACCTTTCTGAAAGCCAGAATAATCTTGAGAAGAGAAAGTGCCAACAGGGCGGATAAGGGGTTCCTCTTCATCAAAATCTGCTCCAAAATCCAATTCATCATCCCCCTGAGGATGTTAAGATAAACCATTGGGCATGGTGAAGGATTTTCCATGCCTTTGAACAATATCAAAAGATAAAATCTGGATAAGGCCACCCAACAATTCATAGGAGCATTTGGGATGCTGGCAGCATTGATCATTTCAATGATGGATCAAGTGTGAAATTTCAATTAAAAATGTTGACCCCAGAGGACTGTTTGGAGTTTCTTCAACATTTGAGGCACACCACAGAGTTCCAGTTTTGGTTGAGATTATCTGGATTCTACATCCAAAAATAACAAGGATTCATAAGTAGCAGGACGGTCCCAACCATTTTCATCTTCATCAGTAAGAAAAGCCCCAACAGATTGATAACTAGAATCTACAGCCAGCTTGATCCTGCCAGATCCAGATCCATAAGAAATTTTTTTCAAAACTATTTCTTTCCCAAAAATCATTTTGAGCCATTCAAAAAAATTATTGAAATCTTGGGTCCAAACCTATTCAGCTTCTTTCCTGGTTAGAAAACCCAAGGGAGAACAGATTTTTGATAAAGATGGGATAAAGATTCAAACATAAGTTACAACACCTAGAAAGCCTCTAACTTCAGTGGGATTCATTGGGGTGGGCCAAGAAATTATCTTGTTGACTTTTGCTGGTGCCATCCTTCTTCCTTCCTTGCAGACAATATGACCAACAATTTCCAGAGCAGGGAAACAAGCAGCCAATTTGGATCCAGAGATAGTAAGGTCAGAATCCTCAATTTGAAACATAATCCTTTCCAAGGTAGTAGCACATTCCCAGATAAATTGAAATTTCCTGAATGCCAAGGCAAGAGCTCATTATCATAGTCAGAAACTGGACCTTTAATTCCACCAGCGTCAATAAAGATACCAGCATGATCAGGGATTCCATCCTGGAGGATCCACATCATCTGAGCCTGATAGACTGCAACCAAATTAGTAGCATGCTGTGGCAACAAAATAAGTTTGAATTTTACAAGAGTAGTATTGAAAGTAGTGAGAGGGCAAGAGATAGGGTGTAAGGATTGTTTGTGATAACCACCCATAATGTCCCCTAGAAAATGGCAAGATCTCCCAGATAAAGAATCAAAAAATTCTTCAGTGGCAGGTGGAACACCAGAGTCTTTAATAGTAACTTTGTTGAGGGTTTGAAGATAATGAACTACTCTAAGTTTAAAATTACTTTTAAGGACACAGAGAACAGGGCTGGAATAGATGGAAGTTGACTGTTTGTAGATACCAGTACAAACTCCTTTGCAGACCAACTTGATGAATTTTTTGACTTTAGCAGCAGGCATCAGGCTCTTTTTCTTTTGCCAGGGATTTGATTAAACTACTGGGATGATATAAGGAAGTTGGTAGTATTCTTTCAAGAGATCTCTTTCTTCTTCACAGAAAGCAATAGATTTTTCCCTTAGAGATAAGACATTTTTGATCAAATTTAGATCATCAGGAAGCAGCTATTCATCTGGACCAAAGTTGACCACCTTCAAAGTTCTTCAGTGACACAACTATTAGGGCGTATCAGAGCTAGAAAACCCTCCATTATAAACCCGCCATTTTTAATGGCAGGTTTCTGAAATAAACATACCCCCTAACTGGTGTATTTCAAAATGGCAGGTTTCATGAAAATGGCAGATTTCAAAAATCAAACCCGCCATTTATGCATCATCATCTATCCACCATTAATCACATCTAAAACGCCCATCCACATCAGCAAATCCATACTGGTCCCATCTCCATCACATCACACACATCTACTCTCCATCCCTTCACATCTCCGTTGCTTCACATCTCTATTGCTTCACATCTCTATTGCTTCACATCTCCATCTTCACACAAATCTTATCATCATGTCATGACCACACATCAAATCACCATCTTTCTCAAAATGTCCCATCAAACTTCTTGGCATCAAGTTGAAAATGCAAAAAAGATGACTGAACTTTTGTTAGTATTTGACTGCCATTCAGACTCCAATTCAGACTCCAATTTTGAATCAACTTGGTTGGCTTTAAATGCTCTATTACAAAAGCAATACATGGTTCCAAGAAGAAAAACTCTCCACAACCCTATGTATGAAAGGCAAAAGCTTCATCTCCTCCCCAACTAAAGCTTTCAGAAACTTTTCCAAACTCTATTGCCTTCATTCATAAAAATTTTGGAGATGATTGAAGACCACCACATCTTCTGGAAAAATTATTGGAATCCTCAACACAATCCAGCTATCCAACTGGCTGTTTCTCTTTATAGATTGGGATAAAATGGAAATGGAGCAGCAATTCATCAATTAGAAAATCTATTCTCAGTTGGATATGGAACCATTGAGTCATACACCAAAAGAGTCATGGTTGCTATCCTATCTTTCCATTTCTCAGTCATTTCTTGGCCAAAAAAAGAAGAACGCAAGGAGATATATCAAGGAATGGAAACCAAAGGATTTCCTGTTTACATTGGTTTTGTCAATGGAACCACCATCCCCTTGAGTCAAAAACCCAAGCTAGATGGCAACCACTATTTTGATTGGAAAGAAGGCAATTGATTCATATCTTTTCCAATTGCTTTGATAACACCATTGATCACACATTGACCAAATATCCTTTTTATGTTTGTTTAGATACTCTGTGGCACTACAACTTGTTTGCAATAACAACAAGAAGTTCATATACCTCCATGCTTGCCTTCCAGGTTCTTGTCATTATTCATACGTGTTCAATTGGATGCAGGTTTCCCAAAAACCAGAGAACTACTTTGACCACAATCAATAACTTCTGGCCGATTAAACTTATGCTAGTGGGAAATATGTGGTTCCAGAATAACAGAATGTTTTTTCCAAAAATCAAGGAAAAACCAATTTCAACTATCATCTTGCCCAATCACAATTTTGGATTGAGCATGCCATAGGAGTCCTGAAAGGAAGATGGTCCAGCTTAAGGGAAATGCAAAACCAGCTTCAAAATATCAAAGCCATGAAGTTCCTCATCAACTGGATTATCACTTGTGTCATCCTTCACAATCTTTTGGCCAAAATCAAAGATGAATGGGAAAAAATATTTGATGATATTCCAGATCCGCCTCAAGTCATCCCTGTCTCATCTTGTCCCTCATCTTCTTCAATGAGAGAATGGATTCTTCCTCTTAGCCTTGCTTGCTTTGATGCATAATTTTTGATTATGAATTAGGTAAAAAATCCCTTCACCATTTTTTGGTTTTGGTTTTTCACCCAAGATTAATTGGCTGACTCACTTGTTTTTATTTTTTTCTTGTTTGGTGGGGTGGACTTAGACAAATGGTTTTGGTTGTTCACCCAAGATTCCTAGGCTGAGTTGGTATTTTTTTTTCTCATTTGGTGGGGTGGACTTAGACAAAACAGACTCAAAACTTCCAAACCCCCCACCTCACCAAACCAAACCACTGGACAAACCACCCACCTCACCCCAAACCACCAGTCAGTCCACTCCTTCCTCCTCCTCACCAACCAGCTCCACCTCACCCATCACCTCCACCTCACCAACCACCTCCCCTCCTCCTTTGGTTGGCTCCCCTTGTAAGCTTCTCCCCCTCCTCCTCATCCTCCCCATCATCCAATGCTCATAGGTTGATTCATCCACCTCCATCCACTTTCAGCCCCCCCCCAGCCCCTTGGTTGTTTCCCCAGGTAAGCTCCCCCTCCCTCCTCCTCATTCCGCTTTTCCCTCCCTCTCACCCCCTCTCACTCCCTCCCACTCACTCACCAACACCTCCCCTATCCCCCCTTCCTTTCCCCCCTTGCTTGTTGGCCTCCTTGACCACCAACTTGCTTGCCGGCCTCCTTGAACCCCCCCCTTGCCTCCCCCCTCACTTTTTGGCCCTGTTGCCAACTTGACCTCCTTGGCCTCCCCCCCACCCTCACTTGCCAGCCCTGCTGCAAACTCAACCTCCTCTGCCCCCCCCCCACCCTTGCTTGCTGGCCCCCCCGCTGACTTTCCCTCCTTGGCCCCCCCACCCGTGCTTGCTGGCCCCGCTGCCAACTTGCCCTCCTCAGCCCCCCCCACCCTTGCTTGCTGGCCCCACCGCCAACTCGGCTACCCGCCCCCCTCTTCCCCCCCCCTTGATCCACCCCAAGCCACCCCACTCCCTTGCCTTGCCACCAGGCACCTGCCCCCCCTTGCCAACTCAGCCCAACCCAAGGCCTGACCCAAGGCCCAACCCAATTGGTTTTCCCCAAAGAATTTTTTTTTGATGATGTAACTTATTTTTTTTTGGGCATAATAAGCCCAGCCCAATTAGTTCAAACCCACACCCAGTAGTTTTTTTTTATTTTTTTTATTTTTGGTTGTTTTTTGGTGATCACGTGACTAATTTTTTTTTTTTTTGGTAATCCTTTTTTGACCGCTTTCCCTTCAATTCCATTGCTTCTTGCACCACACTCACAATGTTATACTCCAAATGAATGCCTTTTTGATCCTCACCCCAAGCGGAGCATTTGCCTGGGAGGGAACAAGATGGAAGGAGATGAGGTGACAAACATAAACAGAGGTTGCAAGCAGAGGGCTTTGAATTAAAAGAGGGATCAAATGAGGACCTCCAAAATCTCTTTGGAACTTGCAGAGGGGGGCATCAATGAAAAGGTTGTATGGTATGTGTTGTGATGTACACCTTGCATTAAGCGGTTATAGCTCAATGGTTAGAGCATCCCGCATGCATAATGGGAAGATGTGGGTTTGACTCCCACTGACTGCATTACCTTTTCCCATCATTACAGGTTATGAGCCCAGCACTGCAGCTGTAGAATCCTGATTCACACTGAACATCACGCTTAAAAAATTGAATAAAAAACACTGACTATGGGGTAAAAAGGGCGCGCCAAATGGGTGCTTGGTGTATGGGGGGTGTTGTGATGTACACCTTGCACCAAGCGGTTATAGATCAATGGTTAGAGCATCCCGCATGCAAAATGGGCAGATGTGGGTTTGACTCCCACTGACTGCGTTACCTTTTCCCTTCATTACAGTCTGAACAGAAACTAAAACCTTTGGATCTGTATCCTGCAATTACTATTGAAAACAAAAAGAACAATCAAAAACCCTCACCGGCTGAGTTTGAACTTGCCAAGAAGACAATCAGGCAATTCCATTTCTTCCACCATGGAAATGTAATTCTTCTCAATAAGTCTGATCACAAAAGTCTTGTTTCAATAATTTAATTTGTCCCATTGGATAAACTTTCTGATAAAGACAAGAAGGACATCAACTTTGTGATAACTTTCCTTCACCAGTCAAAAAAATTTGTCAACACAGTTGGTCCCTCAAGATCTTGGGGTGGAAAAATGTGGGCAATTGGATTGCAAAAATTGATGGACCCCTTTGAGTTATTTGGACACTATGTGAATAAATCATCTATTCAATCTTCCCCTCAAGCACATGCTTTTCTAAATCTTAAGGCAGACAAAGTCTTTCAAATTTTAGGAAAAACATTTGGCAATTTTGCCAGACTTCCCTTTGAATCAAAAAGTGAAATAATGAAGGAAAATGGAATCCCCTCCTTCTCATCACTTGAATTTGGTTCTCGGCCTACTCCCTTTGAATGCTCTCCACATTTCACCTTCCCATCTGACTCTTTTTAAAACTCACCTCACATTGACAAAGGTGACATCTCTGAGTATTCCTTTTTATTTGCAGTTCCAACCAAGAAATCTAATGGACAAATTATTGAAACTATGGATGAATAAGAAGTATTGAATGGCCATTTTGTTTTTCCTGACGTGGGGTTTGGAATTTCTTTCAAGAAAAAAGGTGTAGTGAAAATTGTTTGGGCAGAAAATAAGTACAAGCACTTTACTTTTCCTGCTGTGGAGACTGCCAATCATACAAGAATGGCAATTTCAATGAAAATAAACAAAACTACTAGAAACACTTGCAGGGACTTGGGGAGTGGGAAAATATACTCCAGGAAAAAAATATAAATAAAAAGAAAAAATATTTTTTTATTGGTGGGGTTAAAAATAGTCTTAAGCATTTTTGCAATCAAAAATGATTTTTTTTCTTTTTAAGTTTTTCATCAAAGCAAATATATTTACAAGCCCAGCATTTGAGTAATCTGCTCTAATTCATCTACTTTCCTACTGATACCAATGCATGCCATGGCTACTGACAACTTATCCTTTTTTTCTGTTCCCAGTTGTTCCCTCTCCGTTTGCACTTTCACTTGCTGTCAATCCTTCTCTTTTTCCTCTTTTTGAAATTCTAGCTCAGCCTGTTTCAACTTCCACTCAGCATCCCATTTTTTCTGATGTTCCAAACTCTTGGCTTTCTGCTTTTGAAAATCAATAGCCATTTGAAAATCCCACTTCTCCTTTTCAAACTGAAGTTTTTCAGATTCAATTTGCAATTTAATTGTTTTTCAGAGGGGAATAGGAATGATCTAGATTTTGACAGCAAGGAGAATCCAATTGGTTTACTTGAATCTTGCTTCTCCATGATCTCCTCAAAGCCCATAAAATTTGAAGTGTTTCTGCTCTTTTGAATGCCATTGGGGTTGATTTTGAGTGAAATGGAGGCCTTTTGCTTTCCCTTTTCAGAAGAGGTTTGTGTGGGAACATCATTGCTCTCATTTGAAGGGGATGTTGGAGGCCCCGTTGGCTTGAGTTTTTGGCCATTCAGGAATGGATGAGCCTGTTTCTTTTGAATCTAAATCATTCAGGATTAACTGGACAGAAGAGAAAAGAACTTGGTTACTTACTTGAGCAGATGTTGATGGCAATGGTGATACAGGAATGACATCCTCCTCATTGGCCAAGTTCTCCAGTTTTTCCACCCCAGGAAGAGAGAAATTAAAAGAAGGAGGGGAGGGGTCCAAGGTTGGGTTTGAATCCCCAATAAACACAGAAGTAGACCTGATTGGAGCTGATTGTGTTCAAATATCCTCCTCGGCATTGGATGGGGGCCACTCATAGGTTTCTTTGGGATCACCATTGCTAGGATGAGCATCCCCAGCCAAATCCTCAGTGTCAACTGAATTGGATTTTTGGGCATCAAAAGGGGCTAGGGGGGTGATTTTGGCCTTCTTTCCAAAGATTTCATCCATTTGAATATAAAAAGGACAAATGGAGTCCAACTTATCAACCACTGAGTTGATTCCCTTGGCTTTGTTGGAGTCAGTGATACCAAAGCTGGTGGAGATTGACATGGAGTGGGCCTTTTTGTACTTGGCTTGATAATTCTGAATTTCTCCCTCATCTGTTTGGATGACAGATCCAGCTTACCTTTTTTTTTGTTCTTGAGTTCATTGGCCATAAGGAGATAACCATTGACCTTAGAGGATTGAGGCTGGCCAACACATGTTTCATTGTCCAATTCAAAGCAAGCATTTTAGTTGGATTTAATTTTGATCCAGTTTAACAGGATGATGTGATCAGCTCTCTTGAGCTGACTTGAGCCTTTGTAAGCTGATGGGGAAGGATTGTTGGATGTTGAGTTCCTGGGGGATTTTTGCTTTGGTCCATTGGATTGTTTAGTGGACTTGCGGGGGGAGGATTGCTGAGGGGCCATTTAAAAATAGTAAGAGGGATGAAGGGATGAAGGACTATGAGAGTGTTTAAGCGGTGAGAGTGATGATTTGATGAGAGGATGAGAGTGATGAACCAAAGAGAATAGGAATAGATGAGAGTGATGAAGCAACAAGAGTGATAAAGCAATGAGAGTTAGGAAGTGATGAAAGCAATAAAGTGATGAGAGTGATGAAGTGATGAGGAAAGTGATCCAATGAGAGTTAGCTGGAAGTGATGAAAGCAATAAAAGGATGAAAGCAATGAAGTAATAAGTATAGTGATTCAATGAGAGTTAGCTGGATGTGATGAAAGAAATAAAAAGATGGGAGTGATGAACTGATCAGGATAGTGATCCAATGAAAGTTAGCTGGATGTGATTAAAGCAATAAACAGATGAGAGTGATGAACTGATAAGGATAGTGATCCAATGAGATTTAGCTCGATGTGATGAAAGTGATGAAGTGATGAGAGTGATGAAGTGATGAGGATGGTGATGAAGAGATGAAGATTGATGAATCAAATTTTTTTGAATGAGGTTGGAGTTAGAAGGAGGTGGGAAGCCAGGGGTGGATGGTGTGGACAGGTGTTGGAAGCGTTTAAATACTTTATTTGAAAAAAACCACTTATTTCCAGGTAACTCTGACACGTCTGATGTGAAATGAGTGGGTTTTTTGATTTTAAATGGTGGGTTTGAAATGGCCAATTTGGTTTGAAGCCCACCATTATAAAATGGCAGGTTTGCTTGACTCTGATACGCCCTATTAGGCACAAAGTGATTGGTAAGGGATTGAGATAATCTGCAGTGAGGATCACAAGATAAAGGAGGGTGCATGAGGGGAGGATTGGGATTTAGAGGGATAGGCTGGTTGACTGGTGTGGTGTTGTATTTATAACCTTGGATTGGGAACTGCATTGCAGACTGCGCGCTCAGCATTTGGTAGGTCAGGCTAAGCAGTCAGGGTGCGCACATTCTCAGCAGTCAGGGTGTGCACATTCTCAGCAGTCAGGGTGCGCACATTCCCAGCAGTATGTGCCCCAGGGCTCAGAACACCAGGTGAAGGTCTGGCTTAATCAGATGCAACAGGAAGCAACCCTCTTGGATGTTCCAGACCTAATAATGGAGCGGTCCCAACCAATTTTGCAGGCGGGGAAATTAAAGAGGTCATATGGGCCAGGGAGGTTTACATGAGCATAGGCGCGGACCAAGCCGCAGAGTTTCAGATCTGCAGATGCCAGGGGCTCCAAGTAGGGTGTGGCAGAGGGCCATGCCATAAGAAGGACAAACCGGGTGTATGTCATGACAAGGGGGTTGTGAGATAGGGCGGCATGGGTATGGGTTAGGTTTCTGGTTTCTAGGGTTTCTTTCCTATTTGTTGTGTTCTGTTGTTCTGTTTGTACTTAGGTTTCTTTACTATTTGTTGTTTGGCTGTTTTTCCTTTTGTACTTAGGTTATTTTTGAGAGTGAGGACATAAAGTCCGCACTGTCAGCACCAGGCTGAGGGGGGATACCCAATAGAGGGGAGAGGGCATGGAAAGGGAAGGGAAGGAATAAACCTCTTTTACCCTCTAGAAAACTCTCTCTCCTTACTCTTACTCCATCACATGAATGGGGCATCCTCATAATTACAGACACAAGGACCATTAACTTCCAAAACTTGGGACAACTTGGAGAGTTCCTCACTCTTGTTTCCACATCTGGGGGTCTGGCTGGGAAAATATCTTTTGTCCTCAGTCTCTCAAAGGTAACTCAGGATGCTACCAACAACTGCTCTGGGATCAACGTTCCACCTGCCTTTCCTCTACAACCAGCGCTTAACGCCCCAGCTGCTTCTGCTGCTAGGATGTGCAGGTTTGCTCCTCCATCAGAGGGAGGGTTTTTGGAAATGGAAGCCAAGGTTCCTTGTTGTGTATGGCTTATGCCAAGGGACTTCTGCCACCTCTGATTCAGCACAGCAGATGTGGAGCGGTTCCTTGCTAGTTTTGAAGGAATTGCGGACTCCAAGGGCCCAAAAGGTGCGGATTAGGTCTTTAAAGTTTTGCTCTTCATCACGGAGGAAGAGAAGCTTTGAGATTTGGAAGAGATAGTTGGGTACAAGAGGCAGGACTGGGGAAGATTGAAGAGCAAGATGTTGGCAAGGTGGGGAAAGCACAAGCCTCATTGTGGAGGGGAAAGGCGTTGTTTAGGCTTCCCTCCTGAGCATGAATAAAATATTTAAATTTAGCCAGAATCAAGATCCATAACCTTGTAGATAAGGAATCCAGAGAAGGGATGATTTTGATAATATTTGGTAGCAATGGAAAAACACTATCTGAGGCAAGATGGTGCAGGAAGACTTGGAAATAATAAGTTAAAGTTTGTTCAGAGTTCAATAGAACAAGGCAGTTTTATGTAAAAATTACCACAACCTAATAACTCTGGTTTTCAGCAGAATATTAGGAAAGATCAACTCAATCCCAACTAACCTCCAGGTTCTCAATGAACCTTCCCAACTCTCCACAATCAAGCGCTTGAAGGGTACCAGATAACTGTGGGTGGCTGCACAAAACAAAGAAATTTCTTTTGTGAATATCTGGAAGAAACACAGTAACAAGTTCAAAAAAGAATAACCTGAAACTTCTCAAGGGACTCAAGAACAGCATGGCCAAATTCAACTTGAAACAAATAAAGAGAGGTTTAAAACTCCAGGTTTCAAGCTTAAAGAAACCTCTCAGTCAAACGTGACTGGTTTGAGAAGGATGATCAAGACCAGTATGGTAAAAAAAAGGGATCAGAGTGGTACAAAACACTCAAGAATTCAATCAAATGAATTCTTCTTCAACCCAAAAGGCTATTTGTTGTTGATAACAAAAAAGGCCCACAGAGGGATGGATCAAGATTTGAGTATTGAGGCTCAAAGATCAAGGGGAAATCATAGATATACCCAGGATAAGGATGCTCAGATAAAGGGGGAAGGGTCCCATGGATTCATTGATTGATTATAATGATGATGATACCATAATTGATTTGGAAAAAAAGGCAGGGGAGAGCCCCTCCTTTTATGGTAAAGAGGCCCCTGTAGACTACTTACAAGAGATGACACAAAGAGAGTGGTAAAACAAGTGGGATTATTATTATTATTATTAATGAAGATTGATAACAATGAGAAAAAAAAGTGGTGAGGAATAAAAAAATTGTTAACAGGAAGTGCCTGACATGTGAAAAGAAAAGAAAAGAAAATACAAGGATGAGAAAGAAGGAAACCCGCCCTGCATCAAGGATGACGGTGGGCAGTGGATGGATGTCCGCCGCTTTGGGGTTACAAGGTGCAAGCGGTTGGATGGGATTGAATCAGGGGTTTTGAAAAGGTTGCACCTTTTCTGACAGATGCGCAACGGTTGGTGGGATGATCAAGGGGGGTGAGAGACTTTGGCAGTGTTGGTGAGCAATGGCCCCAGCACCAACGGCCGCAAGCAACTACTTGCTGGTCTGTCAGGTGAGTGAAGCAAGGGAGATTGATAAATGAGATCAGTGAAAGTGTCAGCTGTTGTCCGGCTGGATGAGGGAGTGAGAATGGGTGACAAGGTGAGGTTGTGCAGCGGTATTCTTTGGCAAGAGGGATGGAAAAATGAAACATTGTTAATTGATGGTTGGCCATGAAAGGTGACCAAAGGAAGGAGGGATTGAGAAAACGGGCCAACTGCTGCATGGGATGAGGGTATGATGTGCTACAGTACTGTTGGCTGCTAGCAATTGCTTGCTAGGCCCTCAGATTCAAAAGTTGGTGGCAATGTCAATGAGGGTGAGGATGAGAACCTGGGGAATTGATTTTACAAGAAGGCCCTTCCTAGTCTTCTAGGACAGGGAGGTGTTGGAAAGAGGGAAAGATGAAGGGTTGCCATAATGATAGCGGCAAATATATATTTTTTTTATGATAGTTGGATGAAAGAATATAGAAAAAATTTAAAACATTTTCCCTTTACATGGGTGTCCCAAATTGGTCACCACATCTTTGCCCAACTTACAGAATGTCCCTAGTCTGCATATCAAATTTGAAGATATTAAGAAAAGGAGGAATAAAAAGAAATTGAGAAAGAAAAATGGCCATTTCTTGATCTTGAGAGTGATTGAAAAGTTTAAAAATATCCTGATCCATCCAAAAAAGTCCTAAAAGCGGAGGGGATATAGCAAATAAGGCGTCCCAGGTGCTCACTTATGTGGAATACAGTAGAGTCTCACAACAAAAATTCAGCAAATGACCCTGGTGGTGCAAAATTGGGAGGACTTACTTCTGAGATAAGGTGCCTCCACAACAATGAAACTTCTTGAATTGATCAGCAAAGAGCCTTCTGGCCAACTGAGGACCATCCAGCTCTTCCAAAACATAGGATCCACCTCTAGCTTGGAAAACCACCCAATAAGCACAATTCCAGCAGTCAGCAAAAAGCTTTCCCCAGCGGGTTTCCAAAGATCAATTATAAGCTAAAAATAGATCACCAGGTTTTAAGGGATCCATTATTTGATTTAAGTGCTTATATTCCCAATAATGAACCTATTTTTCCCTGGATTCCATCATCTTCTGATAAGCTTCATCACAAACATCTTCACTTTGCTCCAGTTGCTTGGATCTAGCAACTAACAGATCAGTGGTTGAGGAAACCTCTTCCCATGAGATACCCAAGAAGGATTCCATTGCCAGATCCAAAGGAAGAACTACTCTCTGACAAAAGATGATTTCATATGGTGAGTAGCCAGTAGTCTGTTGGATTGAGATTTGATCAGGGAAGAGAACAACTGTAAGGAATTTGCAACAATTCTTGCGACTTTCACCAGCTAGTTTAACAAGTGCAGCCTTCAAAGTAGCATGGCCTTGTTCCACCATGCCTTGGAATTCAGGATAATAAGGAGTAGTAACTCTATGTTGTCCAGGAAGAGATAAGATCATTTCAGCAAGTTTGCCACCAAATTCTGAGCTTCCATCAGTAGAGTAAGATTGAGCCAATCCATAACACATTTTCCAAGTGTCATAGAGGAATGCTGCCACTGATTCAGAGCTAAGATTCTTAAGAAATTCAGCTTCAACCTATTGAGAGAAATAATCCCTAGCCACAATGAGGTACTTAGCACCACCTGCCTTAATATCAACCACATCCATAGCAATCATTCCAAAGAGGGTGGACTCCCAGTAGTATAAAAAATTTCAGCTGGTTTCCTAAGATCACTTTTTTGACAAACCTCACAACTCTTGCACCATTGAGAGATGGATTTCTTCAGAGATGGCGACCAAAATTGTTTGGATATTCATGGATAAGTTTTGGTTTCCCCACCATAAACAAGACCTTCATGGAGACTTTCAAGGATAGAATCTTGTTTATAAGGAATAGTAACAACAATAAGAGCACAAGTATTTCCTCTTTTCATAAGCCTAGAGCCTTGCACAAAGAAATTAGGGGACTTTCTTTTGAGGGATCAAAATTCTTTGGAAGAGAGATAAGGAGATGTTTGAAATGTTAAAAAAAAATGCTCTAGTTTAAGCAAGAAACCTTGCTGAAAGCCAGAATAATCCTGAGAGGAGAAGTAAAAAACAGGCTTAATTAAAGGTTCTTCCTCATCAAAATCCATTCCAAAATCAGATTTTTCATCACCAAGAGGACATTGGGATAAATCATCAGGCATGGTTGTAGATTTTCCAGGCCTGTGAACAATATCAAAAGAAAAAAGCTGGTTAAAGGCCACCCAACAAGTGATAGGAGCATCAGGGAGGCTGGGAGTATTGATCATTTCCATGATGGATTGAGCATTGACTTTTAATTTGAAATGTTGACCCCAGAGGATGGTTTGGAGCTTGTTCATCATTCAAGCCAAACTGCAGAGCTCCAGTTTTGGTTGAGAGTATCTGGATTCTACATCTGAAAATAAGAAAGATTCACAGAGAGCAGGAAGGTCCCAACCATTTTTAACTTTGTGAGAAAGGACAGCCCCAACAGATTGATAACTAGAATCAACAGCCAGCTTGATCTTTCCAGCTCCAGGTCCATAAGAGATTTTTTTTCAAAACTATGTCTTTACCAAAAATAATTTTGAGCAACTGAAACAAATGTTCACACTCTTGGGTCCAAATCCATTCAGTATCTTTCCTGATTAGCCAACACAAGGGTGCACAGATTTTTGATAAAGATGGGATAAAGATTCCAACATAAGTTACAAAACCCAGAAATCCTCTAAATTCAGTGGGATTAATTGGGGTGGGCCAAGGAATGATCTTGTTGACTTTGGCTGGTTTCATCCTTCTCCCTTCCTTGAAAAAAAAATGACCAACAATTTCCAGAGCAGGGACCCAAGCAGACAATTTGGACCCAGAGACAGTGAGGCCAGACTCCTTGATTCAAACCAGAATCCTTTCCAAAGTAGTAGCATATTCCCAGATGAATTGAAGAATTCCTGAATGCCAAGGCAAGAGCTCATTATCATAGTCAGAAACTAGACCTTTAATTCTACCATCATCAATAAAGATACCAGCATGATCAGGGATTTTATCCTGAATGATCCAAATAATCTGAGCCTGATATACTGCAACCAAATTAGTGGCACCTTGAAGCAATCAAGTAATTTGGAATCAACCAAGAGGAGTATCAAAAGTAATGAGAGGGCAAAATATAGGATGTAAGGATTGTTTTTCATAACCACTCGTAATGTCCCCTTGACCATAGCAAGCTCTCCCAGAGAAAGATTCAACAAATATTTCAGTGGCAGGAGGAATACCAGAGTCTTTGATAGGAACTTTGTTAAGAGGTTGAAGATCATGAACTATTCTAAGTTTACCATTATTCTTGAGGAAAAAGAAGAAAGGGCAGGAATAACTGGAAGTTGAATGTTCATGTAGACCAGTACAAACTCCTTTGTAGACCAACTTGATAAATTCATTGAATTTAGCAGCAGGTATTGGGATCTTTTTCTTTTTCCAAGGATCATGTTTGACTACAGGATAATATAGGAGAGGCTATAGGATTCTTTCAAGGGACCTCTCTCTTCTTCACAGAAAGCAATAGATTTTTCCCTTAGAGATAGGACATTTTTCATTGAATTTAAAATATCAGGAAGAAGCCATCCATCTGGACCAAAGTTGACCAATTTAAGACGTTCTTCAGTGACACAAACATTAGGCACAAATGGAACGGTAAGAGATTGGGATAAACCACAGTAAGGATTTCATAATAAGACAGGACACATGAGAGGGGGATTGAGGTTAAGATTCATAGGCTAGTTGACCGGTTGGACTTTTTTTTCAACTGGTTTCTACTTGGTAGCAAAAGAGAGAAGTTCTTGTTTCCTCCAAGAGTTGACCAGCAAAACTTGATTACAAAAATTGAGACCAAGTTCCAACATTTTCCATGCCTGATGTTCCACAATGTCCTCAAAGGGTGCCTTTCCCATAAAGGGAGAACCAGGAGATAATATGTTGCTCACATGTGTGGCACAATGTAGGGTTTCAAAAACAATGGTAGAAGATTGCCCTAGTGGTGCACAATTGGGAGGACTTACTTCTAATCCAAATTGCCTCCACTGAAGCCCATATTCCTCCATACCAAAACCACCAAGCATAGGATTGAGATCAGGATCTAGCTTATACTCATTGAATAGATTCAAACTGGCACTGAGAGGTGATTGATCAGGCCTAAGAGTACAAGGAAAAGAAGACACAACAGATCCAGGGAGATCAGAAATGTTTTTGGTATTTTCTATTTTGATATGTTTTTGTTCTTTAATGCTTTCCAGATCAGAAGAAAATGATGAGAAAAATAAAAAATAAGCCTCAGGGATGAGATTTGACCCTTGAGTTTGAATCCAAGGCTGAGGAGAACTAAAACTATCAGTAGGATCAACTATTCTAATAAAAAATGAGAGAAGTTGGAATTTTCCTACTGCTTTCCCTTAACAATTGATTTGGGAGTATGACCAGGAAAATCTCTTTCCCAAGGACCAGAATCCAAAGAACAGAGAGAAAATTAAATTTTCCTGCCATCAGCATTAGGGAGGAGAATTCTCTCACAAACCAAATCAGAAAACATTGGGGTAGCACCAAAATTCATTAAGAATGGTTGTCCCAAGATCATATGACCTTCCAAAAAAGTGATCCAAAACTGACAAGTTCCAAAAATATTTTGACCAATTCTAACTGGGACCTCCTCAGAAATACCAACCAATTCACAAGATTTTTTCCCTATCCCATAAACTGCTGAATTGAAGCTGACCCTAGGACTAATCTTGAGTTTTCAGGCCATAGCATCCAAAATTAAGTTGGGTTGAGAACCAGAATTTACAAGAGGATAACCAGTTTTAGCTGAATCACCAAGATAAAAGGTAGGAAACCAAGAGGCCAGTAGTAAAGATTGGAATCTGAGGAAGGACTTGTTCCACCAGAGTCCCCCATCAAAGTGCCAGAGGAGACCTTTAATTCCTCAGGACCAATCTCCACACATCAACAAGAGACCCATTTCTTCATTCCTTCAGCAACAGATGGAGAAATCAACAGGAGTTTGGCCACAGATAGATCAGATATTTTGAGATAAGAAATTTTCTTTAATACCCCTTCCACAGCATTGAGGTGGTCCTTAGAAATTCCCCTCTCAAACCAAACTTTGGGCTGGGTGGAGGGAGGAAGTTTAGGTGAAGCAGGAACAGGATCAGAGGGTTGAGTTTATTTAGATGATGGAGGAGGATTGGAGTTATCTTGGAACCTTTCCATGAGTGGCTTCTTTTCCACCTCCATGTCTTCTACATCAGAGGAAGAAGGTTTTGGTGAGCATCAATTTTTAACTGGTTTTTGAAGGATTGAAGTTGGCAAGGAAGGAGCCTTATGAGGTTTAGGTTCCTCATGTTGTTTCCTAGCTGTATCAGATTAATAAGCCCCAGAAAGACTTGAGGAGGGGATAGCTGGAGGATACCAAGGTTGGAGGGTACCACAGGATGATTGAAAATTGAAAGAAGCCAAAGATGCCTTCTTAGGGGGTGGTGGCTGATAAGAAACCACAAAATGATGAATAGGGAAAGATGAATGTCACAAAGATTTTTCCAAAGTGGATTTAACCTGAATTCTTGCCAACAATCAGACTTGAACTTGAATGAGACTATATGTTTGAAATCTTCTAAGAGAATGAAGCAAATAGGAGAAGATTTGGAATTTGGAGTGGGAGGGGAACTCAGAGGAAGATAAGTGCAAGGAATTAAAGAATAAAGCAGAACCACTGGAGACTTATATTTTTTGGCAAGAATGAAACCATGGCATGGAAATTCCGTCCACATATTTATGGGAGCTGGGCCATAAAGGTGGTTAATTTGCCTTTTTTCTTCTTGAAAATTTTCACCCCAGATATCATGTAGTAATCTTGGTTCCTTGAAGATTGGGTTTGAATCAAGCTCTTTCACTATTCTTTCCTGAATTAAATGCATTCTTCTGAATTCCTCCCCCAAAAAATGGCTGCTGCACTAAAGCCACAGTTCTCATCCCCTATGAAATTTTCAACATGTGATATATGTGGAATGGCTGTTTTTGGGGATATGAAGTCTTTGTATTCAAAATAAAACAAAAAATCACAATTTTTTTTTATAAAATAGAATGTGGTCTGAGGACAAAATTCACTTCTTCAATTGAGAATTTGTCAAAGATTCCAGAAGGAGGGTAAAATAATTTTCAGGAAAAGCAGAGGAAAATCCAAAAAAAATTCAGCAAAAATTAATAAATGAGAAAATATCAAATTTACTCACCTTCTCACTGATTTTTGGGGATGTTTGTGCTAATACCTTCCTTCCAGGAGGATGGAAAGGAGCATCACCGTCTTCATTGGAAACCTTTAGTCTCTTGATTCTTGTCCCAGGATTGTATTCAGGAGAAGCAGCCCCCTTATTCACAATGGTTCCAGACCTCTGATCAAAGTTTCAATGAAAAATTAACAAAAGATAATATCCAGAAAACCAACAAAAAAAAAAGTAATTTAAATCTCACTGTTTTAATAACATCCAAATCTGGAAGCTATTCAGCTGCTGAATCTCCCCCTTCATCCAAATTTGGAACCTCTTCATCTTCTGAATATTCCTGTTCAGTCAGAAATTACCCTATATTAAAAAAATGACAAGGACCTAATAAGATTCAATTAGATTCCTTGAGAACTAAAAACCAGCTGAGGCTGTGAGAACAGACAAACAAATCAGAAGAAGACTTTAGAAAGAAGAGAAGAAATGAGAAGATGAAAATGTAGAGCCCTACAGCGTAGATTCATCAGGATATTCAAAAAGGACAGCTTCAAGTTGTGAGAGTTTAAGAACGTGAGGACAAGTTGAAGAGACAGGAGGGATGTTGTTTGAGCATAGAAAGAAATAGCTGCTAGATGTGGTGGATAGTCAGACCGGGTTTGATAGCCTTATTGGAGAAGTGAGCATCTTACCAGTCAGAGATTTAAGAGGCGATTGGATTGAGTTGGTAAGTGCGTTGATAGTCGAGAGGATGAAAGTAGGAGAAATGAAAGAAGAAGAGAAATAAAATAAGAAAGAAAACAAAAATAGAAAAGTAGACTGATGAAAAGTAAGACGGTTGAGAACATAGATGATCAGAAAATAAGGAGATGGAGACTCCTGGGAGAGAATAGACACCCTGTCATGAGAGTCATGAGAAGAGCTATGTCAGGGTCCCCGTTGTGGACTCAGAGAGCACCCGCGCACTGAGACGCAGAGAGTGGTGAGCACAGGGGATGAATACTCAACACCCCTTGTGACTGGTAAGAGGAGTACATTCCACTAAGAGTTAATTATTAAATACGGCTTGTTGAAGGAGTTTGAGGGCCCCAACAGAGGTGGCTTTAGTTAAAGAATCTGCTAGCATTCTATCCGTGGAAACCAGGTTGAGAATAAATTTAGAGAGGGAAAAATCTTCACGCAGACCTTTAGTTTTAATGTCAATGTGTCAAGACTTGGAGTGCAATCCAAATTTTTTTATCTTATCATCTAATCCTTTGTTATCTACATGAATAGTTGGTTTGGTAGAGGAAGACACATATATTTTGTCCACAAGGTGAGTGATCAACTTCAATTTGAGGTAGCAATTGAGTAAAGCGTTGAGTTCTGATTTGGTAGATGAGTAAGTTACATTCCGCTGTCTCGAGGAGTTCCAGAGGATAGGACTGCCGTAGTGTAGTACGATATATCCGGTTTGAGATTTACGCGAGGTTGGATCATTGCCCCACGTAGCATCACTATAGCCAGAGATACGATCCTTGGATGAGTCGCATTTCAGGGTTAACTTGAAGTCCTTAGTGGTCTTGAGGTATTTCCATACTTTACGTACTTCTTTCCAATGAGTTAGACCTGGTTTTGCATTGAATCTTGCCAAACTGGAAACGGCAAAGGAAATATCTGGACGGGTGTATTGAGAAAGGTGATTGAGCAATCCAATAGCAGATCAATAGTTGATATTGAGTGGACAGAACTGTGCATGTTCTTTGTCAGATGCCAGTTCAAGGTGATGGTTTTGAGTGAGAGGTGTATTGATATCTTTGCATTCAGTGAGGCACAATTCTTCTAGACCTCTTTCAATATGTTTTGGTTGGCTTAAGTAAATACTTTCTCCGTTGAATTCAATTAGCATTCCAAGGATTGTATTAGGTGCGTGGCAAGACAAATTTGAGAATATTTTTAAAAAGTTAATCGCAAACGAGTCGGATTTTCCTACTAAGATCAGGTCATTGACATGGAAGTAAAGGACTTCCCCGGACCTAGAATTAAGATACAAGCAGGGATTGCTGGTGGATTTGCGGAATCCCTGAGATTTTATCCAAGTGGTGAGCGTCTCATACCAATTCTTGGGTGATTGGAATAAACCATAGAGAGATTTCTTTAGTTTGAGATAGGGAGATTTTCAATTTGATCCTTCTGGAGTTTTGATTAAAACTGTTTTGTTCAAGGGGGCGTGAAGGAAGGCCCCTTTTACATCAAACTGGGTAAAGTTCATATTATTCTTTAATCCATAGATCAGAGCAAGGCGGAGGGATCCAAGTTTTCCAGTTGGAGCCCAAGTCTCCTCAAAATCTATACCTTGGACCTGATTGAATCCTTGTACACATAGACGTGCCTCATATTTCACGGGCTCACCGTGACAGTTTTCTTTCACTTTGAATACCCATGTTGTGTTTAGTATATTATCCGGTTTGTTGTAATATTCCTCCCAGACCTCTTGAGTTTTGATAGAGTTGAGTTCTTCCTTGGAAGCCTCTTTCCACTTAGGCCATTCTGAGCATTTTTGGGGGGCCTTGTAAGAGGGAGGTTTGTAATAATGGTGGAAGCCATATCTTTGGGGTTTCTGAAGTTCTTTTCTGGGACGTAGACTGATCTGTTGAGGAGGCGGTTCAGGTTCAGAGTGAGAAGGTGGAGATGAAGGTTGAGGTGTAGAGTGGGAAGGTGGAGACAAAGGTTGAGTTGTCAAGTGAAGGACATCTTCTGGATCAGAATCAGAGTCAGAGTATTCCAAAGTGGGTTCTCTAATCAAGTATTGTTTCTTGTACGTGGAAAAATCCGTTTCATATGAGTTTGAATTAGATTGGGAAAAGATATCCAGGCCAGGCGACTCAAAGAAAGGAAATTTGGAGAGTTTATCTTTGAGGAAGTTGACTTGCTTGTTTTCTATGACAGCTCCAAGCGTATTCAGAATTAAGTATGAATGAAAAGTTGGGTTGAATCCAATTAAGACTCCCTCAAGACCTTTTTCATCAAATTTTCTTCCTTTTTGAAGAAGATTGGCAAGGTAGATCACAGAAGAACCTACGGGTTTTAAATAATTAGCTGGGAGGACCTCACCAAACATAAGTTCCCAGGGAGACGACTGATTACCTTCTCAAGGAATCTGATTTAGCATGAAGCAGCAACTACAAGTCATTATATGCCAATAGTTTTTGGCTAGACGAGACAAAGAGAAGGTGGATTGGGCTGATTTGATGATCGTCCTATTAGCTCTTTCAGCTTGTCCGTTATGTTGAGGGTGATAAGGTTTGGAGGTGCAAAGTTTAATGAATTTCTTCTTGGCAAAGTCTTTCAAATCGAGTTAGTGAATTTGGTTCCTTGATCCAAGAATATTTCAGAAGGGTAATAGTTTAAACGTTTGTGTTCCGTCTCCAGAATACTGATAATTGTTTCAGGGGTTTGGTCTTTGGAAGAGAGAGGAAAGCATGCAAGATAACCTGTATAATTGTCGACAATAGTGAGTAGATAGTGATGTCCAGCCTTAGATTGGGGAGTAATTGGCCCAACTAGATCAAGATGTATTCGCTCTAAAGGTTTACGGGCAGGAGTAGAGACATTAGAGAAGGGAGATTTGGTGATCTTGCTCTTGATGCAGCTGTCGCATTGAAAAGTCTGGAGTTCTTTGTTGGTGAAGCAATCTTTGAGGAGAGGTTTAAGCGTAGAAATAGGGGCATGGCCGTACATCTTGTGCAAATCCAATAGAGTATAAGATGGTAGATTGGTGAAATTTACAGAATTATTTGGGCCAGCCAATAGAGGTCTTTCAACAACAAACAAGTTGTCCCTCATCAAGCCCTTCAACACAATTTGGTCTCCTTGAGAGACTTTGAATCTGTCGCGGGTTTGAGTGAGGTTAAATCCTTTCTTTGCGAGAAATCCAGGACTAATCAGATTGACAACTATATTGGGTAAGTCAGCGCAATCTTCGAGCCTGATCACCAAATCGTTCCATTCAAGTTTCACTGTTCCAATTCCTTGTATTTTGAGATTGTCTTCAAGTTTTCCAGTCTTAATTTCTTCTGCCTTGAGTTGTAGATTTATAGAAGAGAAAAATTTCAAGTTGTTAAAGATGTGAAAGTTGGCTCTGGAGTCCAAAAGTAAATTAGGATTGTTGTCAGCATTGATCCAGAGAGTTAGTAAGGCATGATAATTGATGGTTGGATTCTTCTCAGTCTTATTTTTCCATTTGTTTTGTTGTTCAATCCACCATTGAGGAGCAGTTTGAGGGTGGATATGGAAACAGGAAGATTCAGCGTGAGGTGCGTTAGGATCGTGGTATCCTTTGCGGCATTGCAATTTTATCTTCTTCTCATCCTTGAAGGCCCTTTTCTTGGTAGAGACTAGTGATACATCTGTGGATGTTTTACTGACATTTGTTTGGGCCTTTCTCTCATTGAGGTATTGAGTAAGATGATTGAAAACCACGTCTATTTTCAGGTTCTTTTCCACGTGCATAATTTGTTGTTTTAGGTTTTTGAGTGTAGGAGGAAATTTGAACAATAACAAATACAACAGTATATTATTTGGCAGTTTGATCCCAACATCTGTCATTCTTGTGATGGCTTTTCTCATTTTGGTGATGAAACTCTCAATGGCGTTTTCATGAAAAGCTGAATGGAGGAAGTGGTTGAACACCCTCTCTTGATTTTCTGTCTCTGAAGAGGCAAATCTTCTTGTAATTTTGGCCCATAGAAGCTTTGAAGACAAGATATTCGTGGAGTTTACAACATTTGCATGGGTAGTATTGTCAAGCTTGGATAAAATTATTGCCCTGATTTCTCTATCCTGTTTTAACAATAAGGGTCCCGAATTTTGAGTGATGGCGTCCTTAATGTCTTTGAGGTCAAAGAGCATAAGCATCTTGTCCCGCCAGATAGAGTAATTTTCTTCATTTAAAGGGGGTATAGCATTGACGGATGCTTTCAGAGCAACTTGATGAAAGTAATCGTTTGCTCCGGCTGGTTTGTTCATGGCTAGATTGATTAGGTTTGTTGGTGGGTCCTTCGGCTTTTAACCGTAATAAGATTCAATTAGATTTCTTGAGAACTAAAAAACAGCTGAGGCTGTGAGAACAGACAAACAAATCAGAAGAAGACTTTAGAAAGAAGAGGAGAAATGAGAAGATGAAAATGTAGAGCCCTACAGCGTAGATTCATCAGGATAGTCAAAAAGGACAGCTTTGAGTTGTGAGAGTTTAAGAACGTGAGGACAAGTTGAAGAGACAGGAGGGATGTTGTTTGAGAATAGACAGAAATAGCCGCTAGATGTGGTGGATAGTCAGACCGGGTTTGATAGCCTTATTGGAGAAGTGAGCATCTTACCAGTCAGAGATTTAAGAGGCGATTGGATTGAGTTGGTAAGTGCGTTGATAGTCAAGAGGATGAAAGTAGGAGAAATGAAAGAAGAAGAGAAATAAAATAAGGAAGAAAACAAAAATAGAAAAGTAGACTGATGACGAGTAAGACGGTTGAGAACATAGATGATCAGAAAATAGGTAGATGGAGATTCCTGGGAGAGAATAGACACTGTGTCATGAGATTCATGAGAAGAGCTATTTTGGGGTCCCCGTTGTGGACTCAGAGAGCACCCGCGCACTGAGAGGCAGGGAGTGGTGAGCACGGGGGATGAATACTCAACAGGAACCATTAAAAAAAACAACCCATTGCAGAAAAAATAAGTATAGATATAAAATGACTTCTTCCTCTTATTTTTCCTTCTTTTTTCCCTTCCACTTCCCTTGGATTTCCTTCCACATTCTTGAAACCAGAACACAGAGGGAAATAAATTAAGTATGAAACTTGATATATATTTTATTTTCCCAAAAAATGCTGACTGCCCTCAGAATTTGCTATAAATTTATTCTTTGTACTTCCTCTCTTCTTGGGTTCTTTTAAATATTCAAAACCAGATGGATCTCTTTTGCTTGATGACTGAAAGATTTTCTTGAACTTATTAGCTGCTCCTTTGGGTTTTCCTCTTACTTTGTATCTTTGAGTGGAATTGGGCTCTTGAATCAGAGTAAGTTGATATCTTCCACTGTATAGCTTTGTGCTTTCACCAAAATAATATAGCTGTTCTCCAGTTGGAAAATTGCTGCATTTTTCAAACAGTACATTGAAATATAGATTTTAATTCTTGTCTCTGGTTGGAAATTCAAGTTTTTAAGATTCTTCAGTTGACTCAGGGTTCAGAGTTAACCCAGGAAAGCCAAATCAAAATCAATCAGGAAATTATTCATTTGAGCTTGAATCCAAAAATAAAAAGAAAAAACTTACTGAGAATGGAGCTTTGACATTTCATTGAGGATGAAAATCATCAAGTTGGAAAACTTCACCCTTTCTGATAGGAAATTTGACTTTATTAATACATGGTATGGTAAACACATGTAAGAAGATTAATTGCAGTTGTTGCAATTGGTTTAAGATTCAGGAACTTGATGAAATGAATGAATGATTTTAAGGGAAAAGTTGCTGATCTTTCCACAAAGATGATCCACACAGTGAGGCAAAGCAATGAGATGCTTGAATTTTTTCTGAGAGTCTTCTATGGCTCTCTCACAGATTTGGATAGTGATGGAACTTTAAATTATTTGAACTACATCATAGAAAGACCCAATAGAAGAATTGATGAAACATTTAAGTTAGGAGTGAGAACCTTGTATGCTTGAGGTACTTGTATTTTCAGAGTGAAAGTGTTTGTTTGCCAAATAGGAGAAAAATTTTCTTTTTGGAGGAATCCAGTTTTCAATAAGGTAGTCAGAAGTTGGAGCATTCCAGAAAAGAAAAACTTTTGTGAAGTTTTCCTGATAGCTTGATTCAGATTTTTAATAGACCAACTGGTGCCATTTTTTCTGGAACAGCTTCCATTCATCTTCAGATTTAAAGTGCTTCCTGAAATTGGTTTTAATTTTCTTGAAAATATGCAAGATGCAGAGAAGATGATGAGAGGAAGGGAAAACCGTTTAAATTAAACTATAAAGTGGTTGTTCCTTGTCTGTAACAATCACACTAGGTTCTTTTTCTTACAAAATTTCCTGAAGTTGATTCAGGGCCCATTGATAGTTCTGTTCTCTATCTTGAGATAAAAAACAGAAGGAAACTGAGAGGCTTCTGGAACAATTGTTTAACCCAAGAATATGAAGAAGGTGCATTCCAAATTTGTTGGTTTTATATGTACATTCCATCATAATGAGATTTGGGAAAATTTTGAGATGTTTAATAAAATCAGGGTATGAAATGAATAATGAAGTAATTTGACCATCCACATGTTTAATTTTGTAGTAAAAAGACAAATTCTAGAGTTCCAGTAAAAGTGCTTAAACAGGTGTTCTGCCATCAAGGGCTTTTTTTGCATTTGCGTTCTTTTGTTGTAAGTAGTGTTTAGATTTGTGTGGACATAAGATGATGAGGTTTTTATGAGAGAGTTGAGAAGTTTTAGTGGGGGAACTTTGGCTTTGGATAAATTTTCAACCACCTCCTTTTTCTTCCCTTGGATTCTTCTGTGGGTGGGATGAGTGGTAGGATCAATGGAAGGTGGATGATTTTGCTCTGGACATATAACCTTCACCAACCAAACACCCAATCTTTTTGTAAGTTTCCCTGATAAACTGAAAGAACCATTGGTCTTTCTTGATTTTTTTTGAATTTGGTGGTATCTTTTCTGGGTTTATATTCCCCAGATTTATCACATTGATAACTGTAGGCTGCATTCTTGGAATTGGATTCTCTGGTAGATATGACATATCCATGTGACTTTGCTCATGATTGGATAGCATCAACCAGATCCTCCTTTTTATTATATGATAGCTCAGGAGGAGGGGCCAGAGGGGTTGAATAAGGAGAAGGAGTTTGAGTAGGTGAAGAAGGAGAAAGAGGAGTTGAATCACCAGTTTGATTAGATGAGATATTTGAGGATGGGCCTGGTGAAACAGTTCTGAAAGGCAGGTGGATATTTTCTTGGGCCATTGCAAAAATGTATTTTATTTGTAAAAAAATGAACTGATAATAGGAGTTGATAGTTGAGAGATATATCAAGGTTAAATTGAGTTAAAAGAGGTATTCAGAGACTTGATATAAGAGGGAAAAGAGTTTTTTTAAATTATCTGGAGTATTGAGTTTTTTTGTTGAGGAGCTGTGAAGGATGATGAGTGGTGTGGTTTGGTTTGGTTTGGTGTGGTGTGGTGTGGTGTGGTGTGGTGTGGTTTGGTGTGGTGTGGTGTGGTGTGGTGTGGTGTGGTGTGGTGTGGTGTGGTGTGGTGTGGTGTGATGTGGTGTGGTGTGATGTGATGTGATGTGGTGTGGTGTGGTGTGGTGTGGTGTGGTGTGGTGTGGTGTGGTGTGGTGTGGTGTGGTGTGGTGTGGTGTGGTGTGGTGTGGTGTGGTGTGGTGTGGTGTGGTGTGGTGTGGTGTGGTGTGGTGTGGTGTGGTGTGGTGTGGTGTGGTGTGGTGTGGTGTGGTGTGGTGTGGTGTGGTGTGGTGTGGTGTGGTGTGGTGTGGTGTGGTGTGGTGTGGTGTGGTGTGGTGTGGTGTGGTGTGGTGTGGTGTGGTGTGGTGTGGTGTGGTGTGGTGTGGTGTGGTGTGGTGTGGTGTGGTGTGGTGTGGTGTGGTGTGGTGTGGTGTGGTGTGGTGTGGTATGGTGTGGTGTGGTGTGAGGAGTTGTGGTGTGGTGTGGTGTGGCGTGGTAGTGGTGTGGGGTGATGGGAGGGTGGAACAGGTCAAGGGGGTGGCTTATGAGATAATTGGATTGCTTCAAGATGGGTGGAGGTCTTAGGAAAAAAATTTTCAGTCATATTGAATATATGCATGTGAAAGGGCTCAAAGAACAGTCCCAGAGGTCTAATAGCATGATTTTTTGGTTTGGTTTTTGAGACACAAATAGTGCCTCACAAATTACCAAAACATAAATTTTAAAAATGTTCAGAGAATTGGTTTAACACTGCAGCTTTGAATATTTCAGATCTTCATTATTTGTTTCAGGAAAAATAATCCAAAAAGGATAGTTAAAGAGAGACCACCCTTTTCTGTTGAGTTATATTCATTCTCATTTATAATTTGAGGTGTAGAAAATGTGACAAGGAGTCAGAGAAATTTGAATTTGGGGATTTGGATTGTACTCTAAAGTTTTCAGAAAAAATATGTGGAAATTTTGATTCCAGATGTAAAAAAAAAAACATTGCAACAGTTGTATTAATTTGAAGTGTTTTCACATTGGATTCAATTTTTGGAGGCCCAGGATAGATCCAAAAATTCCAAAAAAAAATTGAACAGCTCTTTAATAGTTGTTTCAAATTAACAACAGCTTGATACACCAAAAAAAATTCATCAAAAAGGCAAACAAAAGGATCCAAAAGTTCAATAAGAAATTTCAATTTTTCAAATTGCTTGATTTTTTGAAGTTATTTTTTAAGGCAATATCATTCATCCAAAAAATCTGTAAGAGATATTGAAATTCTCTTTGACTTTTTATTTAAATTTTTTAAATTTTTAATCAACAAAAAAGATAAAATAAAAAGGAACATAAAAGGAATGTAAAAGGATGGAAATTGAAGAGTTTAATATGAGAAGCAAGGTTATTTGGAGAAGGAAGAAGTATGGTAGGCTACTGAAGAGCCAAATGAGATGTATTGATAAGGCTAAAAAGAGCCAAGGACAGAGGGAAAGTACTTGTATAGTCAAGTGGAACTGATCTGAAGAGGAGGAAGGGACACTCCGGTTTAGTTGTCTGGTAATCAGATGATTTTCATTCATGGTCCAAGGGAAGGACCAGTATTTATGGACAACTAGAGAACCCCAAAGGGGTCTAAGGCAGCAGGTTAGAGACAACTAGAGAGCCCCAGAGGGCACCTAAGAAATGGGTAATGAGATAATGAAAACAGTAAGATAGCAATAAGGCAACTAAATTTTTTAGTCACAGAATTTGAACATCAAAAAGACAACACACCACCTTAACTGACAATATTAGGAACCAGTTTAAGACCAGCAAACATTCCAGAGATTCATGAGAAATGAGAGGAGAATATGAGAATGATAGAGATATGATAGTTGAGTAATAAATGACAAGACACCACCTTGTCAGGATATGAGATGGGGAAATGATAGCCTATTTTAAGAGGATCAACAAGGACTTCAGGCATAGTTGCCTAGCATGATATGGGGAATGGTAGCCTATTTTAAGAGGAGAAACAAGGACCTCAGGCATAGTTGCGTAGCTTAATGGGTGAGAATGATATGATGATGATGGTGATGGTGATGGTGATGGTGATGGTGATGGTGATGGTGATGGTGATGATAGTGGTAATGGTGATGGTGATGGTGATGGTTTTAGAGATGAAGTTGGAATGGAGTGGTGAAAGTTATAGGATAATGGTGGTGGATGACAGTATAGCATGATAAGGAATGTGGATATATTAAAGATAGAGGGTGGGGAGCTGGAGATATAGAGACAGTATTGAAAAAAAGGAGGAAAGGATCCCAACACACCAGCCTGTTCAATACTGGATGGAAGGGAGGTTGATATGTTGTTGAGGTTGATTGGTTAGGTTGATGATGATTGGTTGTCTATATGGTTGGTGAATGGAATGATGATTGAATTGGATGGATGATGGGTGTATTGATGTTGGAGATGGAGCAAGTAAAGAAGTAGCAGGTGTAGCAGATGAGATGGATGGGAGTGAGCAAGTGGTGGTTGAGGTAGCGGGTGGAGCAGTTGAGATGGAGATGAAGCAATGGGTGATATAGTAGCAGGCGGAGAAAACAAGATGGAGGAGATTAAATGAGGAAAGAAGTAGCGGGTGGAGCAATGGAAGAATGGTTAGGGTGACAGGAAAGGCCAAATGAATGGACCACCCCTTTGGAATGATTGAGATTTGATTGATGAATGAAGAGCGGAGCAAGAGATGAGTAGCAATTGAGATCACAGGCAAGGTTGAGAGAGTGAGCGCGCAAAGGTTGATTTGAGCAGCAATCAAGGTTGCAGAAGGCAGCAAGAGGTATCAAGAGCAAGGTCGCGGATGGGATGATGAAGTCAATGAGCGGGCAAGGGAGCAATGAGGCCACCATTGAGGCAGCAAGAGAGGGAAGTTTGAAGTGAGCAAGGTTGCGGTTAAGGTGCAAGCAAGATCGCACAAGCTTGACAGGTTGAAGATTCAGTTGAGCGAGCAAGGATAGGAGGAGGAGGAGAGAGGAGAGAGCGCGCAAGACGTCGGAGATGAGGGAAGGCTGAGAGGCAGAAACAATTTTGCGGGTGAGGTGGAGATGGCAGAGGTTGAGGTGGAGATATTGAATAGAGACCAAGGTTGCGAGGCGTTGAAGAAGCAACTGGGTTGTTGAACAACAAGTAAAGGTAGGATCTGAAGGAAGATGGGCCAAGCAATCCATTGGGAGTTGATGGAATAGATGATGGACAGAGATTGATGAGGGTTGAAAGAACAAATCAATGGCAAGCGGATAGCGACGGAAGCAGTGAGCAATTGGGGTTTGAGGACTGTATCAGCAAAGCCCCGAGCGGTTGATTGCCATTCAAGTGGATCTCAAGAGAGGTGCGAGATTGCTAGGGAAGGAGATGATTGAGCGATTGAGCAGATAATAGGGGAGTGAGAGCGTAGGACAGAGAGGGAGAGCGAGCTGAGGGAAGAAGCGGAAGATGTGGAAGAAGGACAGGGATGGCAGGGTCAAATTTGGATGATCAGACAGATCCAACGAAGTGGGAGACCTATTCAAGTTAATTCATTGGGTAATCCTCAAAGGTGGTGGGGTCAAGGAGATTGATGAAGTGTTGGAATCATGGATAGACAGAGTCAAATTGACAGGGAACCTCTGCTTGTTTCTGTACGATCCAAGTGACTTTGACTTGGTTGATGAAGAAGAAGTGCTACTGGAAGCGTAATGAGAGTAACCCTGTAAGAGTCCACTGGACCCTAACGCCGCAACGCCAATCAATCAGTCAATTCCACTGGCACGTTCCTTGATCTTCCCCCCCTTACGAGTACCATTGGGGCTGGTCCCACAATGATAGTGATGATGGCGACGGGTTGTAAAGCTGTTGTTCGTGAGCAGGGGACCACTGGATGGTGGCGGATAGTGTTGAAGGAATGGACTGGCGGCGAAGGAGCTAAAGGTTAGATTGATTGGTGGACTGGGGATGATGGCCGCCGATGGACAAGTATCAATGGGTTGAGGACTGGGATCAGAGCTTGGTTTGGTCAATGGTAGAGGAGGTGATGATTGCCAGGAAGCATCAAGGAATGGTGTGGGGGTTGTACGACAAGGTGAGGTGCGTCTGGGAGTTGAGGTGGTAGTCGGAGGACAAGGTTTGGCTTGAGCCACAGTCAAGGATGGTTCTCGAGAGCTTTGAGAGCATTCAATTGTTTGCGCTTGAGAGTCGGTGGGTGAAAGCGTATGAGGAGATGATGATGAGGGTGTGATTGCTCAACAATGAGAAATCAAAAGGGGGGCAACTGGAGCGTTGGAGTTTTTGTCTTTGTTTGGTTCCTGTGATTTGGCGCAAAGCGCTTCTTGACGTCTTTGAATGTAATCCATCACTTGTTAAATTGTGGAGGCCATTTATTTCTTGGAATGATGCAATTGGGATTGATTGAGTGCAGCCTGTAGTTGAGCGAGAACATCTTGGAGGGCTGAAAAGTAGCCAAGAGAATAAGCCTTTCTACCATTCTTGGCTGTCTTCTTGTAAAACGTAGCAATGGTTAGATTGAGGATGATGAGGATGGGATGGGATGGGATGGTGGATGCAAGTAGATGTCAAGAGTGGTAAGTAGTAGTGGTGGCCAATAAGGAGAGCAAGAGAAGAGGTTGTCAGAGAGAAGAATTGGAGACAGAAACCCAAGGGGAGGAAGGAGGCTGAGGGGTGCTGGGTTGAAGCGGAGGAGAGGAGACAAGATGAATGGGAGAGGAAGGAAAAGGGATATTGGAGAGGAGGGATGACGATAAAGAGAAGTGTAGGATTGATGAGATTTGCGGTGATACAACCAGTTGGAACAATGAAGTTGACCGGATGGCTTGGCGGGATGAGTTTCAGCTTTTAACCGTGAAGAGTTTAATATGAAAAGCAAGGTTATTTGGAGAAGGAAGGAGTATGGTAGGCTACTGAAGAGCCAAATGAGATGTATTGATAAGGCTACAAAGAGCCAAGGACAGAGGGAAAGTACTTGTATAGTCAAGTGGAACTGATCTGAAGAGGAGGAAGGGACACTCTGGTTTAGTTGTCTGGTAATCAGATGATTTTCATTCATGGTCCAAGGGAAGGACCAGTATTTATGGACAACTAGAGAACCCCAAAGGGGCCTAAGGCAGCAGGTTAGAGACAACTAGAGAGCCCCAGAGGGGGCCTAAGACATGGGTAATGAGATAATGAAAACAGTAAGATAGCAATAAGGTAACTAAATTTGTTAGTTACAGAATTTGAACATCAAAAAGACAACAGAAATATTCAATGACAAATTGGATTTTTTTAATTTTTTGGATTTTTTGAAGGAATTTTTTAGGGTGATGTTAAATTCATGGCTCCAACCATGTGGTAGTTGTGTAGGGCCCTACACGGATCAAATGAGCCTTGGGGTCCCAAAGATGACTTTGAAGGGCCGTTTCAAACAGGTGCAACCCCCGGGGGGTTGTGTAGGAGCCGTGTAACCCCCCTGGAAGTTGTGCCAGAATTTTGGGCACCCCCTGGATGTCAACCCAAATTTGGGATTAAAGCATACTTTGTGGGACTGTTTTTCCACACCTAGCAATCTCAAAGAGACATTAAAGTGAAAACCAAGTAAAATTAAAGTGAAACCAAAGTGAAAGTAAAGTGAAAATTGAAATCATATAAAAATCTGCAAACAATTCTTTCTCAACTCAAAAGTGAGCAAAATTTGTTTGATCAATTGAAAGTTGGATTGAATACTGAAGTATACCATAGCATTTTTTGGCATGTGAACAGTGGCAAGCCCTCCTCCTTCTGACATGGCTGCGTGGAAGGTCTACATTGATAGTGCCATCAACAAAGCTTTGAAAAAGAAAAAAAGGATTTGAGTAATGAAACATTGGAAACCCCAATTGCATCCTCATCAAGGATTATAATTGAGGAACAAAATGATTCACAAATGGACATGGCCGCTGGTGGTGAGTAACATTTTATGTTACTGGTGTTTGCCGTATTTAATTTGATTGTAACTGATGGAGTGCATGCCATCAATATAACTATGTAACTATGGCAGATCCACTTGACCCACCTCCCTTGAGAGATTTTCCTACTAGGGAAGAGGCACAAAACTATTTTCAAACATGGGTAATGAAGCATGGTTACGCTTTAACAGTTTTACACTCAAAGCGTGACCAATATGTGGATTTAGCCTGTGATAGACATGGTTCCTATTTTGGAAATCTTCTTACCAAACAGTCTAGACAAACTCACACAAGGAAGGTTGGGTGCAAGTTTTTAATCCATGAAAGTTGCACAAAGGCAGACCCATTGTGGCGCCTCTCCTACAAAGAAACCCAACATAACCATCAACCATCTGAACATCCCTCTGTGCATCCTCAACTGAGGAGAATCTTGGGGGTTGCCATAGACAATCTAGTAGAAGGCATGAATGATGGTCTCAATACATTACAACTGAAGACCAAATTGAGCAAGATTGATGGGGGGGATTATGTTGATGACCAAAAAATCTATAACACTAAGCGGAAGGTCACACTTGCAGAACTAAAGGGAAAAAATGTTATGGAGGTACTATATGAACAGGTTGAAGAAACAAGTTGGATTCACCAGTCAAAGTTCAGTGGAGAGGGTCACTTGGAGGCCCTGTACTTAGCACATCCAGAGGCATTAAAGCTTTCAAAACAATTCCATCATATTGTATGTTGGATTGTACTTATAAAACAAATAAGTGCAAAACCCCACTATTGCAAGTTGTAGGAATGACAGCCAATCGGAAAAATTTCACAAAAGCACTTGTTTTTATAAAAAAAAGAAATGTTTTATTTCTACAGTTGGTCCGTAAATTCATTAAAGGAGTTGGCTTATGATCATGAGATACTTCCAAAAGTCTTTGTGCCAGACTGTAAAAAAGCTCTGATTTGTGCAATTGAAACTAGTTTCCCAGAGTCATCAAGACAACGTTGCATTTGGCACTTATCTAAAAACATACAAGCAAGCTGTAAAGTGCACTTTGTTAATGACTTTGAAGGATGGAAAAGCTTTATGAATCTGTGGGAAAAGTATTGGTCCTCAAAGACCAAGGAGGAGGCGGAGGTCAATGATGTGGAACTCAGAGTAGGTCCAAATCACTGCTTCTTATTCTTCCTAGTTTTGGGTTCTGACCTTTTGACTTGTACAGTGTTTCTTGAAAGACTATGAGGATGTACTCAATTATATGGAATATAAAATTTTCCCTATCAAAGAGACTTTCTTAACAGGGTGGACTTTTATAAACCCAGATTTTGGAAAAAAAAACATCTTGGGTTGAAGGGGCCCATGCGGCTCTCAAACCATTCCTTGCAAACTCTTTGGGAAACCTGTTGGATGTTTGGAAAATCCATGACAGAACAGTTTTGAATCAAATTAAATCAGTTCATGCATCACTTTATAACTCTTGAATTGATTTAAGGAAATTTCTTCCACCTGAACTGTTACCATTGGGTTACAAATTGTCTTTAGAGGCAATCCATCTTCTTGGGGAACAATTTGAGAATTTCAAACGTGATCATGATGGCAGATTCTGCACCAAGTCATATTTCAAGACTATGGGTTTGCCGTGTTCCCACCAAATAGGTGACCGTCTAGCATTCAGAGGATCCATGGTACCCAAAGATGTTCATCCTCAGGTCAGGTTGGACTATGACCCTTGCAGTTCTTGTTCTGTATGTTGGCTTAAGTTGGATTGTTCAAGTCACTATGTGATGAATGATTTTTGATTAATGCATCCTAATTCACTAATGGTTGATCCTTTTGAATTTTTAATGTGCAATGTTTATGAAACGCTAAGCATTACTCAGTTATGTGAAAAAGTCAATGCAATGATCTTGGAATCTCCAGATCATGAGCAAAGCATCCTATTGAAGTATATCATTCAGAAGATTACAAAATATTGATTGAAGCCAAGACTTGAACCTCAAGTCTTACAATCAAGTAGGGGCCGGCCAATATTGAAAGATACGCTGTGAGAGCCATCTCAGTTTGAGTTTTTTGAAAAACAACTCAAGGGTAAAAAAAGGACTAGAAGGGCTCCAAACAAGAAAAGACAAAAGATTGTAAGTCTTTTCTTTTGGGATATGTTCATTTTTTTGGTTTAAGGAACTTAGTTACTTACTAACTAAAAATGAATCGTTACTCAAAGTTGGCATAATCTGAATCTGAATTTCATAGTTCAAAGGAAGAGACTGAAATTGAATTGTGATAACTTAATTTGGAACCAGAATCCTCTTCATAGGAAGAGAACATGCAGCAAAGCTAAACCAGAAGCTCATCTTTGGTGAGTTTTCATTTAATTTATCCAATTAAAGAAATGAATACTAAGTTAGTTTTCATGATAGGAACCAAACATGAAATACCTCAATAAAATACCCAAGAAATTCCATAAGTTCTTGGGTGAGGTTTGGGATCCAATTGGAGATGGGAATTGCAGATTCAGAATAATTGCTAAATCTGTTGGTTATGAAGAACATGGCTAGTTTAAATTTAGGAAGGAAATGATTGAAACATTAAAAAAACATAAAGCATGCTACATTAAGATTCTTGGTGATTCAGAGGAGGTTGAAATATTAAACAAAGACTTGATGTTGAAGAAATCAATAAAACAATTCCCTCCTCAAAATGGCTGGATAAATTGTACATGGGTCAAATAATAGCAGACAAATATTCCAAACCTATATGTTTCATTTCATTGGAGTCATGTGATACTTCTACTCCAATGAAAGATGGTGTTACTGATCAACCAGATCCAATTTTCATTTCCTTTTAAAACAATAACCAATTGGTTCTATTAGTACTTCAGGGAGAGATTATTTCAATCCCGCCCATTGTAGCAAAACCACGTTCCTTGATTTCTAAAAAAGCCTCTGGTTGGGTTGATCATCTCAAAGATCAACTGCAAATGTATTTTAGATTTTAATAGACTTTGACTTCATTTCATCATTGGGTTTCATATAAATTGTAATTCTAATGCAGCTAACAAGTTCTATTAATATAAAGTGTTATCACATTTTAAACATCATTATGTTGAGTGTTTTGAGTTAACATCATTATATTGAGTGTTTTGAATGAGACTTTAATGGTAAGTCAGTTCAACAGGTATTTTTATATAAGTTTATGTATTTTTAGACTATCTACTATCCACGGGAACATATATTACATATGTAGAATGTTCCCATGTAGGTTGTAGCATGTTTAGGCAGTACCTAGTTTTCTCAGGCTGCCTGTCACTTTTTCAACCCTTAGTCCCGTGGCTGCATACTTGTCAGAGGCCCAGGGCTGCGTACACGGCTTTGAAAGGGTGACAGTGCTGTAGCTCAGCCGCACGGGGGTGTATTGGCTGCTGCGGCTGCGTGTGGGAATTTTGACAGAACATGTTTTTGTCTGTTACTCCTGAAATATACACAACACCTCAATTCTGACTGAATTTTAGGTGTGAAACCTATTGGCAACAATACATGTGAAATATTTAATTGGCCAAAAATTTCAATAGTGGTGCTGTGGTATTTTGGTCTTTCTTTCTTTAATTATTTAAAAATATAAGGAGTTGGATTTCTAGGGTGGGGTCAGTGAATGACCCTACCTAATTTTGGGTGGAGATCCCATTTTTGGAATAATATTTTTGGTTTTACTACCCCTTCCTAGGTTTATTTTGTTATTATTTTTTTTATTTCTGTTACTTTTGCAGCTTGCTCTGAAATAGTAGCAAGCTGACATTCCCCCACTCCAAGATATGGCCATATCTGAAAAAAAGTCTGGAGAATGTTGGGAAAAAATTAATTCCATGTGTGTTTCAGTTCCTTTTGCTGGCTCTGTAGTTTCTAAGATGTATTGGTCCATCAGGTATATTATTCTCTGGTAACCATTCATCTTTGTCTGCAGATTCTCTTTTGTATCTTACTAAGTATAGTCTAACATCTTTTCCTTGCACTTTCTCTTTCTTGTCTCTCAATATCCTGCTGACTTTCCCTTTTTCTTTCACAGGGTCAGGTTCTATTGGGATTATTGCTGGAGGTAGGTTGCTACTTCTCTTGTTTGAAAGTGTTTTACTAGGCTAACAGGAAATACTTGGTGTTTTCTTGATAATTCTTCACTCAAGATTACTTCTACAGCATTTTTGCCGTGCATCTTCTTGATAAAAAAAGGTCCAAAAAAGGCTGTTTTCAGCTTTCTGTTACCTGCTAGATTGTTGAAGTTGGTAGTGGATATCAAGATCTGATCTCCTATTTTAAAGTCAGGTTCCCTATGTGATTTGCCCCATCTTTGTTTGTTGTATTCTACTGCTTCTTCTACACATTTTTGAGCATGATTATTTTCCAGGTAAATCATTTTGTTTAAGTCAAGAGATGTTGGATGAATGGTGGCTAATTTTTAGTTTAATTTATTCCTAGGGAGTTTTGGAATCCATCCCCTTTCTAGTATGTAAGGGGATTCTTTGGTAGTAGAATGTTTACTGCTGTTATAAGCCATCTCTAGAGCTGGGAGTAGGCTTACCCAATCATGGCAATAACCATCTGAGTTTTTGTATTCTAGACCAAAGCTACAGAAACTTCTGAACATATCTTCTAGGGTCTGTATCATTCTTTCAGCTAATCCATCAGTTTGGGGATGGTATGCTGTAGAAAATGCTAGAGTAGTACCCAGTATATCATGTTGATTCCTGCAAAACTCAGAGGTGAATTTGGTGTCTCTGTCACTGATTATAATCTTGGTTATACCAACATAAGCTATGATCTTATTCCAAAATAGTAGAGCTACATCCACCGCACTATCTTCTTTGTGGTTAGGTAAGAATTTTTCCTGCTTAGAGCATCTGCCAAATATAACCAGGACAGAGGTATATGAATGAGTACCTCCAGGGGGGAGGCCGGTGACAAAATCCATATTAATGATTTCCCATCTGGTTTTGGTTTCAGCAATCTTCTTTAGGAGTCCAAAACTTTTGCCAGTAGTTTTATTAGATTTTTGGCAATTCTCACAGCTATTAACATACTTAATAGTGATTTCTTTCCAGTCTATCCACCAAGCAGTTTGTTTTACTTTCTCCAAGGTTCTTTCAGTGGATAGATGCCCTGATGAAAAGTTGTCATGGCATTCCTGGATTATGTGTTGTAGATGTTCTTTGTTTCTTAGTACTAATATACTGGAATGTTGGTGTCTGTAGTAAAGGAGACCATCCCAAAATGTAAACCTTCCTGCTATATAGGGTTTAAGTAATGAATCAGGTAAACTATTTATTAGAGATGCTTCCAGGGATTCACCTTCCATAATGTTAATCAGAAGCTTGATTTCAGGGGAGTATTTGTCCCTCACTAGATTGAAGAAAGCAGTATCTAATTCACATAAGTGTATCCCCATGATTGGAGCATTTAATGCAAAAAGATTGATTTTCAAGATAGGAAAGATATCTTGATCCTCAGGGTTATATTCTGGATTGCTAGAGTCATGAGGAAAAGTATTCCTACTTAGACTATCAGAATTCTGATGTTTAGCTCCAGCTTTATGCACTATAGTCATCTGACCTCTATACTGTTGTATAGCAATTTTCCACCTGAGCATATGTCTTCTGGGGGTCTTCATGTTCATGAGAGTTCTTAAAGAATTAAAGTCTGTGATCACTTGGAAAGTGGTGCCTTCTAATTAATAGTGTAGCTTTTCTAAAGCCCATACTAGAGCCAAGAATTCCATCTGACTGGCTCCATATCTTTTTTATGTATCTTTGATCTGTCTAGATATGAAGAGTACTGGTTTCTCCACTGTTTTTTCTTCTTCTATTCTTTCTTGATTTAGAGCAGCTCCTAACCCTTCCATACAGGCATCAATTTACAGTTTAAAGGGTTTGGAGTAATCTGGTTGAATGCGTAAAGGATTAAAGGTCATAGCTATTTTTAGTTTCTCATAGTTTTTCAATCTCTCATGTTTCATTTCAAAGAGAGTGTTATTGTTGCATATTTCATACAGAATTTTAGTTAGCATCGCAAACTTTGGTATGTATTGTCTGTAGTAACTGCAAAAACTAATTAAAGACAGTAAATCTGTTTTATTTTGAGGCATGGGTCTGTTCATGACAGCAGCTATCTTATTTTGATCAGCAGCTAGAGTAAGACCAGAGACTATATGCCCTAGAGCTTTCAATTCTCCATATCCAAAGTTGCATTTCTTCAGGGATACTTTTAATCCTGCTTTGGAGATAGTTTGGAGTACTAATCTTATTTGGTTGATATTATTATCCCAATCATCAGAATATATGATAACATCATCTATATATACCATCATCCATCCTTGTCTGATGTATGTACCTAGAACTGTATCCATTGTTCTCTGGAAGTGTGATGGGGCATTCTTTATACCAAAGGGCATCCTAAGATATTCATATATTCCCAAATGACAGATTATTCTCATAAATGTTCTGCTTTCAGGGCTTATAGGTATCTGGTGGAAACCTTTTAGCGTATCCATAGTAGTGATATATTTGGCCTTGGAAAAGTTATGTAGAGCATGATCATTCCAGGATATAAGATAATAATCTGCCTGATTATAATTATTGAGCATTCTGAAGTCTCCTACCATCCTTGACTTGTCATTATGCCAAGCTATGATTACAGGTCTGGTCACATCTACCTGCTCATTGTGCCCTACTTTCCTTAATACTTGTAAGTCTATGAGTTCTTGGATATTTTCCTCAAGAGCTATTCTAGACTTAGGACTAGAGGGATAATCTGGTCTCCTTAAGTTTGGAGGATAAGGAGGCTTAATAGTCAATGTTAATACCATGTTATGTCCTTTGATATCACCAATGGGGTGATCTTTAGTACAAAAAGTATTTTGGTTCTCAAAGCAGACTTTCAATATATATTTCTTCTGTTCCTCAGAAAGTTTCATATTTAGAGATGCTTGAGAGAAGTATTCTTTATTAAATTATTCTTAATGCTTTTTATAAGTGGAAGAGGGGAATTTAGATTTTATGGTTCATATCTTAAACTTCTTGTCCCAGTTACCACCCACAGTGAGGTACCTTCCTTTACTCTGGAACACATCTATGCCATATAGACATAAAGCATCATTCCTGTTATCAGGTAGTCACATAATCAATTGAGCAATACTACAAATTCCACTTGTATTCTCAAAGATCCTTTAGTATGGGATAATATTATAGGAGCAGTCCATACTCCAATAGCATTCATGGTAGAGTTGCAAGAGCTAAACTTGGCTTTTGGGATGGGCAAAAGGTGTTCTTTCCAATTGGGATCCTATTTGTTTAAGAATTAAGTACAGACACATGAGCAAAAAGCCCCACTATCAAGTAATAACCTTACAGGTCTGTATTTATACAATCCCGTTGCATAAAAAGTTTGACCAGTAGTATAACTCTTACCACTCATAGGTTTAACTTTTAATGGTTTAAAATACGTGATATGTCTATGAATCATGGTAGGATCCCATTTTTGGGGCAAACTAGAATCCCCATCGATGTTATTGATTTCTACAGAAGTGCCTATAACTCCTTCTATAAAATTAACAGGGTTGGTCAGGATCAATTCAAATTCAGAAAGGGATCCTTCAGTATCAGCTATATCTTCATAGTTCTGATTCCCTTCAACCTCCTGCTCCCCTTCCAAGACTGCTATCTTTATTTTTTGTAATGGGAAGTCTTGTCTCATATTCCCTGTCTTGTTACAATTCCAACAAGTTCCAGGCATTCTCTCTTTGTCCCTGTTCTCATTAGGTTCCTTATTATCAGAGGTATTTATCAGAGGGGGTTTTTCTCTGGTTTTGTTAATGTTGAAGTTCTCTTTAGGTCTAGAAGGAACCTTCTTGTCTAACCCATTCATTTCTATGACTTCTTCTAACAAATTGATTAGAGTTGGTAAGTCAGCATCCATACTAATCCTGCATCTTACACTATAGTTAAGATTTCCAGGACACAAGTTGAGGAGTCTTTCATTCACTTCCTCTTTATCAGCATCTGGATATAAGAAATCTAGTCTTCTCTTCTTTTCCAAGCACCATTTGTGAGGCTTATCCTTGGAGGGATCAAATGAGGAATTTTCAAAATTTTTCATCATTCTTCTTTTCCACATTCTAGAACCAAATTTTTCTTTAATTAGAATTCTCAAAGAGTTCAATGGTAAGGCTCCCACTTGCTCTATTTTACTGATAAACCAGTCTAAAGCTACTACTTCAAATATTTTGGGCAGCCTGACTACAGCTATAGCTTCTGGTAAGTCATAAGAGTTAATATTATAGTCAAAAAATTTAATGAAATTTATATGATTGTATTCTCCTTCACTGGAGAACTTAGGCCATTGAGAAATTGGGGGTAAAAGTTTTAGGGCTTGTTCCATTTCAGGAGTAGAACTAGGCCTGAAGATGTCAATCCTATGCATTCCTAGTAAGGGTTGTGCATAAGGTGTAGTTGTTTGTCTGGGAGGTTTTGGTTCCTCTGTGGTACTCCCCAAGGGGTTGGTCAGACGGGCTTTTAAGTCTCTAAGATCATTCTTGATCAGATTAAGTTGCAGGTCCACTTTATTATTAAGCAGATCTAATTTCTCACTAAGGGACAGAATGGAGCTGTTAGTATTATTTATCAATTATTCTTTTAAATGTTGAAAAGACATAATAAAATCTTCTTGGATACCTGATAACATATTCTCAATTTTTTGAGTCTGTCTGATTTTACCTTGATTAATTGTCTACAATAATTGTTCTGTATGTTCTTTAATATCTTCCATTCATACAGTGTTTGTTTTTTTATTAATTAATTTGGCTACTAATGAGATTAACTTATCCATTTGGGTATAAACACCGTCCAAATTTCCACAAAAAATCTTCAAATTATGGCGCATATCATTAGAAAAGAAATTAATTACATCAGAGGCTGGTTTAGACAAGTTACCGGGCTCAGAATTAGAGGAAAATTGCTGTACACCTTTTTCCACTTTTGAGCTAAGGATATTATCTGATCCCAATCCTTCTTTCCCTTTGGCTTTGGATGGGAAGAAGATCTCTTCTTTCCTGATCCTTTTCCTTTCAGTTGGGCTAATTGATCCCAAGGATTCCACTTTTCTATGTAGGATTCTACCTCTTTCCTTGGAATAATTTTCTGAAGAGCTATCTGGGTAGCTTTTGCCTGGGAGATTATCTTTTTCATAGATACCATGTCCTCCTTGGCTTGGGATTCTTTGAACTCTTCCCAATATTTGACGTGCTCTCTGACTAATTCTTTGATCCTGGCTTCCTTGGCCAGATTCTGCTGGGGTGGCTGCAGGGAATCTTCTTGTAATGGAGGGGGGCTTAATTCTACTACCTTCTCCGGCTCTAGGTTGGGGGAGGGCAGAAGTACTTGGGGCTGTTCCTTGTCCATCAACATTGGATTCACAGGTTTGAGTCCCCTCATGGTTGTCATTATTGGTGGTCTAACGGTTACTGGGTGCTCCTTGCAAAGATCCATAGGAGGGAATTCTCCCTGAGGCTCTTTTTTTACGTCTATTCATATTGAATAAAATGTTTATGAGTATTTTTTTACAGAAAAAAATCCTTAAAAATAAGTTTTATTTAAAACTCACTTAAGTTGATTTTCAAAGGTACCAGGACTTGATTGGGATTAAATTGGTACTTAGTATGTAATCCTACAGGTTCTTGGTGTGTCCCAATGAGGTCTTCACCCGTCCAATCAATATTTTCAGTGCGTCCAGAGATATCTGGGACTTCTTGATCCAATAAATCAGTTTGAGTGGTGGTGGTTTCTGGTATAGGAGGGTTCACTGATGGTGAAAGGTTATTTTATTGGTCAATAAAATATATTGATATTATTTTAATAAAAATAATATGGTAATACAAGTTTTATACTTACTTTTATATTTTAAAAAGTAATTTATACAGTATTTCTTCCAAGCTTTATGTTTTCTTAATAGGGCCTGGAAGTTGATACACCTCTCATGATCTTCTTTTTCAAGGATTTTCTCTAAGTATTTAAGTGCAGAAGAGATACTAAGTTGCTCAGCTTGATTTAAAGCTTCCCAACCAGTAGTTTTATAATTTTTGATATATTCTTCTTTTCTTATTGTTAAAAGATTTAATTAATAGATTATTAATTCTGCATTGGTTTTTAAATCACCTGCAAAAGAAGTTATTGATGAATCACAGTTAAAAAGTCAGATTAATTTATCTTTGATTTAATTTTATGTGAAATTTCTGGTCCAAGTTATTAAATATAATAAAATGGAATATTTCCCGGACAGTCCCCCAATTATCAGCCTCCTGTATGCCAAGATCCTTACTATCCCTTAGCTGCCAGAGGTGATAGAATAAATAATAAATATATTATTCAATAAATGCAGAAAAAATCTGCAAAATATTTTGATAAAGCTTATTGCAAGTTTAATTGGTTTGGATATGGTTTATTGTTATAAATCAATATAGATAAATTGATTATTAAATATTTTTATAGAGGGGCCACAATTCCATTGGTTATCTTTCACACCTCTCTTCAGTGAATTCAGTATGAAAACATGTAGGCCTGGTTACTTTGGAACCTTTAGTTTAAAGGATATTTTGCCCAAATATAATATGTATATAAAATACACAGTGGATTGGCAAGGCTTTGTAACCAAGCTGTCACGATAGAGAAAGGATAATAAGACTCACTGGTATATTATTAAATACTTTGGTTACCTGTTTGGGACGTGCACTGATGGGTTAGACTTGTATACTGGGGTTATAGAGTTGTTCAGCAGTTTAAATTGATAAAAAGGTTTGAGGATGGATATTATTAATCATAACAAAGCCATAAATCACTTACTTATCTCTTATAAGTATTTGATTACCTTGGCACGGTGTCTGGATGTGAATATAACTGGGTCTCTGGGTATCAATATCCTCAAAAGAGCTCTTTATTTATAGCTTTTGGAGTCCCAATATTGTCCTTCTGAGGGGTACAGGGGCTCAAAGGGACAGACACTGAGGCTAGCAGGGTAACCAGTTGTAGCCTTTCACGTTTTTGTGGTGCTGTAGCACAGGTAGCATCTAATTCCACAGGGTATGGGAATTATTTGACTTTATAATTGATGTTTGGATGTGTGAATAACACTAATCTTTCCTTTTTATTTATTATTTAATTGATTATCCTTACTAAATTTTCCCAGTAAGTTAATAATTATTTTGATAGAAATCCCTACGGATATTCTGATGTCAGGTGAGTTCTCATTATGTATTAAATAATTGGAGTAAATTCATGATATTGATGTTACTCCTTATTTTTGAATTTCAGTTGATTTACTAAAATAATTACTTAAAAATATAAGTCATGGGTATTCATGTAATATTTTTACATCATTGGTGTTCTTAGTATAGCACAAAAAATATTGGTGTCTAGAAATTCTCATAATAGTATATTAAAGTATTTTAACATATTTTTAGAAGTAGTCATTATCTTATTTTTGACATTTTTGGTACTTTGAATTATATTTGATAAAAAATATGTATAAAGGTTATTTAGGTATTTTTATGTAAGTTTATGTATTTTTAGACTATCTACTATCCACAGAATCATTTATTACATACGTAGAATGTTCCCATCTAGGTTATAGCATGTTTAAGTGGTACCTAGGTTTCTCAGGCCGCCTGTCACTTTGTCAACCCCTAGTCCCATGGCTGCGTAATTGTCAGAGGCCCGGGGCTGCATACACGGCTTTGACAGGGTGACAGTTCTGTAGCTCAGCCGCCCGGGGTGTATTGGCTTCCGCCGCTGCGTGCAGGAATTGTGACAGAACATGTTTCCGTCTGTAACTCCTAAAATATACACAACACCTCAATTCTGACTGAATTTTAGGTGTGAAACCTATACGTGACAATACATGTGAAATATTTAATTGGCCCAAAAGTTCAATAGTGGTTACGCGGTATTTTGGTCTTTCTTTCTTTGATTATTTAAAAATATAAGGCGTTGGATTTCAAGGGTGGGGTAATTGAGTGACCCTACCTAATTTTGGGTGGAGAGTCCCTTTTTGCAATGATATTTATGGTTTCCTACTTCTTCTTAGGTTAATTTTATAATTATTATTTTTATTTTATTTCTGTTACTTTTGCAGCTTGCTCTGCAATAGTAGCAAGCTGGCAGCCTGCCCCTAGTTAATTAGGCTCAAGTCTTGGCTTCAATCAATATTTTGTAATTTTCTGAATGATATACTTCAATAGGCCACTTTGCTCATGATCTGGAGATTCCAAGATCATTGTATTCACTTTTTCACGTAACTGAGGAATTCTTAGCATTTCATTGACATCACACTTGAAAAATTCAAAAGGATCAACTATTAGTGAATTAGGATTCATTAATCAAAAAGCATGAATCACATAGTGATTTGAACAATCTAACTTGAACAATCCAACTTAAGCCAACTTACAGAATCAAACTGCAAGGGTCATATTCCAACCTGCACTGAGGATGAACATCTTTGTGTACGAAAGATCCTCT